>BSBN01000550.1:3000000-3382594 GCA_027924645.1 Cunninghamia lanceolata
AACATTGTTGAGAGGTATTTACACGCTTATATGTATGTGTTTAGGATTATAGCTCATCATCATATCATTGTGTAGGCTCATGCATCTTTTTAGTGCTTACAAAAACATAATTTGTTGCCAAGTTCAAGGCACATATGAGATGCTCAAAATGGTTTCTAAACATTTAAAGAAGATCATGTCAATCATGATAAGGATCAACAAGGATTATTGTTGAAGAGATCGCCAGCTGGGGAGAATTAATGGGGAGAACAAATAATCACGTGTTGATGAAGAGTTACTCTAATTTTGAGTCAAGACACTCGAAGATTACTTGAGACTATAGGCATTGAAATTAACCTACAAAATATTATTCATTTGCTTTGAAGAGAAGTTTGAAGTTGTTTTTTGTGCTCAAATTTATATTTTAATGTGGGGTGAACACTCCCTCTCACTCAAGCCATGGTCTATGTCATTCAACCTTCTCATAGAATCATTAAACATCATGTTGATTTGGGTCAGATTGCCCAATCTTCCCTACAATTCTAGGAGGTCTCATGCTTTGAGCCCATCAAGAATGCTATTGGATGACTTTATATGATTGATTCTACTATTGTAGACTTAGTTAGGTCACACTAGTTTTGCCCACCTTGTTGACATCGACACCTCCAAGGTGCTCCTTACGAATGTGGTTTTGATGATTGAGAATAGGCCATGGACACAGTCGCATGATTATGAGGGTATTCCCTTTTGATGTAGAAGATGTTTTGCTATTGGTCATCTAGCTTCGAATTGTTCTTGCTCTCGCTGCAAGAGTGCAGGTTCAGCTTCGTGGTGGCATAATGCTCTTCCTAACCACTTGACTAATTGTTGATGCTTCTACAACTTCTAATTCGCAGGATGACATGACTTTGAGTCTAGTTCCCCAGGCATTGGATCCCCATAGCTCCTTTGGTGGTGACTCCCCCCAAGTTCGATGCGGCTCTGGAGTTTTCAACTATTCCTTCTTCCATCCCAGCTATTTGTGGGGATCCCTTACACTTTCTCGACATACGAAGGATCTGCAGCTCCTTGATTCTTTGGATTTCCTTTCTTACACTTTGAGAGAGGGGTCTAAGGTTATGGCAATTTTCGAGGATTTCCCTCTTCTTTCTCCTCAGTCTGAAGATCTTGATAATGGTGTGTCTTCTGGACCATCATCAAAAGAATGAAAAAAGGGCTCTCCAATTTGTTTTTTGTTTCTCATACCTAGGCTAAGGGTGTGCGACAGACAAGGTCAAGGTCTAGAGTTGTGTAGTTTGTTGACACCTTGCTTATCCTCTGTTGTGGCAGCCTGTCTACAACTATTTTGTGGTATGATTTGTCTTGTGCTTGTAGCGGGGCTACTGATTTGTGTCAGTTTTTGTCCCATATCTCATGGTACTTGTTCCATCTGCCTTTTGGTTGTTTCTTTGTAAAAGGGTTTGGGCCCTTTCAAAAACCCATTTTTATCAATATCAAAAAACTTGTGGCAATAGTCATTGTCAATTTTAGCCATTGTCAAGATTGTGCTTAGCTTGAAACTATTCACTCTTAGACATAAGCCTTTTGAATGGGATTGATCTACCAATATAGTAATATGATAGCAAGTTGATTCAACTCAAACCAATGGAGAGTTAAAATTGGTCCTATTTTTAACTACTCCCTTTCGAATTACAATCAAATTAATGGTGAAGTTTCAATGAGTACATAACATAATATATGTTTTTATAAATGAGTAATATGATCACATATAAGGTTTCTGCTTTTAGCTGGGTAGCTATGAATCCTTTTTAACTCATGGAATTTATGCCAATTTTAAGTAGTATTTGTGTATATATTTATCTCTAAAATGTTCTAGCTATTTCTATTGTTTCTAGTTGACTTGTTAGCTTGGCTAGTGCTTTTACTTAATTGTTGGGAGCTTTTACCACATGGTTCCTAAGCATGGTATTCACTTGAAAGTAGTCAAAGATAACTCAACCATATTAGATCTATTTAAAATGTTATTTGGTTGAGTTATTGCCCAATATTCACAAGCCATTTATAAAATTATGAGAAATAGCTAGCACATTTTAGAGATAAATATATAGTAGTAGATTTTAGAGAAATTTTAATTTTTAAATCAAGAGTCAAGATAAAAATTCACATTGTTGTCAAGTTATTGAAAACCTATTTATCTTGTATATGCTTGATTTTATTTTATTGTAAAGTACTAATGTTTGTAGAAAATCTAATATATTCAACTACAAAAAAATGTCCCTAAGCCCCTCTATAGTGCACCAAACACAACATTCAACAAGATTACCCTCATATACCTTTGGAAATGATGCCCAAGAGGTATATTTGAGGGCTATAGAGGTTGTAGTAACAAGGAGATTGCAAATATTTTTCCCTACAATTGTCTTCTCTTACACTTCTCTATCTCTTTCCTCTTCTTATGATTTGTTGTCCAACCAATATGATGTAGGGGGATCGCAATGTCAGACAGGCGACCATGCCTTCAACTTTTGGACTACCCCTTGTGAGAAAGTATGTCATTAGACAAACTTGAGACCTTTCATGTGCCATTTCTTATGGTGCCATTCTACTCTCACGTGCATATCTCTTCCATGTACTATCACTCTTCCACATGCCTTCAAATATATAGTAAAGTGAGAAGTATTCAAGTGTTTGGTATACTCAGAGAATTGTTCTTCTATACCATCACTTTGGTATAATGAGTAGTTTGGCATTAGAGATCAAAGTATATTGAAAGGCGGGATGAATAAGGTTGGAGTGATTAGGGTTTCTTCTAAGAGTGATTAGACAAAAGTTGTAATCTCAAAACATATGAAAGACTTTGTATGGGCATATTATGCATCAATCTCAGGTACAAACAAGCTCAAATTTAATTTTTACTTGTGTTATGTCAATGGACATATATATTGCTTCAAATGGCATTTGGCGAAGGAGCCAATACATGACACCACTCCTTGCCAAAAGTGCCCTATAGATATCACATATATTAGGCAATATATGATGGTAAGGCTAAAAAGGCAACGACTAGGACAAAAATGGCCTCTATTTCTACAACTAGTCAAGGCAAAACTTTTGATGAGGTAGAACCAACATAACAATCTTTGAGGGAGTCTTAGTTAACACTTACTTTTACAACATGTGGCCCAAACACAAGGGGAGGAAACATTAATTCTTTCTTTACACCTTGTACTTCACCGAGATTGCAAATCACTTTGGAGATTACAAGATAGAAGAAAAATGTCTAGAAATAGATGAAGGCGATTGCAAATTTCTAGTTCTACACTAGCCTATCATTCCATGTTACCAAGTCTCCATATTAACAAAGTATGATGGATGCTATTGCAATTGTTAGTCTTGGGTTCAAAGCCCCATGTACGAGACATTGAGAGTTAATATTTTCAATGGCACAATACAAGATGTTAAAGATGTTAATGAACATTTATTAGTGGAAAAAGACTAGATGCACCATAATGTTAGATGAGTTGACAAATTAGAAGGAACCAAACTTTCATCAACTTCCTTATCTATTGTGATATTGGCACAATCGTTTTAAAATCTGTGGATGCATTAGATTGGATCAAATCGACAATTGTATTGTTTGAATTGTTTGTAGTCATGGATGTAGGGCCACAAAATGTTGTTCAATTTATTACAAGCAATATAGTTTTTTGTGTTGTTGAGAAATTTCTAACCCTTGATCTAACCCTAGAGGACATTAGAAAACTTGAATGGGTGACAAAGGTATTGCAAGAGGTTCACATTATTACCAAATTCACCTACAACCACATGAAGGTGTGTGCTCCTTCACAGAGGGCAAAGAGCTAGTTCAACCGAGGGTGACAAGATTTGCTATGCACTTCCTTGCATTGCACTTTTTGCCAATTAGAAAATGAATTTAAACCAAATGTCTATATTTCAAATGAATGGATGGAGTCTAACTTCATCAATCAAATGAATGGTAGAATAGTGGTATAGTACATTTTTCTATGAGTTTCTGGGATGCAACAGAACAAATGGTCAAATTTTCAAAGCCTCTAGTAAACGTTTTGAGATTAGTGGATGGGTAAAAATCTGCCATGGGTTGTTTGTATAAGGCCATGGATAGTGCCAAGCAAGTGATGACAAGCAAGGTGGGAAATACCAAGGACAAGACATGCCATTACAAAACATAATTGGTAAGAGATGGTATTGATAGATGCACTCCCCTCTCCATGTTGGATACTATCTAAATCATTTGTTGTTTTGTAGCCCCTCATTCAAAGATAATGTTTAAGTCATTCAAAGATAATGTTTAAGTCATACAAGACCTACTTATATGCATGCAAAAAATGTTCCCCACCCCAGCAACATTGGATGATGTTTTGACAAAGCTACCAATATACAAGTAGGCAAAGGTTTTTTTTTTCTCAAGCATGGTTGTCCTACAAGACAAAACGACATTCAAACCAAGTAGACTCCATAAACTTTAGACAATCTCTCTATATGGTAGACATGCACACTAAAGGTGTTATCATCTCGATTAATGTGTTTTTTCAGCGCAATGGTGCGATTTATGTGGCCAAAAAGCCAAAAATCTTCACTAGATGGCAATGCACATTTTTAACTAGCCATGTAATTCATTCACTTGCAAATGTACCTAGAGTGTTTATGAACATATGTATTCCAAAAAATAACAACCATCTAACACAACAGTGAATGAATGACTTGGTGTTTGTTCACCACAACCTCCGCTTGAAGCTAAAGAAAACTTTAATGTTAAAGTTTTGAAATATTTGCAATTGTAATCATTTTTTTTCACTTTCAATTTCCAAATCTAATTTCTATATGGAAAAAATGAGGTATTGTTGAGGAAGACCAACTAATTGGCCTCAACAAGATCAAAGTAGATTCTAAATGGATTGCCAATGATGATGTCCTCAATCATGTTGATGATTATAATCTCCTTGGGGAGTGCAACTATGATAGTGATATGGTCAAATGACTCAAAAGTGGCTCTAACCCTAAAGTTTCAACATCAAAACCTACAATCCTCTAGGGTAGCTCTCTGAACTTTGTACTTAGCTTGTATATTGACTTCGTACAAAATAGATTGTAATTAAAAATTGTTGTCTAGTTATCAATTATGCACTATGCAGTATACATTGTGCAACATGATGTAATCAGCGATATGAACATAAATGAGAAAATCTATGTTCCACAATTCATGGGGTAGAGTCTTATTTTTATTTGGTCTCTTCATATCAACAAGAATCATTGGTCACATTTGATTTTTGGGAACTTTGTACTTAACTTGTATGTTAAGTAGCTTGTAATTAAAAAATTGAAAACTGTTACATCTAGTTATCAATTATGCACTATGTAGTATACATTGTGCAATGTAATGTAATTGGCGAAATGAACATAAATGAGAAAATCTATATTCCAAAATCCATAGTCTAAACTCTCATTTTTATTTGCTCTCTAAATCTCTATACTATTGAAACACCTTTGGTTCTTTTTGGTTTAACGTTTTTGTACTTCTTTAAAAATCTATTTTTTCCTAATTAAATCCCAATTTTTTGAAAATTTTTTAATCTTTTCATTTGCTAATTTTTTTCCCCAAAAATATTTTTGCTGCTATGCATATTACTGTTTTGTGCTAATGTTTCTTGTTAAAATGCTCCAATAGTTTTCTAAAAAAAAATTTAGACAGTGATGGAAGCGGAAAAAATAACTTCATATACACTTTACCAGTAGAAACTGCTTTAAGTTCTGCATTGATTTCTTTCACGTGTGGTAGCAAACCTATAAAATAATTTAGACGTTGAAAGGAGAAAAGAAAATAACTTTATATACTCGAACAATTAAGAAACTGCTTAAGTTTTACATTGGTTTCTTCGATGTGTGGTAGGAAACCTTCTTCACATTCCGAAGACGACAAACTTCATTTTGTATCCCTAATAACAAAGCCATTAAATAAAGGCAAAATATCCTAATGCTACAAAAGTGATACTTTTGCCGGCAGGCAATGAGAGAACTGTAGACTAAAGAAATAAAAACATGGTGCTTTGCTCTCGCATTGATACTTGCCAGTATATTGAATAAATTTCCTTAAGGAGATAAATATCAGGTTCTCGCACTCAGAAAATAATCTCCAACAGAAAGATGCAAATGTTCACCAAGGACGATATCAAGAGGTGGCTGGCCTTCAATGCATGCTACTCGGACCTGCAAATTTCAACATATTATCAGATCCTGCCATCTTAAATGTGTGAATGGAAAAATGGCAAATGCATCTGAAATTTGGAAAATAATTGAATGAACTTTTGACTGGTTGTTGGTAGATCTGTGCCAGGGACCACCTTACCATTGCCTACCAACATTTGGTATCATACCAATTTTAGGAACAAAGCCCTATGTTATGGTGTTCAATATTGCAGACATATGGTTCTCACTCACCCTGATTAGGATAATCAGATCTAACTTTACGAGGCTATTTTATGTTTCGTGGTACTAGTAAACATGTCAAAAGGTTTTACGAATTGCAGAAGCTTAAAGCAGATCAATTTTTCTTGATCAACTGAAACTAGAAAACTAGTTTGTCATGGCAAAAGAAAATAACATTTCTGAAGAGATAGCAGTAAGGATGGAAGGGAAAACAACTCCCAGTTTGTTAAGTTTCACTCCTGTTCGAAAAGTGTGAATGCAAAACTCAGAGACAAAAAAGATTTATCATCAAACTTGAACCAATTTATAAAGAGCCATCAGAGAATTACTATTGTGGTATCAATGAGAATATTTTTTCAGATTTCTAAAGCATTTCTGACCAGGAAATATTTCCACTGGGGAAGCATTTGACCATCTCCGAATATGTATAGCCATTCTTGTCACAATTTTCTTAAAATGATAATGTATATGGCAGTCATATAAATTATAAAAGACTCGAAAGATAATTTGTGGTCACATTTCCTTCAACAGAACCTAAAAGCAAGCACATTTCAAACCTACACGTGGACCTTGTTCACTTACTGCTTTGATTCTTCCTATTGTTCTAAAAAAAAAGCTAGAAATATCAAAAAACTTTATATTGTCTGTACCTAAATGGGTTGAGAACAATATCAGGGATCTGATGCAGAAGAGAGTGATTCTCAGTTTTCACAGAAGGACCAAGCAGGCCAACTAAAGAGACTGGAGTGGCACTATGCAATGGTGAAGGATGTTCAGAAGGATGAATTGCCAAAAAGCAATGGAAGACTGATCCATGAGATTGGGGAAACAACTTGTGCAAGATGATGAGTAAGTAAATCCTGCTCTAACTTCTGTAGGTATTCTTTTATGACGAATAGTGAACATCCTATATTAAATTATGTAAAAATAAAATACACTAGTTCACATAAAAGATGGGTGGAATGGAATCACACTCCCAAATGGTCATGCAAAAGTCCATAGGCAAAAGAGAAGCAGTCACACTGCTATGCAGCTAAAGCAATCCCAACAGGAGGAGAAGGATCATGGTCAACCTGTGATGGTGTCCTCATTGTCCTTTTTTCTTCTTGATCAACCAGAGTTGTGCAAATAGCAGAAATGGCAAGGTCCAGCCAGGGGAACTTCAACCAGGGATGCCACAATCACACTGAGAAGCACAAGACTGGCCACGTGGCAAGGTAGACTAGCTACGACATCTATGTTGAATGGACCTGTGGAAGCCATGCCTAAACAAACATTGTAGCTACAACCATGATAGCGCCCATGTGGACGGGAGGCATCCGTGCTAGCAAGAGAAGGCAGCACATGAGCAGCAATACAAGGGGTATTAGCCCAATGCTCAATTAGAGTTTTCAAGTGGGAAACTTCCAAAGCAACTTTATTAGCATAACAATAGAGCATATAATGGAAAAATGAACATCCACAACAACACCTAAAGTGGCCACTGAGAAGCTAGAGATTAGAGGAGGGACGGGTAATACCTTTGACCTTCTACTAGGCAACAGCAACAGCAAAAATAGCCAAAACCTTCAGCCGAAGACACATAAAGAGCAAAAGCAAGAGCGCATCCTTGGCAGATTGTCGAACATTGATGGTGAAGCAAGTTGAGACATCCACAAATAACATCTGAAATGAGTAAAGAAATTTAGGGCCAAAACTGAGACCCTGAAACATGGAAAGAATGAACGGCCATTCAATACAATCATAGGCCCAGCAAAGCCAATCTTGATGAAAATAGCCTATTGCTGAGAGCGATTGGTGCATTCCATACCTTCCCAAACAACAATGCTATTATCTAGAATATATCTGCTCTTAATGAAACTAGTTTGCTCAAGCCAAACAATAAGCGGAAGCAAATGCTGAATGCAAAGAGCAAGGGCTTTGGCAATGATCTTATATGAGGTATTCAACAAAGTAATCAGCCGCCAATTGCAAATGTCCCTAGGATCGCTCACCTTAGGTATGAATTTAATATTACCTTTATTTATTATAGCATCTACGGATCTTGTATCAAAAGCTTCCATGTAAACTTGAAGAAAGTAAAGGACAATAGTGCCCCAAACAACTTTATAAAATTCACAAGGAAACCCATTATAGCCAAGAGCTTTGTCATTAGCCATTGAAAAGACACTTCTCTAAGACCTTCCAGGATGAGCTTTTGGTAACATAAGGCTTGCTGCAGTGTGGAGAGCCTACAAGGGGCCACACACACACTGCTAAAGGGCTTGCTTAGTTTCGAAGTAAGGCTCTTAAGCCTAGAAAATCTGTTGGTAATGGCAGACAAAGACCTGAAGAATATCTAGAAGCTTGAAGAAAACCAGCTAGCCTTCTTCGATACGCTTAATTTTCTGAGGCCCTTGGCAAGCTTGAAGGGAATGAAAATTCCCTTGGAAACTTTATCCCCAATTTTGAGCCAATGTAAACAGGCCTTGATTTGAGCTCCCCGAGCTATCTGATTATCAACAATTTGCTTCTACTAGTGAAGTTTGGCAACATACAATTGCAGAGTAGGAAAAATTGGAAGTGCTTCTAGCTTGGTAGTGGCACGATAAAGCTCTAAGGTGGTGGCCTTGTAGGAGCAGCGGTGGAACAACACCAGCTAGTGGCCATAGATGCACAAAAATTGAGCAATATGTTTGATGGCGTTATTTTACCATTGGATCCAACCAATCCCATGAGGATGTGGCTCAAGATTCCAAGTGTGTTGAATATGGGCCAAAGTGGAATGATGATTCAACAAAGGTGTGTTAAGGTAAATTGCATTTTGGCTGTCTTGGGCACTGCAGCTTTCCACTCAATGCAACAGCAAATTGAAAAATGATTTGAAAGGATAATATCTAGCAAAGACTCTACCAATAACTAAAAACAGCTCGCAAAGAAAATGATATGTTGTGCTAACAACATGGACCTATCAAAAAATTTAAGAATTCTCTCAGTACCAGTCCTCAAATTAGGTCACATATACCAAGGGTAATTAGAATGACAGCAGCCAACATTTGGATAGAAAAGGCCCAATTTACTATGCATGTGATAAATATCAAGCCTCTCTTTCACCAGCTATCCATCACATAGGCAGGTCACTACATTTGTTTGGAGCCAACTCAAACCATATTGAAGTCCCCACACGATCCAAGAGGTAGTGGGAAGAGACTCCGCAATTCATAGTCAAAGATGAGATCTTTCAACATCATTGGAAGCATAAATGTTAACCACCCCAAGAAAATGGTTAATATCAAAGAGGACCCATAAATCATGGCTAATGGGGTCACATCCATGATCCACGATGTGTGGTTGCCACCTACGTGAAATGAAAGTGACAATTCCTCCACAACTTGGCTCATGATCACTAAGCAAAAAGTGATTTTATGGCCAAATGACATGATAAACAATAGAAAACATGAAACCTGCAATTTTCTACTCTTGCAAACAAAAATATCAAGTTTGGGAAATCCGCGCGATGTATTTTCTTTTGGGTCAATGAGGCCCCGAACATTCCATGAAATAAAATTTATGGAAGAGAATTGAGAGGCATAGCATCGAGCTTGTCAAGAGCTCTGTAGTTGTTCTTCAAGAAATCCTCTTCTATGAGTTGCACAAACTTTGGAGATTTGAAACCCATAAAGGTCTTCTACTAATTAGGCACAAACTCACCACCCTAGTCTCATGAGCTAGACTATGAGAGCAGCATCTGGCAAGAGTAAAGTGTGGCAAAGCAACCTGATGAGTGGAGAGAACGTTGGCAGGGAGCAGCATTCTATTAAATTGAGGCTTATTGACTGCCTATGATGACTCCTCTGTCGGTTGTGTATCAACCACCTCCTTCACCTTGTTAGGATTTGGAACTTAAGACCCAACAGCTGACTATTGGGGGACCAAAACATTTAGCTCTAGAATTACAAGTGTTTCTTCTATTGTTTATTGTGCAGCCATCTTCCTAGGTATTTGAGCCTACCACATTTGAATAGGCCAAAGGAATTTTTGAATGGGAATTTGCCATGAAGGTGGAATATAATGGCTTGATGAAAAACAACACTTGGGTGTTGTCAACATTGCTCCTAGGGAAGAAATCTTGATTTTAAATGGATTTATAAAGTCAAGTGTAAATTAGATGGTTCTTTAAACAACTACAAAGCTCTTCTTGTGACCAAAAGATGTGCATAGGATGAAGAGGTGGACTATAAAGAGACCTATGCCCCTAACGTAAAGATGGCAAAATTTTGGTTGGTTATCTCTATTACTGTTAGTTTGGATGGAAGGTATATCAATGTTAAAAAATGCCCTCTTGAATGGAGACTTGGAGGAGGAAGTCTACATGGTTCAGGTGCAGGAGTTCTAGGTTCCTAAGAAAAAACATTTGATTTGCATGTTGGTAAAGTCATTGTATAGACTTAAGCAGACTCCTCGAGGTTGGTATTTTAAAACTGATAAATATCTTAGAGATTTTGGTTTCAAAAAGAGCTATTTTGAACCAACTCTCTATGTCAAATCAATGGTCATGACATTGCAATCCTAATTGTCTAGATTGATGATCTTGCCATCACCAGAAATAGTGCCATTTTAATTCAACATCTGAAATCTGATATTTCTTTTGTTTTTGAAATGATACACCTAGGCCTGCTTCAATATTGTTAAGGTGTAGAATTTTGGCAATCTAATTATTAAAAAATTGTATTCTTTTGTTTTTGAAAAGATAGATCTAGGCCTGCTTCAATCTTGTTTAGGTGTAGGATTTTGGCAATCTGATCATAAAAAATTTGTATCACAAACTATGTATGCCAAAACTCTTTTAGACAAATTCAGGATGACTGGATGCAATCCTACATCTACATCCATGGAATTTGAGATAAAGCTCTCAACTAACACTAATTCACCACTGGTCAATGAATCAGTGTATTGAAAATTGGTATGTAGTTTGATTTATTTTACTATCACTTGACTGGATCTATGTTTTGCAGTAAGTTGTCTTCACTGATTCACATCCAAGCCTCAAGAGGAACATTGACAAGCTACAAAAGGAGTCGATATGTCAAAGAACCCATTGACTTTGGCATTCTATATTAGAGATCTGTTGACTTCATGCTAGCAGAATATACTGATTTCAATCGAGATGGATCAGTTGATAGGAGGAACATACAATTGTGTAATGTCCCTGTTGAGGATATTCCTGATTTCTTTGCCTGCAAACAATAATAATCACTAGAAATGCTATTAGAAAGATTAAAGATCAAGAAATTATGATAATATTTAGATCAATACATCATAGCATCATTAATATTCAGATCAATACATCATAGCACAACTCTCACAGCCAATCACATTGTGAATTCCTTGGAAATACTTGCAAATGACAATATCAAGGCTGCTTGTCCTTAACTTGGCGAGAGCATGGAAGGTGGGCCATCCTTCCAACTCTCAGTCCACCTTGGAGGCTTTCCGTCCTCCTTGATCAAGCCCAAGAGCATGGAACACTGGCCGTCCTTCCAACTCTTGTTCAAACTTGATAAGAGCATGAAAGGGGAGCCATCCTTTCATCTCTCATGGGCTTGGAAGGGATATCATCCTTCCTATTTGCAAGACACTTCCTCCAATTCAAAACTGATTGCTTAAGGGATTTGCTAGATTATTGCTGATTGAATACTTCTTGATGGATTGACAAGTTTATTCCAAATGGCTGCAATGAATTATTCTTTGCTGATATCAATTAATTTGTATGGCCATTGGCTGTAGTATATATTACTGCTGATATATTTCTATTGAATGCTTTTATGCTTGATGAATGATTTTTCCAATCCTCATCGAATGATTCGCTTTTTATACCTTATGGTTAAAGGAGACACAACCCTTCATTAAGCTGCCCTTTGGAGGAGTCACAACTTCTCCTAATGCAACCACTGCCTTTTAATGTAATTAATTTTAATTTAACAAATTGCTAGTAGGAAACTAGCGCTCCATTCCTTTAATTATAATCTCCTTCGATTTAGGAGATTGGCGCCATATTTTGCCTTAGTAATTATATCATGTGCCTTCACAAGCGGCGGCTAGGAAATTATAACATTTATTTACCTGCGATCTCCATTCAGGATGTGAATTCAGGTGGGGGCATGACAATTTGCCTTTATCTTCCACTGAAGTAAAATACAAGACAACCATTAGTACAAGGTGTGAGGCAGTGTGGTTTACAAAGGATATTGGTTGATTTTCAACCTGACCAAACAATGTCGACCACAATTTTCTACAACCAGAGTGGCTCTCAAGATGGTGAAGAACCAAGTATGAAGACATACTGAAGTTCATCACCATTACATTCTCTAGTTGGTTGATAATAAAGACATTTGTCTTTATTCTTGTTCTACAAGAGAGCAAATTGCTGACATAAGACTAAACCACTTGGTAAAGACAAGTTTGTCAAGTTTAGAGATAAGCTTGGGATTGCATCAGATTTACTCATTAAGGGGGGTATCAGATTAATGTAGCTTTGTTTGTAATAATGTCTACAATAGTTCGATATTGTTAGCATTGTAGAGGTGTTGTTTTTGCTTGTGCTAATGATGCCACATAGTTTTACTGAGGTCGTAGGTTATTATAGAGTTTTTCCTAGAATGTAGCAAGTATCGTTGATTCTCTAGATTATATAAATTTATAATAAGCCATTATGCCATGTAAAAGCAAGAAAGAATGTAAGACAGTAGATAGTGCATTTATAGACATTTGTTTTTCTCCAGGGACTAACTTTGGCATTTCACAATATGCTAAAGAATAATATCTACAACCATGTATGCATGTAGAAAAAAAATAATGCAGCAGACATAAAGGATGCATGTACCTTTCCATTGGCTGAGAGAAATTCAGCCTTTAGATTTGAGTAATCCCTAGATAGCAAATATACTTGGACACCTTCCACATGCTTCTCGTTAGCTGGATTTAAATCATATAAAGAAGACAAAAAAGAAATCAGTTAAAAACCAATCAAGTCTTGCTCTCTGCTTCATATTATAGAATGGGTTTTAATGCATGCCTGAGCACAATGCACCTAACGAGTTGTTTATGAATCTTAAAGCTGGCCTTGATAGGTTGATCGTGAATGACATCCCATTAATACCAGTAAATTTCTCTGATGCTAGGATTACCTGCAATTAGAGTGACAAGATTTTTAACAACTGGATTTGAAAATAAGCATTGGCCATGTAAAAGCTTATTTGACAAATATATTGCATGGAAATGAACAATAAGCAACTGCCACAAAACACACAGACTCCCACTAGAGGCCTAGTGCTCACCACTAGAGAATGAAAATCACATAGAACCTGGAGCTTATTAACAATGCCACAACTAATTAGTTGACTGACAATACAAGGAACAGTTTACTTCCACAAATGCTTGAGGTTCCATTCTGGTGCATTTTTACTAATGCAGGGCAACAACAAAAGTTTGACTTTAATTCTTTAGTTCTTAGGATTTTTTTTTACCCTAGTACATTTCTATTGTACTGGATGTACTTGTGAGTTTGATTGACCTTTGGCCATGAGTTCCTATACCTACTTATATTGGGTCAAGCTTCCCTTCAAACGGAATGTTTGTGGGTCCAAAGAAGACATCATAACAAGACATGGAGGTAAGGTCATTAATAGGTAGGGATCGCCTCTGATATCTCCTAACACAGAAAACAACAGATAAGTGGTAACAACCTCATTTTCATTTATAATTCAATGTTCACTGCAATTTATTTTAATTTTTCAAATTTTATTACAAACATATTGTGTAACCCTCATTTTTTAATTTCTCAATTTTGTCCCCATGCCTGTACCCATGTCTCCTGGTGAATCATAAACTTATACAGCGAGACACATGATAGAACATTGAAAATAATTGTTTGGGTGCAGATAGAAGTATAGCGCACAAGGGTGTCTGTTTTGAGGCAGGATGCATGACACCATGTAAATATGGTCCATATAGTCACAGGTGGTTCAATTACAAGGACTTAAAAAGTTAAAAGTTAAAATGTGCTTTATACAAATAACACAGAGCAACATTTTGGACAGAAAATGACCCATCTTTATTTGCAAAATGTTCCTTAAATGCTATAGTAATACTTGAAGGGCATTGACACAACATGGCAAGAAAGTTAATAAATTTTAATTACCCAGGTTTAAAATGAGAAAAAAATCCTTAAAACTCGTAAAAAACTATAAAAATGATAAAACAGTCAGAAAAAAAAAAACTGATTTTGTTATTTCATCTCAAATACAATGTGTATATATAAAAATAGGCATAATACATTTTAAAAAAAAAGCAGCAGTGTTAAAAAAAAATTTAAAAATCTAAAACTATGTGACTTTTTTATCAAAGAAGATTTATGTAAACCACAATACGCTAGCCCTAAAATAAGTAAGGGGTCCAACAACTGTGAGTGTACTGGACATTAGAGGACCATTCTTTTACTTCAAAGCTTAAAGTTATTAGTTGTGATTTTAACGTTTAGTAATTAAATAAAAAAATACTCCTTACAACATGTCAAATCAAACAAACAAGTGAAACAACAAATCATGTGAATGACATATAGGCACACCAAAAATACATGACCTAATGCACAAGTCATGGTCTAACTTGTTTTCCTTTGTATTTTTGACACACCAGCAAAAGCATTACGAAGTAGCATCATCTTTGATGAGGTTCATGAACCCCAAACATTAGGTTTAAGCAGTTAACTTGCCAAGTAAGCCAATGAAAAATAGTCATTTAAATTGCCATGTAGGCTTTTGTGAGGTGCAAAGTTAGCCCTAGCTATTGGGTCCTCTCCCCTAGTGAGTTGTACTGTTGTTGAGTACAACCTACTATTTTAGTGGCAGCCTTGTGTTTTCTTACTTATATACCCTCATTAAAGCTATTAATAAAAATAAAAAATCTATCCTCAAGGTTTAAATTTAATTTCTAAAATAAATCTATTCAATGTCGAGCTTAAAAATTTTAAAGTGTGTTAACCGTAACACTAAACTAAAAAAATTCAGTCAACCTGTGCTCTATATTTTTGTGATTGCAAGTGTCAAAATGAGCCCACATAACACTTTTTCAAAATCTTAGGAAATTTTCGGGATACTTCAAGGAAAATGTGGAAGGCTGCAATTACCTGTGATGAATCGTGAGATTTAAAGTAATGCTACTATTTTTTTGGCAATTACTTTTCAAGCAAAGGACAGGTAAGGAACAATATGGAAACTCTTTTCAAGGCATGGCAAACGATTTACTAACCGCATATGTTGGACAAAGATGAGATGGAAGCAATGGTGAACCAACAGCATCCCGAATGTAGGTAGCCTGCCAAATAAATAAACCAACTTCATATAAAAAATGTGGCTCGTAGACCATAAGAACTGGTCTCCTCAAAATCACACATACCTGTGACTCAACCACACGCATCAATACAATCTCATCTGCTTCAGATGGCTTGAAGTACACTTCCACAGTGTCAGTTGGTTCTAAACCAGCTTTCTTTCGGAGTTTTTGAACACGATTGACAATCTGCCAAAAAACAAAGAATTAAATTATTAAACTAGAGACTTTAATTTGCTAGGCACAAAGATCACTATTATTATATTATACAGATTGCAAGAAAAATCTGTACACCTATAATCAAAAGATCAAAAACCAATGATAGGATCTTGTTAAGAGAACCTTTCAACTGGTAAGAAATTTCTTTAAGGAACATGTCCCACAGGAAAGATACTTAACCCCAAATATGAATTGCATGAACAGCTAACACTATTAATTAAAAATTATTGATCTGCATTTGTACAATGCATATTTATAATAGACGAAATCATATATTGTCATCTACAAAACTGAAATATAAGGGCTTTAAAAATAAAATGTTCACAAATTTCATGACCTATTATTCCTCAGCAGAATAATTGATTAGAAGGGAAAACTCAAACATAGACTAAAACAATTAATTATGTATCCATCAACTAAAGTTTTCCATTCTTCAATTTGGATAACTGTAAATAAACTCTTGAATTTAGCTGTAAATTCTAAAACTGATGATAAATTGCATACATACAAGAAGTTAAATGAAACATGATGACTTAATATTAGTGTCCCTGGAAAACCTTGAAAAACAAATGCTAATACTAGCATGAATCTCTCATTTTAGAGGAATCAATTTAAACCAGGGTTAATATCTGAGACAAATATATAATTAACTGTTTAAAAGCTATTAACTGTCTCTTGATTAATTTCACGCCTTATGGAATAGCAATAATTTACAAATTATAAGAGTGACAAGCAAAATAAAATATCATAATCAAGGAACAGTAAGGAACAAGATCAATTATTTATGATCTTGCAACAAATTAAGATATGGAGTTGCATGCATAAATAATACATCAAAAAATGCTATTTGATGGGCTGATAGTAAATTTCAAACATCTTTAAGAAGTTATACGTCTTCACATCAAATTATTGACTCTCTATTAGGTTTTCAGATCTTGTAGAATATTGCACAGCATGAATAGAAGCCAAAAGTGTGGGACAATTCACCATTAGAGGTGATAGAAATTACATAATCACAGTGGAGGTCAAAACTATCTGTCCAGTTGTAAACAACTAATTACACAGAAAAAATTGAGCATTCTTTTCATCCAAACCCAGTATTCAATACAACATGCAATTTTGTATATGGCCAGGCTGTATTATTCTAATCAGCAATATACATGTATTGTTTGTCATTATACTATGCAAATTGTAGACATATTTCATACTAACAAATATAAAGCAGTCAAACTAATTCACCAAAATATATAGATCCATATGGCTTTTAAGAAATTAAAGAGATTGATGACATGGAAAATCATATAAATAAAGCACATAATACCTCGCGTGCAACACCTGCTTCAAACAATGTCTCATCAGGGCGCAAATCCAAAACTACCAAAACATCACCTGTATCATGGGAAAATTGTATCAAACACCCCTTGCACAGGCATCGCAATTAAGTAAAGTCAATCAGCAATTGAATCGTCTCTTATTACCATCACCAGCTGCATCCATATCCTCTTTCTCTACACCATCAGGCAGTTTAAATTGCCGAAAAACCTGCAAGTTGAGGAAAGCAGCAATCATATACATTTAAAGGAAATTGAAAGTGGTATTCATAAATAACACAATTCCCACCTCTATGTGAGAGAAATAAATTACATTCACTAATAATGTCCACGAATGAGAAATCCAAAAGGACACAGAAGTACAACAAGTTACAATAGCAAACAGTGATAAAAGCACAATCCTAGTAGAAATTCACTGTGGATATGAGGGCTTGGATGGTCAATCCTATGAGAAAGTAGAGTGCTTCCCTGGAACCTCTACTCACATCCATGAAGCACTCCCCATAAATTACAGGGTTCCAAATAACAAGGATTGTCCAATGTTCAAATAAGAAACATCAAGAGAGATATTAGCTAGGCCTTAGCCAATATGTTCCAATTACTGACTAATTACATCACAATTTGACTCCTTGGCTATAAAAAAATATGGCATACAAGGAGGTCGAGAACAATGTATTAAGAATGAGGGCTATTCTACTGTTACTACAATAGCAAACAGTGATAAAAGAACTCTAAGAGCTGGCAAAGCAACTAACAATAAAATAATGAAAAAACAAAGCTCGATAAGGTGAAATGGAAACAAGTAAACCCTAGAGAAGTAACAAATAGTAAAGCAATCTGATCAAAAGTACAAATATGTGGAAGGAATGTACCTTGAGGAACAAGAGAAGGGAGCCTTAAGAGACCAAAGCTAGAGATCAACCTTGCCTCTAATCTGTATCAAACTCAAGTGCAGAGATACGAACAGATACATCATTGATGTTAATAGAAATTCACTGTGGTCTAAGAGGGCCTGGATGGACAATCCTATGAGAAAGTAGAGTACTTCCCTAGAACCTCTTCTCAGATCCATGAACCAGTCCCTTCTTATAAGTCCAGGTTTCCAAATAATAAGGATAACCCATGTTCAAATAAGAAACATCAAGAGAGATATTAGCTAGGCCTTAGACAATATGTTTCAATTAGTGACTAATTGCATCGCAATTCGAGTCCTTGGCTATAAAATAAATATGGCATGCAAGGAGATTGAGATCAATGTATTAAGTGTAATGGCTATTCTACTGTTACTAGCCCTTGATATGGAATGCATGATAAATTATTTCTTATACTAACTCTCAAACAATCATAGATCTATTTATAAAAACTGATCTAGCATAACTACCTACTTATGGCCAAGCAATGTTAACCCTTGTCTACACCTTGACTAAAGTATCTCATTATGTATCAAAATTAATATTGCTGAATAGAAATAGAATTATTAGAATGTAACAAAAAACATTGGCAGTGACATGATCAAATGTGTTGTTATTGATAATAAAAGACTGTTGAGATTGGAAACTATTAGGTACAAAGAATGGTTTCCAAAAAAAAGGATCTAGGAAAGCCACAATCTCTAGTGAATAGAAAGGCTTTGGAGAAAAAAGTTAGTGGATGAAAATCTTAGCTTAAAAAATAACAAGATAATTGGAAGTTCAGTCGAACCTTAATTTGTGAGTCAAGGCAAGAAGAGATCGTCCATAATTGCAACATTGTGCGACATCATTCCTCAAGATGCAATCAATCAATCAAAACAAAAATATAGAATCGGCACTCATTATTTACAAAATAATTGTGTTGCCGAGTATTGGTGTGTACTTGTATTGGGTATGGATCCCAATTTGAGCACTGCTTGAAGATGCATAAGGCATGGACCTAGCATGTGGGTCTACCTCAGGTATGTCTGAGACATACCTAAGGTACTCGTATTGGGTATGGATCCCAATTTGACTACTGCTTGAGTATGCCTAAGGCATGGCCCTAGTGTGTGGCTTTGCCTTAGTTCATCTAAGACATACCCAAACCCACAGGCCAAGACAATCTTCAGCATATCTGGGCAGTACCCATTCATACTTGCAGTTATTTTAATACAATTTTTTAAATAAAAAATCTAAACTAAAAAGTGAAACCTAAAAAACCTAATCTTAGCCTAAAAAGTGACTACTAAAAAAAAAGGAAAACTCCATTCTTACCTTTCTTTCCTCACTCACCCAAAATTCCATTTCTACTCGCTTAGGACTGCAAGTTAGAATTTGTGCCCAAACATCATGTTGTGAATATTTCTACCTCTCAAGAAGTGTTAGATAGCCACCACAAAGATAAACGAGCTTGCAGCAAGGAGAATCTCCATTCCACATAGTTTTTTAATAAATTTTTTACAATTTCCTTCCGAATTCCAGAAGAGCTTACTTTTTTTTAATGTTTTGTTATTGGTTTCTACTGGGTTACCGAATCGGTAGGAAACCGAGCCTTTTCCGAGTACAGTTCGTCCCAGAATCGGATTGCTTGTGGATTCGGGCAGGGTTCAAGTTTTTTGCGTCAAAATTGTTGGATTCAATAGGGAATGAACCCAACCGATTCCAAGTACGATATGGCGATTCAAAGGCATTTCTATCACGATTCTAGAATCGGGTGAAAATTTCAACACATTTTTAATACTTATTAAGCATTGAAAAACCCTAAACGACATTATTATCAACACTTGTTTGTTTATCTGTGCATGCAGATCCATTTGAGCCAAGCCCTGACCATCATAAGCAAGCACAATTTCATCAAGGCGCAGCAAACCCTGTTGCTGAAGCTCCAAGCTTCCTTTGACTACATGTAGATTAATGAAATTCCAAGCTATTCCTTTTCGATTGCTCTCGTGCCCCTAGCTGACTAAATCTATGGCCAAATACAGTATTCCAAAGAACCAGCCTTACAAAGGCAATCTTCAAACCCAATTGACTGTATCAATTGTTGTTTATAAATTCACATCGAATCTTTCGTTGATGGCATTATATACGTCCATGCTTAGTCTATTGACAATGTTGGAAATGTTGTCATTGATGTCAAAGGTGCATACAGATTAAGAAGATAGTCATGAACAGACGAGAGTATAAGAACGTGTTGACATTGATGTCAAGGAGGTCCATGAACAAGATTGTTGTCATTAATGTCAAAGACCGAGATTGTTGGTGAGATTGATGTCTAAGAGATCATTGTGGAGATTAGTTGTTCAAGATATAAAGACAAGAATGTCAAAGTAGCAATAAGATCAATCATTGAAGCAGAGGATGATAGAGAAGATAATGTTTAAATTAAAGATTTAAACATTGGTTAGATATGGCCGACTTCGAATGTATGGAAGCACTCTACTCATAACACAGAACTAATTTTGAATTAAGAAGACTTTACCTTTAACATATATACAAGACAAGTTGAAGATGACCGAGTTCATATGTATAAAGGAGCAGTGATTAACAGTAAATAAGAAAACAGCAAATGAAATGGGCAAAGATGAATATATATGCTTGCTGGCTGACTTCCTTGTTAATACTAATAGTTCTCTGGCTGACCACCTTTACCAAGGCCAACTCCCTTAACAGTTGAAGACTCATATATACACATAAGGTCACACAAGATCATTATGAAGAAGAAAATGAATTAGGCAGCATTTAAATAAGACAATGTCTTATTCATATAAGACAAGCCACATATAAGACAAAAGTCCTATTCATTTCTATAAGAACTGGTGATGCGATTAACAAATGGAGTTCGGTTAATATAAGACAAATATCTTAATTAAGATGGAGATCATAAAGTAATGCATTCATAAAAGAAAGGAGTGCGATTAATATAAGGGATAACAGCGATTAATATAAGGAGTGGAGCGATTTGTATTGAAAAGAGTGCAGCACTTAATATGATAAGACAAAGTCTTATTCATTGAGTGTGCTACAATTTAATACAAAGAATATATGAAGTGAAGTGAAGCAATCAGCCTTAATTAATATGCAACTAATATATGTTATGAGATTATGAGAAGAGTTGCGCTCCATACACAAGAAGACATAGTTGTTATAAAAAGGTGAAGAGGTATGTAGTTTAAAAGAGTTATCTCCTTTAGTAAAAGATGTATCCATTCGTGGTATAGTTGAAGATATTTAAAGGAGAGTGAAAGGTGACATTGTAAGCAAGCAATTTAAATGAAAAATAATAAATATCTAATGTGAAGAGCAGATTGAAAAGAGAAAAGGCAGAAAAATGAAGTGCAGATCAGACTTATATTAAATGGATGACAGGGATGTTGATATGATGAAAGAAGAACAAATGATACATCATTAGAGAGCAGAAAATTTGAATGAAAACATAGCCGTATTTGTGATCATATGTTGAAGGAAGATTGTGCATGATTACAATCAGATTTGTGAAAGGTGTAAACAGTTTTGTGAGAGGAAGATCTTATGGAGAAGTAAACTATATCAGCCATTGAAGGATTAATAGATTGGAGCCTATCAAATAGAGGTTGGAGCCTCCAGTAGGTTGGTGCCTATAATTTTGTCAAGTGGGGATTGGTGTCTCCAGTGGGTTGGTGCTCACAAAAGAAGGATTGTAAGAGGAGTACGTTGGTGCCTACAAAATAAGATCTATATATATATATATATATATATATATATATATATATATATATATATATATATATATAAGCAATATTGTGCCGTGGTTTTCTCCTGAAAGGGTTTCCATGTAAATCATGTGTTTGCATTGTGTTCTTAATTGCTAGATCTGGCACTGATTGAGTTTGGAAAAGTAAAAGTTTGTATTATACTGATTCCCCCCCACCCGCCTCTCCCCCCCCCCCCCAGTATAACCGTGTGCTCATCAAACAAAACATGTTTCATTTTAATTTTGTATTGGTTAAGATTTAAGTTTTAACTTTAATGTTAATTTAATATTTATAAATTATTATTAATATTAGAATTTTTAATATTTTTTTTTGGTTTTATTAGTGAAAATGGCTTCAAGGAGCCATACCCATGAAGAGAAAGATAATAAAAAGCTTGTTATATTTCCGTTATGGCTGCTCCATAGGAGGGTCGTTTTATAGTTAACATAATCTTTGCAAAATACTGCAAATCCCTTTTTGAAGTTGCATTGCAATCTGTATACATATTAAGCTAAACATTCAAAATACTAGCTTCGGGCCACCTCCCCCAATACAAAAGTGCACTGAAAATTCCCCAAACTATGCCAAAAAACCTCCAACCACCATCTGAAACGCTATATATAGCAAAAAGTTATATCCTGTAAAGCAGGCATCAACAACAGCAAAAATGAAAAATATTATACCTAACGGGCCATGTGATCACCATCCATGTTGTCATCTTCATCCCCGCAATCCTCCGACTCCGAACCCAAATTTATTTTATTAAGTTTTATGATAAATTTATTTTTTATAAAATTCTAATAAATATTAATATTATTAATAAATTATATTTAAATATGCATATTTATTATTTAGTTGTATATATAATTTTATAAAATATATTACTATTAATTTATTAATATTTTAACATATTAATATTATTTATTTATATTGCATTATTTAAACATTATTATATATTTATGATTTTTATATTTTTTTGTACAGACAAATCAACAACATACTCAACCCCCAAAAAAAATATTATCATACCGACATATTGCACTAACATACCTGTACCCAAACTCGATTTCCATTTGGTAATTTAGGTTTTTTAAGATCTTAATTTTTTTTCAACCAACACTAGTAGCCTAGGGTCACATTATTGATTTCTTTTCATGATATTGCTTTTACTTTAAAATGTACAAATTTTGGTATATTATAGAATGCTATCGGCGTTGTAGTGAGTGCCAAAACGATAAGGCTTCTATGGTCAAGTGAAACTCCATTTTTGTGCAATTTTGTTGGGCAAAGAATCTAATGTTGTGTTGGGCTGACCAAACATGGGATACAGAGGGGTAAATTCTTGTGTCTATCAAAGATCAAGCAAAGGCAAATAATGTAGCCAACAAATCTTGATCAAAGTCTCATTCTTTGTCCAAGAAAGGATCCCACGAGCTACCTACAGGGCCATCTTTGAGTACTCCAATAGTGGCTGCCACCATCCATTTCTAGCGACTCCATCTTCATAAGAAGACAATAGAATCCCTCTCTCCTACAAAAGAACAAAGAATGTAGACCCGTTAGAAAGGGCATTCTAGAATGAGGTGAGGGGAAATGCCAATAAGCTCATTGCCTGTTGTATTTACATGCCAATGTTTCTTAAGGATATATAGGTCCCGGAGGGAAAAATTGTAAAACAGTCCCCTAATTAATGTCATTGCAGTGTACCCTAAAAGGGCAATGTTTTTTAGAGCAATTGATTGTGAGGCATAGGTGACATGCAAACTTTATCGCAAACATATTCATAGAGCCCATTGAGGTGGCAAAGCTTCAAAACATTATTCAAATTCATAACATACGATACTAAAAATTGCAAAGTCACAAGTTTGTTAGTTGAAGTGAGATAAAACACATATTTTGGGCACACTATGTTGTTCATTTGCTCTAATTGATGTAGAAGCTTGGCACACAGATCAAGTGTATAAAACAACTCTACATTAAGACTGATCAGATTCAAAGGTTTGTGACTAGCCATCATATGTTACAAGCCATCTTCAGGTCTTTCTCAAAGTTGAAATTATTGAAAGAAACTTTATGGAATTTCAATATTTATTTTTTTACTATAATTTTCAAAATTTTATTTATCATCTACTTTGTTCTTTTTTTACTTTTAAACTATAAAACAAAGTACACAATGATTGTCTTCCTCACTTTTGTCCTCTCATCCCCCTCTCTCTTTCATGGTTTTCTTGTGTCCCCTCCTCTTGGTTTCCTGCAGCTCCTTGTTCCATACCATCCCCCTTTCTTTACCTTCGTCTTCCCTCCTTTTGCATAATAGTGTGGTTTCTCTATTTTTCTTCCCTTCTCATTGTGGTGGCCTTCAATTCTTGTGTTTCCTTCTTCCATTATTTGTAAGGTTGGATTAGTTTGTCCCTTTCATTTTGTTTGTTTCCTCCATTGTTTCTCATTATTGGTCCCTATTGTTCGACTTCTCTTTTCTTCTTTATTCCTTTTGTGATTCTTTGTCTGGTTTTTGCTACATTCTCTCATTCCTTTTTATGATGTGATTTTTTGTAACATTTTTTCTGTTCATTTATTTTATATTAAAAAGAATTATTGTATGATATTGCTTTTTCAATATTTACATATCTTAAACTATTTTAAATATTTTTGATATTTCTTAGGTCATATTAATTTTATGAACATCTTGCATTTCAATAACTCTTTCTCTTAGCATTTTTATCTTTGTAACCTTTTGTCATAGATCTTGTTGCATTCTCCTTTCCATTTAATATAACTACATGAATATTAGCTTTGAATTTTATCTTTGTACTTATTTGTTAGGTCTTATAGAATACTTATAATGCTTGTTACATAAAAACCCCTTAACTTAAATTTCACAGCCATTTACACATCAAATAATTAATATTTAATAATACACAATAATATTAATATTAATAAACATTATAGATATCTTAAATATATTTATCTAAAAAATGCTGAGAAATATAAATTTCGAGCTTTTTATTTAACTATAAAAGTTATTTTATTTTACTTTAGAGCTGTTTTATTTATTTTCTGGTAATACACTTGTTTTACTTTTGTCTATATATAGATAAAATAAAATAATTCTTAACTAAAATTTAAAATTAAATAGTTTTGAAGTAAAATAAAATAACTCATAAGTAAATAAAATAGCTCCAAATTGATATCTCTCAACATTTTTTAGATAGATGTACTTAAAATATCTATACTTGTTTAATTATTATTTCTATTAAGATTTTATTAATAAGATAATTTATTAATTAAATATTTCTAATACAATTTAATAATATCACATTGTAAGAGTCATAATATTTCAATATTTTATATTAGTCGCATTGCATGAATCATAATCAACACAAATGGACTAGCCCAGTTAATTTTATTTTTATTAGTAATATAATCCTATATATATAAACTTTATATATAAAATGATAGTTAAAGAATTTATAATCTTATCTCGAAGATATTTGTAATAGCATATTTATAATGTATATATCAGTAATAGCACTTTTATAATAAAATTTCTGTATTTTTGTAATGTTTAGTAAGAATCATAACACTAATATTCATTATATAACATTAATAGTAAGATATATATATTAAAAGCCTCTCACTTTTATGATTAGAGTAATCATCTTTTATCGTTTCCTCTTGCTTTTATAGAAACATATTAATATTCTTTAGGACTATGTATATCCATTAAGAACATCACTATAATTTTGAATTTGTATTATCGTAAATATCAATAATTTATTATAACCAACATTACTTTAATAATATATTGATATAATATTAGTTGTTTTGCTAATTAATAGTAATATTTTCTTATTGATCAATTAATTGTGGTTGACCCTTGTAAGTTTGTTGTTTCTTTTTGGGTTTTGGTTTCTCGGTTTCTGCTCCCCCTTTTCCTCTCCCTCCTTTTTAAGGAGCTTGGTCTGCAACTTACATTTTGTTCTTCCTTATTGATGCAGGAGCATCCCACGGTGCAAGAGCAATCTTGCTCTTGCATCACCCAAAATATTTTTTTATTTGTTTGTAGGTTTTCAATAGCAATCTTGACATCAGCCAGTCCACACAGATTCTACCGTAATTCACTGCAGTTGCATAATTCATCATGCGATTGGGAACATATGATCTAGTTGGAGCTGATAACATCCTATCCAACTTTGAAAAGATCTGGGTCACCAAAAAGGCATAATTCACCTACAAAATCATTATCGAGCATAATAGAACAATACTCAGTTTCACTATTCGAGGCTTGTGGCAACTTTCCGAAGTTTGCGGCAACAAAGGAGCATGTTTCTAGGTTCACTGGACCTAGGGGAGCTTATGGTATGGACTACATTGAGCTTCATCGACCCATCATTGCCGCATTCATTCTAGAAGATTTTTTCCCACATTTGACCAACTACACAATACACTTGGCATTGAGCTTTGCACCTACTTGTGGCCGGCTAGGATCATTTCCAAGGCTAGGAGCTGCTCTATAAACATCAGTCATAATCATTTGAAGCGAGTGGGAGATTCAAGATGGGAGTCAAGTTTGGGCAATGTATTGCAATATCTTTTGAATTCTGTAATTTGTAAACAAACGGTTGAGGCCTAGCATGTTGCAACCCCATTGTGGCAGAGATTGATGATGCAATTATAATTGTTGACTGTCATGAGAATACGTTTGTTTTGAGTGTTGTTGTGCATAGAGTGTGTGTGATTGTGTTGAGGCTGCATGGTTGGACAATCCTTTATTGAACCCTCTATCCATGACTGCATCACTTATCCTGATGAAGCATCACACAGTGTGATCCAAAATGTTGATGCTAAAAATAACTACATAGTTAAATTCAGAAGCACTATTTCTCAAAGTACATGATCATTGAAAATGTTTTCGGCAATAACTGTGTAAATGATTTGTGCATCAATGTTTTGGATCACACTCTGTGGTCCACCAGTTTCCTCGTGTGATATGAAATATTGATGCAAAAAATATTTAGACGATTATTACTTATTACCATAAGCATTTTCAATCACTTACATGGACTATGGGAATATCATGTCTATTAAAGTACACAATGTTTTACTTAGTGCTTCTCCAAGTTTTGGGAATGACATTCTTTTCTCAAATTGGGATGACTATTTAAATAGTATATAAAAATTAACTAAAAATAATAAAAGTTGCAATCTATCATTTATGTAAACAATATGAGTGAAAGAAGCAGAAATTCATACAAAGTTTGACAATTTGATAGCCAATATTTAATATTTATGGAAATTAAAAAAACAACTTCATGAATGATTTTCGTTTAGTTAGAATTTTGAAATAGAATCTTGAGAATGGGAATATGAATGATCAATAGGAATCGAGTGCATGGCTCAAGGAGGTAGTGTTGGTCCGCTTCCTCTTCCTCTTATTCTCTTTTCCCCTTCTTCTCTTTTGGTAAGTGCAAAAGAGCATGGGCTAGGGTTTTCAAAGGCTTTTTAAGTTGAGAGGCCTTGGTGGGGGCTCCTTTTATTTTTAGGTTTTAGCGTTACACCCTTTTGTTATATTTTTTCAATTTAAAAAAAAAAAAGTTAAATGTGACTTTTTTATAGACGTCCAAAATGCCCAAGTCATCCCTATAGACAACAAGGCATGCCCCCCCAAAGGAGAATGTCCCCAAAGACATCCCTCTCTACAAAGGCATCTTTGGACAACCACCTGTTGAAATCATCTTGGCATATCCCTAGAGCTCCCAGTTTAAAAATCTCAACTCAAAATTAGACATAAAGTGCACTCGTGTTCTCTACTGTGCCCCTATACCTCCTAATGTCAAGTTGTCAACTAAAATATAGAAGGAATGATGCTCTAACTCTCTTAGGTGTGCTCTTAAGCCTTCTAGTGTCAAATTATTAGCAATCAAATAGATCAAAATTGCTGTGTGCGCCTTACGTGCATTCGAGAGGGGCCTGATGTCAAAAAGCAATTGAAAATGTGTGTGACGACCAAAAAGCATGCCTTCCGTACACCTAAGTCAAGGTTTCTTCTTCAAGATTCCTCAAGCTCCATTGTTAGGATAGGTTTCATACACCTTGCAATCCTATTGTTTGAAATTGCACATTAATTTTGTATTTATTTATTATTGCACCTACACATTTGGGGCATCCCACATGAAGTGGCACTATGTGTCACTTGTAGTTTGTAATTTAACAATTGTAAGACTCACTTAGTGTCATGGAAGTTGCTAAATGCAACTATGATGACTTGTAAGGTGTAAAAGAGTTGCCCGAAATGAAAGAATGTGATGAGAGAGAGTTAATTGTGGATTTGGAGAAAATTATGGAGCATCCTTGGAAAAAACATGATAAGAATGTTTTCAATGCCCAAGTTTGGTAGTGGCATATTCTAATTGGCTATCAATTAACTCAATTTGGTTTGGGTATTGGATTTTGTGCATGGATATGGGTGCCTAAATTAACCAATGGTTTCTACCACATGGTTTTAGAAACTAATCATGGTTTGTGGTTTGCATCTTCACTATGTATGTTTTGGGAAGTTGGCGAGCCATTTGAACATAAAGTAACCCTGTAGACCCCATTGTTTGGCAATTATGATTTCCACGATGTCAGTTGATGTGAAGGCCTCCTTTCATGTAGCACCAAAGTGTAGGCTGTTGAGAGGATCATGAATGGATAACCCAACATAGGGTATCTTTGATACAATGAAGCCAGGGGTTAGCTTATATGACAACCTAAGGAAAGGTATTCTTCCTTCAAAATGACACCATTTTTTGGTTTAAGCTAAAATGGTGGTTGTTTTGGTAGGTATTGTTTTGAAAATAATTTGCACCAAAAGGCCAAACTCCTGAGCAAGTGACCACTACACCAAAAGGTGCCGAGCAGATTCCTCATCCTGGTAACAATTTGGGCATGTGTTAGGTCCAACAAACATGTCTTTTTGAGTTGATTATAGGTTAGAATTTTGTTAAGACCGGCATACTTGTGAATTCCACAACGTTATCCATTTGGTGGTTGTAGTATACAAGGTGTGAGATTGGATGGAAGCATAAGTGGAAGCTGTAGTGCATTCTCCTATGTTTGAGAACATTCATATAAGATGGCCGGCCTTATTTGTGAGACTAATGATTATGGATTTGAGATAGTGTTCCAAAATTTGTATTTGAGAAGAGAGTACTGCTGATAGATTGGACGTCTCCTGCCAAATCCATTTATTATCACAGGTTTCTTGATGGGAAAGGTATTGTCTTACCATGATATAGTTTTCGCCTAGAAGATAGTCCTGGAGTGTATGCAGAGCAGGATTTAAAATATCTGGTTTAACATTTGATACTGAATAGTCAATTATCAGCTGTGTTCTCTATTAGTTTTTGTATATTTTAGGCAAATGATCAAATACATGCCTGAACTTGATATTTGATAATATATATATCAAGGTACTAGTATATTTATATTTAAAAAAATATATCTACATTACGCCAAGAGATATCTTCTTGAGGTTATGTCTGTGTTTTTTGTGTTTTTCATAGTTTTTGTGAATTTCTCCACCTCTTTTTGCTTCAACCGTTTCCAATTTCTTTTTTGGTTCCATAGTTTTTGTGATTTTCTCCACCATTTTTTCCTTCAACCGTTTAATTTCTTTTTTGGTTTTTATTTTTTCCAATTTCTTTTTTGGTTTTTATTGTTTATTTTTTTCCAATTTCTTCTTTGGTTTTTATTTTTTTCAATTTCCTTTTTGGTTTTTATTTTATTTATTTTTAATATATTTACACAGAAAATGAGTGCTCTCATCTCCATCCCACTGTGACTGTAGAACGCCTCTCGCCGTAATCAAATAGTGGTGGGCCAGTAGTTGTATACTTCTTTCACATTCTACAACTCAATTACCTAAAACGTTACAAGAAAGGCATTGCTTATTATATACTGACTTATATTAGTAAGTTACAAAAAAAGTTACAAGCAGCTAAAGCTCTGTTCTCAGGAAGGTCAGTAAGAGTGCATATTGAAGACAATTAGACTCTGCCAGTACCACTACTACTGGTAATGTCCACACCAAGGGTGCTTTGAAACAAATCCATTCAATGTTGTCCTGTCCTAGGGCAACCAATGTTTTAAGGGCTTGAAACAAATCCATCTGAAGTTGGGTTTATCCTGTCCTATGGCGAACATTTTTTGTACAAAACACTAGATTCAAAGTTTCAATCTTAAAACATAAAAAATCAACCAGGAAGCAGAAAACAAGACAACAATATATAGTTTGTATAGTAGCTCAATTAATCTATTTATAACTACATTATACCTTTATTTCACTCAGTTGTAGAGTGTGTCCAGCAAATGTTACTTCTCCAGACTTCTCAAATGCTAGAATGTTGGCCTGTCCCATAGACTTCACTTCCTTGGCAACAACTCCCATTGCCTTTCCCAGTCGTTTACCTAACGCGCTGCACGAAAAAGACACTTTAAGATTGAGAATTTTGTCAAAATACTATTAATCTAATGAAAGAGGACCAGCTTTAGAAAATAGAAGAAATGACAAATAGCAAAAGAAACTGCACCTAAAATCCGGTTCGGCTCGCAAGGTTGCATATTTTAACGGATCATTACAGGGTATCACAGATCTGACATTAAGTTCTTCTCTGACATACTGAGAAGTTGACAAAATAAATAATAAGTTCCTGAATACTTCTTTTAAATTAAAAAAAAAAGAAAATGCAACACATCCTTAAGTTCCACAAAAAGAATAAAAGGTGAACCCATCCATACTTACCCAAGAAGCAGATGTGCAACACTAAACATCAATGAGTTAGGCCTTTCAAGAAATAGTCTCCAATTATTAATCTCTCGTTAGCTATTACATTAATATATAAGTATCACACACGTTTTACCTTTCAGATTAAGGATACGCTAGGCTTTCTAAGATTACAATCACCATATATAAACCTCCTCCAAATTCAAGAACAACTCTGTTGGCCTTTTAACACACTATTCTTCAACTTTTGAGGAAGAGCATAATGTTTACTGATAATACATGCATATTGTGGTGAATGAGGTAACTTTCCTTGAATTTTATATGAAAAACTGACATTGCTATGTACCTAGGGATGTGATATTATAATGTAGATAGGTGGATGGAGATGCTAACATGTGGCACACATCCCTTAAGCTAGTTATATTGGGTAATTAGGACGTCTACATGGGTTTAGTGGTCTACCCCTTCATTATGTTATTAGGGGAAGGTCTACATGAAGAAGGTGAATATCATTGTAAGGATATGTGAAAGGCATGATATGTGTTTGAGATCTCTTGGAAATATAACGTGGAGTGGCTTCTTCCATAAGGAGTATTGTATGGTGTTACCCTTCCTTGAAGATTATTTTATTTCTGCCATATTTGATACAGTTCTCTTGGTTGCATTATTATCTTTCAATGAAAGGTACCATGGATCTGAAGAATGTCACAATAGGGTTTATAAGCCTCCGTGCTTATTTGCAGAAGTGTAATTTGAAACTCATTATTGATTGAGCTATAGACAAAATCAAAGTTTTAATCAGTCCCAATTGACACTAGTTTTTGGCAGCTGATTCCTTGAACCTGCATTAGATGCTGCTGCAGAGTTATGAAACTCAGTTGCAAAAGAAGATGCATATTTGCAAACTGAAACATTTGGGGGTAAAACTCTGTCAGTACCTGTTACTTTTTAATGCAATATTGTTCAGAATCAGTATATAACTATGGAAACTGTGTGCCTCTGCCATATTAGCAGGATGACTTATATGACTTACTATATGCAAGAAGTATTGATACCTCATTGTCTTCGGCAGGTGGACAGATGAGCAATGTAATAGATTATTTTGTTTGATAAATATATTCAAGGTGTGTGATTTTATTCTAAACAATTCCTAGAAGTGTAACATAAGCTTTGAGTACTCTTATAAGTGTTTTGTAACTTGCAAAATCTTGAGATTATGCACTTCTACATTTCATTTGCTCTAGCATCAAGTCTTAATTTCAGATATCTAGGATGTCATGAACTGCAACAAATGGTAATTTTGTATTGCAAGATTCCATTTTCTGACTATAACACACACACAGAGATCTTCTAGAGTTTAAAACTGGAAACGATGGCAAGCTCATATAAGAACATCCATATTTTATGTCTTGCCTATCTTCACTGTAGCGAATATCATGGTGGATTTTTCTTTTAAACATTATAAAAAGTATGACTGCCTTCTTGGGTGTTTGGTTATTCCTGAGAAGGTTGAGAGACATCTCAAACATCCCTAGCCACCTTAGGGATGGCCAAACATCCCCACGACATTTCATGTCCATATACAACTTTTCTGAAATGTTTTGCCATTTTCAAAATTTTTGGGGATGGCCAAGGTGCATCCCATACCATCTCGTCATACCTAAAACATTGTTAGGGATGGGAAAAAGGGTTTGGGGGTTGGTGACCCATCCTCGTGGAACACGGGATATTAGGGCATCTTGGCCCAAAAACATTTCTTATGTTGCATGTGATCTACCTTCTACATTATCTTATTGCAATTATTATATGTGTGGATCTTATCACGTCATATCAGAGCTACAATTTGGGCAAAGATGAGGATGAAAACCTAATTTTGGAAATTCACTTGTATCTTTCAAACGGCTACAATTTTACTTAAGTTGGAGGATCAGATTAAGGAAGTGTTGAGCTTTTAGCTCAGTTGGGAAGTTCTACACAGGGTCATTGTGCATGTGCAGGTAGTTCGAGTTATTTGTATTTTGTAAATTCAATTTAGTGATTAAAGTGAAATATTTTATTTAGTTAACTAAGTCTAATAAAGTGTGAAAGCTCTAATGATTTAGACTTATCTTCCAAGTCATCTCTTGTGTTAGATAGGGTTGCTTTCTTTCGCTTTCTCTTTGAGAGATAAGATTGCTTTATTGGAAGATTAGATTTTTGCCTGACTAGTATAAAGATCGATGCAAGATAGAAGTTCGTTAATAAAATTACCCTTCGAAGGACTAAAAGACTAAGTTTTCTGATGGACTGGAAAACTGAATTAAACTCAAAGCAATGTAATATTTCCATGCAATTGAAGCACTAGTTGTAGAGGTTGCCTTTTAAGTTTTTGAAGGAACGTGAAGCAGATTTTTTCTGTTATTAAAAATCACGTGGGTCTGCATATGAAAATCGTGATTTTTTGAGTTAAAATCCCCATGAATTTTTTTTCTATTTTTGCAGAAGTTGCGGCTAGGAGTTTCCATGGCTAGAAAAATGAATAATTTGCGACAATTTTTTTTTTAAAACCCTAGTTAGGGTTTTAGCAGCGACGACTAGGAAAGTTGTAGATAGGTTTTTGGCGGCTAGTTATTTTTTGTGGTATTTTTCCTATGCCTTGTAGACCCATGGCTAGGGCAAAAGGATCTGCAATTATTAAAAAAAAAACAGCTAGGGTTTGCAGGTGGTGTTTTTAGTCAAATCATTGCCTAGGGTTTGCTAGGACAACAAACAACTATTAGTATATTAATGTAATAATGTTTAATTAATTAGTTGGTAGTTAGGTGTCGTCACTAAAATAAGTAGTTGCAGTGGGTGATGTACCTTTTAATATGGTACCTGTAATAGTAATAGTAACTTTTATAACTTCATAAAATGTTGCTTTCACTCATTGTGAAGCAAGCCTTATTTGCAAATTTCTCTCATCTCTCTTCTTTATAACTTTGCTAATATTGGTATCAGAGCTTGGTGGTTAGGGTTAAGGTTTGTAAGTGCAAACGAGGTCGAGAAGAGGTCGCAATCGTGGATCAAGATCAAGTACATCTAGAGAGGGTTTCAAAACTGTGCCTAGGGCGAATTTGCACCGCCATTTCAAGTCAAAATCACATCTAAATTTTAGGTGGTTAGGGTTAGGGTTTGTAAGTGCAAATGAGGTTGAGAAGAGGTTGCAGTCACAGATCAAGATCACGAGCATCTAGAGAGGGTTTCAAAACCTCGCCTAGGGCAAATTTGCATTGCCATTTCAAGTCAAAATCATGCCTAAATTTTATGGTGAAATTCGTGACAAATTCTAGTTTAAATCATGTGACCAGTTTTATGTGAAAATCGCGGGCTTGAGCTTAAATCACGTCTTTTTTAGGGTGAAAAACTGCACGGATTTCTCACAAAACTCATAGTTCCATCTCTACAAAAATCACTCTTCTTTAGAAATTGCGGCCCTTTTTCTGCTAAAAAACGCATCCTTTTTTTTAGCCGAAAATTAGCAAAAAAGACCAAAAAACAATGCGGCTAGGGCAAGCAATTTTTCCCCAAAATCATGCTGCCAAAAAACAAGCAAAAATCGTGCGGCTAGGGCAGTCAGATAGACTAGAAAATCGCCTCTTTTTTGGATGCAAAAATACAAAATCTTCCATTTTCAGTTGCAGCTAGGGTTTTCTGCAAATTTCTACAAGAAATTATGCTAAAAAATCCATGTTTTGCAGTTCTACAACTAGGGTTTATAGAAATCTGCAATTTTGGGGCACATTTTTTGGATAAAGGATGAGTTCCTAGGGTTTTTAACCCTCGTTTCAGCGCGAAAGTTAAATTTTAGTGGCTGCTAGGGCATGACATTTAGCAAAAATTTTCAGACGTATACAAGTTGAGGGGGGTTTTTTAATATCCAGGGTGCCTAAATTTCATTGGTTTCAGAAATTTGCGGGATCAATTTAAAATTTTTGGAAAAATTTTATGGTTCAAATTTAAAGGGGTTGTTCAAGTTTTGGGAATTAATTATTTTATGAGAAAATGGCAAATATTCAAAATTTGGTGTTACTGGAGGCACAGAAGCTCACCAAGAAGAATTATAATATTTGGAGTCACAAAATACTCACGATCACTGAGTATAGGATGTGTGATGGTATTATCCTAGAAACTGAAACTAGGCTTGCAACCAACCCAGATGACTTTGACAAGCATCATAGGGAAGCCCTACTACTACTCAAGTTGTCAGTGTCCAATGAAATAATCTTTGAAGTCCAGAACGCCACATCTGCATCTACATTATGGAAGCACCTAAAAAACAAGTATCAAGGCTCTGTGAAAAGTTGGGTTTTATATTTATAGAACTTATTATTTTCTACATAACTGCATGACGGTGCGTCATTGTCAGAACTCAAAACATCTCCTAAAAATCAAGGACCTTAATGATCAGCTTACCATCATCAATAAACCAGTGGACGGCGAAGACATGGTTGCTCCAACCATTAACAACCTGCTGCCCACCTATGAGACCTTTGTAGAATCCCTGAATCTACTGGTTGAAAGTCACACTTTGACTTTTGATAAGGTGAGTCAGTATCTCTTGCAGAAGGAGCGAAGACACGAGCAGATAGGGGAATCTACATCCGAGACTGCCGAAAGTGCTTTTGTTGCTTGATTTAAGAGCAAACCTCAAAACTCATTTGGCAAAAAACCTCAGAATTCTTATGGCAACACTTCTTCCACTTCGTCCAAGAAAAAGGTGAAATATTTTTATTGCAATAAATTTGGACACTTTAAAAAGGAATGCAGGAAAAGGTTATACAATCTATCCTGAAAAAAGCATGGTGAAGCTAATCTGGCTACTATCGATGAAGAGTATGGTTCAGATGACGAGTTTGCACTCATGGCATCTCTTTTAGACAGTGTTGACAACAGATACTGGTTTTTTGTAATGTCCCCTTCTAGCAAGCCAAAATTTTTCCTTAACCTTGCATAATTTCAACTTACAAAAGAGAACATTAGTATACAATTCTTCTCTAAAATTACATATCATTATTTATAAACATAAACTATTTGTTTTATGATCCCCTAGAAGAGATCTACTTGGCCCTTTGTTAATCAAATCCTCCTCTTATGAGAGTGAAACCGTTAGGGTACAATGCCAATGGTATAGGTCGTTCTTCCTTCGAGGGGTACTCTAGACCCAGGCCACTCTAGGACCTTCCTTTGACTCGGGGTTCTCTAGACCACTCAAGTCAAAAGACTACCTCTTGCTCCCTAAGGTACCATCTTGAGACAAGGGCTCGAAGGGGTGCTCTAGACCAATGAACCCGTACCTATCCTTGGTTGATTGCGGACCCCTAATCTTCCCTACTCCTCATAGCGGCGATTTGATTAACATTATTGCCTTCCTCTATTTTAGGAATTCATGCCTTTTATGTACTTATACTCTTTGTATTCTTTCCTTAGTTCATTATAATGAAAATGCACATAAATATTTCATACTCATTACATAATCTAACTAAACTGATTGCAATGTAAACAAATCATAATTTATAATGATTTCATGCTATCACAGTCAGCTATTGGTACTGTTACACTATGCAATTCATATGTTCATTGTTCACCATTTATCATGACATTTCACATGCTATCTTTATGATCTTATCAACATATGCTTCTTATCTATAACTTGCAAACTATTCCTTAACACCATATGGAGTCTATAGGGTGCAGCATGCTGTTGTTCATCTTAGGCTATGTTTGTCTCCCATCCTTATTCAAGAACTACTTGGTGTATTCTTGAAGCTAAGGCATCCGTGAGGATTCTTGGTACTCTAGGTAGCCAAGACCAATACATCGCCTATGAATGATATACTAGACATGTCACCCTTCAGTGATCCCATATGTGGTTAATGAATGGTATATAGATTACACAATTTAGTGAATATTACATATGACTGTCTATGAATTATATTGCTCAGAACTGGCTGTAAATAAATGCAGTGTTATACTGAACATTAATACAAGCAAGGGAAACAATGTACTGTCATACCTGTAATATTATGATAGTTTGATTAATGGAACTGCAAGAATGATGTTTTATGGAAGTTCGCTGCTGACAATGTCTTCTTTATAGTGTCTGCTGTAATATCCTCAATGGCCGATCAGGATTATGCAAAGATTCTATCTCTATGCATTTTGTATTTGCTATGGACTATTATTGCTGGTTGATATTAATTATATACAGAAGTATATTACGGTCTGCTCTGTATTTGGAATGTATTCCTGAATTCCTCTTATTCCAATGCTGTCTTGTCAATGTATACAATGCTTTAATGGATGAGCCAAAACGATTCCATCTGATAATGCTTGTTCTCTACAGCCACCTATTCTTTTTTCCCCCGTCTAATTCCCAAAATTCATATCTTATATATCTTCTTAATTGAAGGCAATAGACATACCTTTCCTTAATGGATATCACCCATCAAACACACACAACTCTTCAGACATAACAATTTTCGTCTTATCTGCCCTTCACATATTTTAATCGCAGCCTTATATCTTTACAACCCGTTCCATATTCATTAGGTGATCGCTGACTTTTTCATTAGTGTGAATGGCTTATTATTCCTTATATATTCTCTGATGTTCCTTTATGTAATATTTGATTATTTTAAGTAACCTTGTGGGCTGCCTTAGTAATAAGCTCCTTATATTTTTAATTGTTACTTCTCTTTTCATAATCCTTCCTCCTTATATGGGTCCCACCTTATTTTAAGACTTTGTTTTATTAGTCATTACCTTTTAGATGAATCGGTCCCATCTCTTTTTCAGAAATCATTTATTTATATATATTTATAATATTAAAATGTTTATTAATAATTTATAAATTATTAATGCTTTTATTTATATTTATTCTTTACATCATATAATAATATAAATATTCACAATTTTATATTTTTATAATAATATTTATATTATCATTAATTATAATTATATTTCTATATTATGTTATAATTATTATAATTATAATAATATTCAAATTGATAATATATTTCGATATTTAGAATATTGATAGTATTAAATGTTATATGTATAAAATTATCTCTAACACCCAAATTGACTAATCACCACATTTTACGGAGACGACTTCACCGTCTTAAATTGTGATGTTTAAATCTTTAATTTAAACAATGTCTAAAAATTAGGACATGACATTTTTTGATTCAAGAGCATCTCGAGATTTCATGTGTCACAAAGACTAGTATGTAAAGTTTACTATTGATTCTAGTCATAAAGATACAGTTTCACTTGGTTATAGTAGATCACATGTTGTTAAGGGGATAGGAGATGTTAGGGTTGTATTGAATGATTCTCTATAAATTTTGGTATGCGATGTCTAATATGTTCCTACCATGAACAAGAATTTATTATCTATTAGTCAGCTTACTAAGAACCCTAACATTCAAATCAGATTTAGTGGAAGGAAATGTATTCTATCAGATGTGAAACATGACAAGGTTGTTGTCATAGGGATCAGATAAGGAGGCCTATATAAGCTCGTTGATCTTGCTACAACTAATTTGCATGCCTTAGTTGTTGAAGATAATACCAGTATCCTTTGGCATGAAAGGTATGGTCACCTGAATCTTCAGTATTTGGCCAAACTCAACAAAGCCCATATAGTTCACGGGTTGCCACCTATACAAGAAAAACAAGATTTGTGTGCTAAGTGTTTGGCTAGAAAACAAAAGAGGAATCCATTTCCTAAAGAAGGTGCATGGCATGCTAAGGGTCTTTTTGTAATGTCCCCTTCTTGATACATGGTTAGTCCATCATTGAGTTCCCGTGGACTAGCAGCTTGGTTAGGGAACTTGAGTTAGTTGGCTTTGGAGGTATTTGTCGGTGAGGGAGATGTGGTTCGTAATCAGTGGATCCAATTGGCACCCGTAGAGTTGGCTCAGTTTGCTCTTGGTTGTGACTTACTATTTTTAGTAAGTCCGGGTTCAATGTCGGTTTAAGATTTTCAGAGTGGGGTCAGATTCGTCTCGTCGAGGGCTTTCCGACGAGCTATAGATCATTGCATTCCGACACCCTCGAGGCAATTATTTTAAAGTTTGAAGTTAATATAATATTTAATTGGACTTTATGAGCTGATATTATATCGTCACTTTATAAAGTTGTCATAACTTAAAAGTGACCCCCCCCCCCAGGAGTTGGGCGCCCATGGGAGTCATAAGGTGATAAAATTAAGTATTAAAAACAAGTGATTTCCCTCCAAGTTGGGCGTTGAGTCTTGGGGTGAGAAATAAAAGGTGAAAAGAAGCTCATTTGCAACTATGCCATGTTTGATATTTCCCCTGTGAGTTGTGCTAGGGTTTGAGAAGGGTTAGAGGATTCGAACCAAGCTCTTGGAGACGAAAACCTCCTTGAGTGACAGCATTCTACAGGTGTGCAATACCACCCAAAGGTGTCTTTGATGATGGATACATCCAGTATTCATTCTTGTGCTTCAATGGAGTCTATAATCTGAGGTTTTGTGGAAGGACTTGGATTTTCCCTGCATATTCATTGTGTTCTTCATGAGAAGATTGGAGTTATCAGTTTGCATTGAAAGGAGTAGATTTTTTGCTGTTTAGGATTGTACTTTCCATCAGCTGCTGGCCATACCACTCAACTAGGCCGTACTTGTTGGGGGTTCGATTTGGGAGTTTCATTGCATTTTGCCTATTACACCTTGATCGCCCAGCTTGAATTTGCATCTGCAGTCTGGCTTCAGCATTGAATCGAAGGTATTGAGACTATATTGCTGCTGATTAGCACCTCCAACCTTGGCCATACTTGCCCAACTTGGACGTGGGTCCTGCAGAGGCTATTCACCTTTCATTGCAGCTTCATTTGTGGCCATTGTGAGGCGTTTGGGGCCTTACTCTCTATTGATGTCACTTGCATGTTCATTATTCACCATAACATGGAGATTTGAGGCATTTACAGCCCATACCCACTTGCTCGTCCATTTCGGCTGTTGTACCAAGTTGTATATTTGAACATGGGTATGTCATAATAATTCATTATTGGCAATTTTACTATCTAGGTAGTTGTTAGTTTCTTCATTGCTATTGTATATTTTCTGGGTTTTCCATACATGCTCTATATTGTATGCTTCGGCAACACATCTGCAGGAAAACTGAAAACCCCTGCTACATTCTTCTTTCTAGTCTGAAAGATCACACAATAATTAATAAAAATAACACATAAAAAGATCAATAAAAATACAAACAGGTACGACACATTACAGTGGCATCACAGCAGAGCTCTTGCCATCCTGTGAGGTTGAATATGACACGCAGAAGATGAAAATGAGACATGCGGCCTACAGATAGATATAATTTCAGACCCAAACTAGGAACACGGATCCCACAGAGAATACAAGAAGGAGAAGTACCACAGATTGATCCATTTGAGTCAGATACAGAGATTGCAGCCGCTGAAGAGCCACCAGTAGCATTGTATAGTGAGGAAGATCTCGAAGTTCCTAGAACAGATCCTTTTTCCGGTGTACTCGCAGAGTAGCTTGAAGAAATGGGGGACAGGGAGATTGGAGAACCTAGCACCCGAGATATTCTTAATGATCTGACGAGAGGACAACAGCAGTTGATTGACAGATTGGACAGGTCTCAAACAGCCCTTAACGGCTTTTCACTCGCTTGTTCCTAGATTTGGATGAGGACAGAAATAATGGAGACAGGAATAATGAAGATAGGAACAGAGACCGAAATGACAGAAATGGAAACCCAAATGAGGGAGACAGACACAAAGACCGAGGTAATGGAGAACGAAATGGAGACAGAAACATTGGGGACAGGAACAGATACAGGGACTCTGATGGAGAAGGTTCGGTGAATAACCAAGGTACTACACAACTCACAGCTGTTGATAGACTTGGCATTCCTATCTTTTTGCCGAGGAATGAGATTCTTGAGCGGGATGCTACATAGGTGGAGTTTTAGGATGAGATTTTCAGAGATTGGTAGGCTTCGAGCGCGGAGTTTCGGGCTAAGATGACATTTAGGGATTATTCGGATCTCAGGATGAGGCATAGACCCAGAGGAGGTAATAGGCAGCAGAATAATGAGTTCCAAAAGAAAGTCAGTAAAATGACTTTACCTTACTTTGATGGTTTAGGAAAAACTTCAGCAAGAGCTTGGGTCCAAAAGTTGGAAAGTTATCTACAGATCAGCCCCATGCCAGAGACTGATGCCATCACATATGCAACCTTGCACTTGGAGGGCAGTGCACACAAGTGGTGGAGTAATGGGAAGGTAACTCTAGGACATGACCAGATTACATCATATGTTGAGTTCACAGCCAAACTCATAGACAGGTTTGACAAGACCCGGAGTTGCAGTTCAAGGCGCTGGCATAGTTGAGACAGAGTGGATCAGTGGACTCTACATTTCAGAGTTTCAGAATCTTTCAGTTATGGTTTTAGATGTATCAGAGATGTATCATACTCTTTGTTGATGGGTTGTTTGATCCTCTACGAGGATGGGTGAAGGGTTTCGACCCTATGTTATTGCAGGGGGACATGAAGAAGGCCCGTGATATGGAGTCTTCCGCATGGAGGAGCAAATTTCAGAATAAGAACTTTCAGCATAGGAGGGATAAGGAGAGAGACAGGAGACCTTTCCATAGGGACTCAGGACACCAACCGCAGAAGAGTTCTTCTAGATTAGACAGTGACAAGTTGAATGACCTCAGGAGGAAGAAACTTTGTTTTCACTGCAGAGAGCCTTGGGATCCTAAGCACAAGTGTGCTGCCCAGGGAAAGGCAAAACAGATTAAATACTTTTCAACAGATGAGTCTGTGGAGTTGGAGACACATTCAGAGCAGCATACAAAAGACAATGATTCAGGGTCTGATGTTGCATCTGAAGTATCAGATAAGGATGAGGATACCTCTCTACCTACAACCCATATCTCTAGCATTCAGAGAGAAGGGTCATTTAGGATTCGAGGAGTGTTGGGTGGACAAAGATGCATTACCCTGCTGGATATAGGTGCCACTCATAACTTCATAGATGAGGGCTTGGTTGCAAAGAGGGGATTGAAGACAGAGGAGTTTGTGGGGTTCAGGGTGAAGGTAGCCGATGGATTCATACAAACTTGCACTAGGAGGATTCCCAATTTGACCATCCAGCTAAACAATTACACTTGCCAGTCAGAATTTTATGTTGTTAGCATGGGTGACATGGATGTTGTGCTGGGTATGAAGTGGTTACATGAGATAGGTGAGTTCACTCTCAACTTGAGGACGATGGAAATGAAGTTTGAGGTGAACGGAGTTAGACATGTGCTCAGGGGCATTTCAGATGGTGGATTGAGAGTTGTTTCTCTCAAATGGATGGAGCGGTTGATTCACCATGATCAGGTGCAGTGGGCAGTACAGGTGATGGTGATGCTTGCAGTTTCAGAGCAGCAGAAGAGAGAGTACCCACCTGACATACAGGCTCTCTTGACTAAACACACCAAAGTGTTTAGTGATATTCCACCAGGTAGACCCCTGACAGGGGTATTGAGCATGTGATAGAGTTGGAGGAGGGTGCAAAGCTAGCAATTACTACCCCATACAGGCACCCGAAAAGGTATAAGGATGAAATCGAGAAAGCTATCAAAGAGCTTCTCGAGATGGGACATATCGGACTGAGTAAGAGTCCATTTGCATCATCAGTGGTGTTAGTGAAGAAAAAGGATGGGATGATGGAAGTAGATTGTCATTGATGTCAAAAAGGAATTGAGTTGATGCATATCATCAGGAGAAGATGAGAAGGCTTATGGTTTATGTTGTTCATGTTCATTAATGTTAAAGTTCACATGCTTCATACTTCATGTCAAGAAGATTATGTTTCAGTTCATCTTGTTGAGGTTTCATTCTGGTTGTCATGAGGTTTGTCATGGATCTCTGTTATCTTTCTTCATGGTGGCATAATGTATTTCACAATGTTGCTTCATTGTATTGTCTTCATCTCAAATTAGGAGAATAATGCCTTCATGGTAGTCTTGGGTTCTCAAAGTTGACAAAGGATACATTCATCTTCATATATAATGTCAGAATGAGTTGAAGTTGAGTTGTCATTCTCATGTTGTTTGTAAGTTGAGGAAGGTGCAAGAGGTTGATGCAAGTTGAGGTGATGTTGTGTGTTGTTATACTTCAAAAGATAAGAACATGCTTCATATGTTTGTTCATGCTTAATGCAGTCCATATGCTTCATACTTCATGCTTCACAGGTTATTCATGATGAACTCAAAGAAGATCTCAGTTGGTATTGGGTTGTTGATGCTGCTCAAGACAAACATATTCACAATTGGCATTGATATGGTATTGATATTACAAGAGTTGAGGGCAGTAGGTATGGCAGTATTAAGAGGTTTAGAAGTTTAGAAGTTTACTCTGATTTGGTGACAGTCTCAATGAATTTTGCATACATCTCTGCCAACATTGAATTTTGTTTAAAGACCCAAGCTTTAATTAAAGATTAAAATCTTTAAGTCTAAACTTCTATTTACTTCATCCTCTACTCAGGCTCTGTAAGTTGCACTTTATTTTATAAAGTGAAGGTGACCTACTATCACAGGTCGGGTCACTTTAAGTGACCTTCTTAAGGGTTCTAATGTCATATGAAAAACCGGCCCTCTTTACCTTTTGTTGACCGGTTTCCTTTTATATGAAATGAGCGTTAAAAAGCAAGACTATGTTTAATGTGTGGGGTGCGAATTTTTTAGGAAGTCATAAAAGATTTTTTTTAAGACTATTTTTAGTCTTTTTTAAATAGGAGATTTTTAAGGCAGTTTTGCCCGATTGAAAAGCATTCTTTTTAGAAGCTTTTTATGAAGATTTTTTTTCTAAATTTAATTCTCAAGTGGGTCTCCTCTCACATAGGTTGAAAGTTTTAAAAAGAAATTTTTAGGAGAGATTTTTGTGGCTTTTATATGCTTGAGTAGAATTGGAGATTAAAAAGGAAGAGAGAGTTTTTTTTAAAGAAAGAATATGAAGAGCTTTTTAAAGAATGTGAGAGTACAGATATTAAAAATAAAGAATGTTTTTATGGATTTTATTCATGATAATACCAACATTCTTGTATGAGAATTTTTGAAGAGTCATGAAGAGGTTGTAGAATTTTTTTATGGATATTATTCAAAATAGAGAAGATGAAAATATTTTATTTGCAGATTAAGAGAAATTGAAGAGTTGGTTATTATCAAAGCAGAGAAAAGATTTTATATGCAGGATTCAATGAAGGAGAATGCAGACAGGTCTTGAAGAAATGAAAAGATTGAAGTATGTTGAAGATATTTGCAGATTGCTGATATTCTTGCAGATTGAAAATATTTTTTCAGATTGGAGAAGATGAAAAGATTGAAGAGAATTTAAGTTTTGCAAGTGCTTTGTGTTTTTTATTGAAAACAAAATGTTCAGATTGAAATGAATATGAAAGGACAATGAATTTTTGAAGATGAATAGAATATGAAAGGACATTCAGATTTTTCATAAATGGTATTGCAGATGGAGTGTGTGTGTGGACAATCATGCAGTGTTGAAGACATTTTTGTGAAAATTATGTTGAAGAGAAAATACAGATAAAACATTATGTTTTGTATGTGATGAGAAAAATACAGGTTGAAGATATTATGCAATGAATTTACAGATTGAACCATGCCAAGTATGAAGACATAGGCGATTTGTTTGTGTAGAGATCATGAAATTGACATGCAAATCAGCTTGAGTGTTATTGAACAGGGATATGCAAATTCAGGGGCTTGTATTGAAACAGAGAAACCCTCTGTACTACTTGTATTGTTTTGATGATGGTCATTGCATTTGCCAGTGAGGCTTTGTAGGTCAGTGAGACCTCTTTGTAGCCAGTGAGGCTTGAATGGTCAGTGAGGCATTTTTGAGACGTTTTTCTACCCCAGGAGGGTTTTCCTCTCGTATAATCTTTTGTGTTTTGGTCTCATATTTTGTGTCTTCATGTGGTCATATATTTCATGCCTTCAATATTATAATTGTGCATATGTGTGTTAACAAATCATTGATATCTTTCTCGCTTTATCCTGTAAGTCAAAAGGTATAAAATTGTAAAATTTATACAACACTGATTCACCCCCCATCTCAGTGTTGTCCTGGACTCCAACATGGGACTCTTAGAATGTGCATCGATTATAGAGAACTCAACAAGAAAACAATTAAGAACATGCACCCTATTCCTAGGATAGATAAGTTGATTGATGAGTTGCATGGGGCCTGTTACTTCTCCAAGATAGACTTGAGATCTGGGTATCATCAAATTCGGGTCAGGGATGGGGATGGGGATGTGGAGAAGACAACATTCAAGTGTCACTATGGGCACTTTGAGTTCCTGGTCATGCCATTTGGCTTGACAAATGCACCAGCCACCTTCCAGTCTTGCATGAACAGAATTTTCCATGAGTAGTTGAGACGGTTTGTTTTGATATTTTTTGATGATATTTTGATTTACAACAAGACTTGGGAAGAACACTTGAAACACATTGACATTGTGTTGAGCATTCTAAAGAGAGTCACTTTATGCAAAAATGTCAAAGTGTGAATTTGGGATGACCGAGTTGCTTGACTTGGGTCATATTATCAGTGTTGGCAGCGTGAAGGTAGACCTGGAGAAGATTCGGGCAATAGTGGATTGGCCACCACCAAAGAATCTCACTCAACTGAAGGGATTCCTTGGTCTATGTGGATATTACCGCAGGTTCGTGAAAGGGTTTTCCCAGTCAGCTGTACCCCTCACAGATTTGACTCGTAAAGATGCTTTTAGTTGGACAGGGAGTACACATGAGTGCTTTGATAGATTCAAGCAGATTATGAGTACATGACCTGTGTTGGCAATACCAGATTTTAGCAAACCTTTCGAGTTGCAGTGCAATGCCTCAGGAGAAGGCATTGGGGCGGTAATTATGTAGGATAAGCACCCCATAGCCTTCGAGAGAAGGAAGTTGAGGGGTGTGGAACAAAGTTATAGCATTTATGACAAGGAGATGTTAGCCATAATGCATGCATTGGCTAAATTCAAACAATATTTGGTGGGCAGCATGTTTGTAGTTAAGACATATCATAACAGTCTGAAGCATTTCCTTGGACAGAAAGATTTGAATGAGAGGCAACAGAAGTGGGTCAGCAAGTTACAGGCTTACGACTTTGACGTTGTTTATGTTAAACGTAAGAAAAACATTGTTGCTGATGCTTTATCCAGGAGGCCCCATTTGTGTGCATTAGGTGCCATTGTAGATGTTTGGAGGGAGTTGATATCTGTTGAATATGCTAAGAATGCTTGGGCTACTGGAATAATTGATGGCACCATCAAGGATGACAGGTACATAGTGGTAAATGATTTGATCATTTACAAGGACATGATCTTGGTGTCAGGTTCACAGATGAAGTAGAAATTTTTGAGGGCATTCCATGATTTGCCTATGGCAGGGCATCGAGGATACTTCAAAACTTACAGATAGATTAGGGAGAGGTTCACCTGAAAGGGCCTCAAGACAGAAGTGATGCAGTATGTGAGAGAGTGCCCGATATGTCAGCAGAATAAACAGGAGCACTCATTTCCAAGAGGACCATTGCAGCCCCTGCCCATTCCTGAGAGGAAGTGGGATAGCATCTCTATAGACTTTATCACAGGTCTACCAAAAGTCCAAGGCAGGGATTGTATTTTCGTGATAGTGGACAGATTGACAAAGTATGCACATTTCTTTGCCATCTCTACTACCTACACTGTAGCTCAGGTTGCAGAGTTGTTCTTTTGTGAGGTATTCCAGCTTCATGGGTTGCCACAGAACATTGTCAGTGATAGGGACAACAGGTTCCTTAGCAATTTTTGGCAGGAGCTCTTCAGGTTGACAAGGACAGAGCTCACCCCCAGCACGAGCTACCACCCACAGACGGATGGCTAGACAGAGATAATTAATAAATGGGTGGAAGGATACCTCCAAAACTATGTTTCAGGGCAGCATAAGGCATGGGTTAAGTGGATTCACATGGGGGAGTACTGTTACAATTCCACTTATCACATGTCCATTCAAATGTCACCCTTTATGGCCTTGTATGGGTATGAGGCACCCAACTTTGTTGATTTGCTATTCGGTGATAGCAGAGTGCCTAAGGCCAAAGACCTTCAGGAGAGTAAAGATATCATGATGTCTTTGAAAGAAAACATACAGAAAGCTCAGAATCAGCAGAAGCAGTATGCAGATCAGCATAGGACTGAGCGTTCATTTGAGGTAGGTGACATGGTGTATTTAATGTTACAGCCATATAGACAGTCCACTCCCAAGAAGAGTGGAGCAGAGAAGCTGATGCCACGGTATTATGGACCTTTCAAGATCTCCAAGAGGATTGGAGAAGTGGCTTATGAGTTAGAACTTCCAGCAGTTAGCAGGGTACATAATGTGTTTCATGTATCTCGCCTCAAGAAGGCGTTGGGGCATAATGTGATACCATCAGTTGAGTTGCCACCTCTCGATGAAGAGGGGAAGTTGATACTGGTACTCAAAGCAATAATTGACACCAAGGAACGTAATTTGAGGAGGATTATCAGAGAGTACCTAGTTAAATGGAAGAACCTTCTAGTTAAGGATGCTACTTGGGAGAACGAGCAGATATTGGAGCATCCTGATCTAAGATTGCTTGAGGCAAGCAATCTTAGGGAGGGCGGATTGTAATGTCCCCTTCTTGATACATGGTTAGTCCATCATTGAGTTCCCGTGGACTAGCAGCTTGGTTAGGGAACTGGAGTTAGTTGGCTTTGGACGTATTTGTTGGTGAGGGAGATGTGGTTTGTAATCAGTGGATCCAATTGGCACCCGCAGAGTTGGCTATGTTTGCTCTTGGTTGTGACTTACTATTTTTAGTAAGTTTGAGTTCAGTGTCGGTTTGAGATTTTCAGAGTGAGGCCAGATTCGACTCGTCGAGGGCTTTCTGACGAGCTATAGATCATTGCATTCCAACACCGCCGTGGCAGTTATTTTAAAGTCCGAAGTTAATATAATATTTAATTGGACTTTATGAGCTGATATTATATGGTCGCTTTATAAAGTTAAGTCATAACTTAAAAGTGAACCCCCCTAGGAGTTGGGCGCCCATGGGAGTCATAAGGTGATAAAATTAAATATTAAAAACAAGTGATTTCCCTCCAAGTTGAGCATTGAGTCTTGGGGTGAGAAATAAAAGGTGAAAAGAAGCTCATTTGCAACTATGCCATGTTTGATATTTCTCTTGTGAGCTCTGCTAGGGTTTGAGGATTCGAATCAGGCTCTTGGAGATGAAAACCTCCCTGAGTGACGGCATTCTACAGGGGTGCAATACCACCCAAAGGTGCCTTTGATGATGGATACATCCAATATTCATTCTCGTGCTTCAATGGAGTCTATAATCTGAGGTTTTGTGGAAGGACTTGGATTTTCCCTGCATATTCATTGTGTTCTTCATGAGAAGATTGGAGCAATCAGTTTGCATTGAAAGGAGGAGCAGATTTCTTGCTGTATAGGACTGTACTTTCCATCAGCTCCTGGCCGTACCACTCAGCTAGGCCGTACTTCTTGTTGGGGGTTCGATTTGGGAGTTTCATTGCATTTTGCCTATTACACCTTGGTCACCTAGCTTGAATTTGCATCTGCAATCTGGTTTCAGCATTGAATCAAAGGGTATTGAGAGTATATTGCTGTTGATTAGCACCTCCAGCCTTGGTCGTACTTGCCTAGCTTGGACGTGGGTCCTCCAGAGGCTATTCAACTTTCATTGCAGCTTCATTTGTGGCCATTGTGAGGCGTTTGGGGCCTTACGCTCTGTTGATATCACTTGCATGTTCATTATTCACCATAACATGGAGATTTGAGGCATTTACAACCCATACCCACTTGCTGGTCCATTCCGGCTGTTGTACCAAGTTGTATATTTGAACATGGGTATGTCATAATAATTCATTATTAGCCATTTTACTATCTGGGTAGTCGTTAGTTTCTTTATTGCTATTGTATATTTTCTGGGTTTTCCATACATGCTCTATATTGTATGCTTCGGCAACACATCTGCATGAAAATTGAAAACCCCTTTTGCATTCTTCTGTCTAGTTTGAAAGATCACACAATAATTAATAAAAATAACACAAAAAAATCAATAAAAATACAAACAGGTACGACACATTACACTTTTGAATCTCATTCATGCAAATCTTTGTGAGCCTTCTTGGAAGTCTAACACTGTGAATGGATCAAGGTACTCCCTGTTATTGGTGGATGATTTATACAAAAAAATGTGGGTTTACTTCTTAAAGTAGTCCAAATGCTCTGGTGCCTTCCTCAAATTCAAGGCGTTGGTGGAAACATTCACACATGGCATCAGATCAAGACTCTACAGTCCAATAATGGGAGGAAATCACCTCCACTCAATTCAAGAAATTATGTGAAAAAGAAGGTATTCAGCACCAGTTAACAACACCATACACTCCGCAGCAAAATGGAGTGGTTGAAACGTGCAACATGAGCATCATGGAAATGGCATGGTGCATAGCCTGAAATGTTCCCTATCAGTATTGGGGAGAGGCTGTGAACACAACATTTTACATCTTGAATAGATGTCCATGCAAAGCTTTGCAGAAAATCACACCGGAGGAAGCTTGGACTAGTCACAAACATGAGGTAACTTCTTTTTCTATTTTTGGTACTGCAGCATAAACTTTAGTTCTTGAGCAGAAAAGACATAAACTAGATTCCAAAAGCATCAAGAATTTCTTTGCTGGTTATAGCGAATAGTCCAAGGCATACAAGCTTATTGATATTTCCACTAACAGGGTCATTGTTAGTTAGGATGTTGATGTAAAAGAAACAGAGCCGTATTTTTCAAAGGTTCAACAACAAGTCAATGAAGACCTTGAATCTAGTATTATGGTACCTTTTAACGAGGAACCCTCCAGTTCATCAAGTCATCTTGTAAGTCAATCTGTGGCTAGTTCTACACCGCTTGTCTATCAAGATGCAAAACTAAAAATGTTGTCACTCCAAGTAAGACTTCGGTTAAGAACTTGCCTTCGCAACACTAACCTGAGACACACCAGAAACCTAAATGGTATTATTCCACTAGAGAAGGTGTACGCGTGGATGAACTTCCTAAATCAAATGAGCATCCCCAGAGAAAAGCACAAATGATAACCGGTTCAACTGTTGAGCATAGTCATTTTACCCTATCTTCTAATCTTTTTCAAGTTCCTAAACGAAAAAAGCTTTCTAAGGCACAAGGAAAACCAGAATGGGAAGCTGCTATGAAGGTAGCACAGACATTGTTATCGTATATGTTGACCTTGCCATCACAGGTAGCACAAACATTGCAGTTTAGCAAGTAAAATCAGAGTTGTGTGCTACCTTTGACATGTCAGATCTGGGCCTCCTACATTATTGCCTAAGGGGTTGAGTTTTGGCAATCTAATCACATCTTCATGGTTCAAATCAAATATGCCACAAGTCTTCTGGAGTGTTTTGGGATGGCAAATTGTAACTCATCTTCTACACCTATGGAAGTCAAGCTAAAGTTGTCAACTTCCAATGATTCACCCTCGGTCGATGAATCACACTACAAATCTTACAACCACTAGACCAGATTTTTGCTTTGTTGTTAGCTATCTCTCTCGTTTTTTTCAAAACCGAAGCTCTCTCATTAGATAGCTGCAAAGCGAGACTTACGATATGTCAAAGGTACTCTTGACTTTGGCATACTCTACCAAAGGACAAAAGATTTTGGTTTAACTGGGGATACAAACTCTGATTAGGTAGGATGTATAAGTATTCGACAGTCTACAACTAGATACATCTTCTCCTTGGGTTCAAAAGTGATTTCTTGGCAAAGTAAGCTTCAACAAATCAAGATCTATGGATACTCGACGGTCTACAACCAGATACATTTTCTCCTTGGGTTCAGGAATCATTTCTTGGCAAAGTAAGCTTCAACAAACAATAGCTTTATCCTCCACTGAAGCTGAATACAAAGCAGTTGTGAGTTCTAGTTGTGAAGCAGTTTGGTTATGCAAAACCTTGACAATATTCGGTTTCCTTAGCATACCCCACCATTTTTTTGTGATAATTAAGGAGTATTGAAATTGGTGAAGAATCATGTGTATTATGCTCGAACCAAACATATCAAGATTCATCATCACTATATTCAACAATTGTTGGACTGTGAAGACATCTCCCTCCACTTTTGTTCTTCTCAGAAGCAGATTGTTGATTTAATGACTAAACCACTTGGTACTGGTTACTTTGTCAAATTTCGAGCCAAGCTTGGTGTTGTTTCTCGTTTAGTCATTAAGGGGGGTAATAGTATATTCATGTAATAATGTGTAATTAATTAGCTAGTAGTTAGGTGTAGTCATTAAAGTAGGTAGTTGCAGTAGGTGATGTACCTTTTAATATGGTAGCTATAATAGTAATAGTAACATTTATAACTTTATAATTAGGGCACAATTGAAATCCACACTTAGGGTTTCGGAAAGTTTTCTTAGGCAGCTAGGGTTTTGGTAACCAAAGGTTTTGCAATATTTTTTCAAAAAAATTGAGTAGTTCTTTTATTCCTAGATCTGAGGAGACTTCGTTTTCTGAAAACTCGGATAGAGTTAAAGGGAAATAAAGGAAAAGTGAACAACAAATAAAAGGGAAAGGATGAGAATTCACCCTCACAGTCAGAGGACTTGAGAGTAAAATAAAGTGCTTCAGTTGTCATAAGTTTGGCCATTATGCATCACAGTTTCCAAACAGGAAGGACCGAGGGAAGCAATAGCAAAAGGAAGTAGCAGCTTTTGCAGAAACTCAAATGGACGAGTTTTTTGCCAGATTTGAGAAGGAATTCTCAATAGTTTCTTGTCTTTCTACTAGCACGACTTCACAGGATGCTTGGTATGTAGACAATGGAGCCTCTCGACATGACTTCAGCCTAACAATACTTTACCAAACTAGAACACAATTTTGGAGTTCAGGTTGAACTTAGTGATGATGTCAAGTATCTAGTAGCAAGTGTTGGTAAAATTATCCTTCAGCTTCACTCAAGTACCTTTTTAGAGGTTGATAATGACTTGCTTGTTCCCAATCTCAAGAAAAATTTGCTTTTAGTATTGATGATGGAGGATAAGGGCTTTGTAGTTGAGTTCAAGGATCAACAAATTCTTATCAGACCAATAAGATCTAGCCCAAATACAACACAACCTATAGGGCTTAGAGAAGGCAAACAAGTTACAAGGGGAACCAATTCTAACAGCATTGATAAGCAACATCATAGAATGTGAGCCTTCCAGTTTTCAGGAAGTAGCAAACCAACAAGTTTGGCAGGTTGCCATGGTGGAGTACACCTCCATCATGAAGAATGATGCATGGGACATAGTCCCAAGACCAAAAAGGAAAGCAATTGTGGCTTCCAGGTGGCTCTTCAAGATAAAGCATGTTGCAGATGGCAGCATTGAGAAGTACAAAGTGAGGTTTGTGGCGAGAGGGTTTTCTCAAAATGAGGGAATTGACTGAGAAGAATTTTTCTCTAGTCGCCAAATACACTTCTATTCGAGTAGTTATGTCTTTACCTTTTGTCATGGGATGGAAGATACATCAGATGGATGTTAAGACAACTTTCATCAATGGGATTACTGAGGGAGAAGTGTATATAGAAAAGCCTTGAGGCTTTGAGGTAAATGGGAAGGAATCCCATGTTTGTAGGCTTAAGAAAGCCTTGTATGGACTCAAACAGGTACTGAGAGCTCAGTATTCCAAAATCGATGAATATTTGCGAAATCTGGGCTTTACCAAAAGTGAAGCAAATCCTAATCTATATCATATAGCAAATGGATCAGATACACTTATTTTCATATTGTATGTAGATGACTTGTTCATTACAAGATCGGAACAACTCATTGTAGGGTGCAACGTAGAGTTAGTTGTTGAGTTTGAGATGGACATCAACCTCATGCATTATTTTTGGGCAAGATAAGTATGCAGGTAAACCCATGGATTGCAAACCCATGGCCACACCTATGATTACTAATCTAAAGAAGGTAACAACTTCAGATTCAAAGGTAATTGATCCCACATTGTACAAGTAGCTGGTAGGTTCCTTAATGTATATGATCAACACAAGACCCGATTTATGTTTTGCAGTGAACACCTTGAGTTAGTTCATGGTGGAGCCCAAAAAGGAGCATTGCATAGCAAAAAAACATATGCTTTGATATTTGAAGGGCATAGTGCATATGGTATGAGGTATCTTGGAGATGGTGATGTGAAGTTGCAGGGTATGCAGGCTCTGATTGGGCAAGTAGTGCAGCAGACAAGAAGAGCACCTTAGGGGGTCGCTTTAGCTTGGGTTCAAGAATGGTGTCCTGGTTCAGTAAGAAGTAGACTTCAGTGACACTCAGCATAGTAGCGACAGAGTATATGCCAGCCAATACTGCAAGTTATGAGGCCATCTGGCTTCGCCAGTTACTTGCAGGGTTATTTGATCACAAGTTGGATCCTGCAATAATCAAAGTTGCGTCAAACTCTCAAAGAATCCATATGTTTTGCAGTGAACACGTTGAGTCAGTTCATGGTGGAGCCCAAAAAGGAGCATTGCATAGCAAAAAAATATATGCTTCGATATTTAAAGGGCATAATGCATATGGTATGAGGTAGCTTGGAGATGGTGATGTGAAGTTGCAGGGTATGCAGGCTTTGATTGGGCAAGAAGTGCAGCAAACAAGAAGAGCACCTTAGGGGGTCGCTTTAGCTTGGGTTCAAGAATGGTGTCCTAGTTCAGTAAGAAGTAGACTTCAGTGACACTCAGCATAGTAGAGACAGAGTATATGCCAGCCAGTACTGCAAGTTATGAGGCCATCTGGCTTCGCCAGTTACTTGCAGGGTTATTTGACCACAAGTTGGATCCTGCAATAATCAAAGTTGCGTCAAACTCTCAAAGAATCCAGTGTTTCATGATAGTTTCAAGTAAATAGAGGTCAGATTTCACTTCATTCGAGGCAAGATCCAGAAGGGAGCAGTGAAGCTCTAGTACATTTCCCCGAAGCAGCAGTTAGCTAATATTCGGACCAAACCCTTAGCACAAGGGAAGCTTGAATCATTCAAAGCCAAACTTGGATTGGTGCAGAACTACTTCCTCGCTAAGAGGGAGTGTTGAGTTTTTAGCTCAGTTCAAAACTTCTACTCATGTTCAGTGTGAACGTGCAGGTAGTTCGAGTTATTTCTATTTTGTAAATTCACTTTAGTGAATGAAGTGAAATCTTTTATTTAGTTAATTAAATCCAATAAAATGCGAAACCACTAATAACTTAGACTTATCTTCCAAGTCCTCTCCTACGTGAGATAAGGTTGCTTTCTTTTTATTTCCTTTTGAGAGATAAGATCGCTTTATTGGAAGATACAATTTTTAGATGAATAGTATAAAGATAGATGCAAGATAGAAGTTCAATATTCAGATTGGCTTACGAAAGATTGAAAGACTAAGTTTTCCGAAGGACTAGAAAATTGAATCGAACTTAGAGCAATGTAATATTTCCGTGCAACTGAAGGATTAGTTGTAGAGGTTGCCTTTTAAGTTTCCAAAGGAATGTGAAGCAGATAGAAAGGTGTAAAATATTTGTGTCCTTGTTCATTGTTTCTGATGTTAAAATTTCAATAATTTGTGTGTTTAATTCAATTTTGTTTCATCATTAGGAAGTTATACATCGAAATTGAAATTTTGATAGGAAGCTACAGTTCAAAGTTTAGCTTTTGATCATCAATATTGAGTGAGTTATTGCAATTTCAATTTTGTATTTGGAGTTATTTCTATTTTGTAAATTCACTTTAGTGATTAAAGTGAAATCTTTTATTTAGTTAAGTAAATGTAATAAAGTGTGAAAGCACTAATAACTTAGACTTATCTTCCAAGTAATCTTATGCGTGAGATAAGGTTGCTTTCTTTTTATTTCTTTTTGAGAGATAAGATCGCTTTATTGGAAGATACGATTTTTAGATGAATAGTATAAAGATAGATGCAAGTTAGAAGTTCAATATTCAGATTGTCTTTCAAAAGACTAAAAGACTAAGTTTTCCAAAGGACTGGAAAATTGAATCGAACTTAGAGCAATGTAATATTTCCGTGCAACTGAAGGACTAGTTGTAGAGGTTGCCTTTTAAGTTTCCAAAGGAATGTGAAGCAGATTGAAAGGTGTAAATTATTTGTGTCCTTGTTAATTCTTTCTGATGTTCAAATTTCAATAATTTGTGTTTAATTCAATTTTGTTTTAGCATTAGGAAGTTATACATCGAGATCGAAATTTTGATAGGAAGCTACGGTTTAAAATTCAGCTTTTGATCATCAATATTGAGTGAGTTATTGCAATTGCGGGTTTTCTTATAATTTCGCTCTATAGGCCAATAATCATGGAATTTTTTTAATTTGTTTACATTTTTAGAAAGCTCGTCATAATTCATTTGGGGTCTATTGTTTGTATTTTTGGTTTTGATGCCAACGACATTATGAAATGATCCGATCAAAATTGGGTCAACACTATTGATAGAAAGGTGATCTAGTTTTTCTTAAAACCCTCGCTTCAATGAAGCTTCCTAGTTTTGATGAAAGCAGAGATGCATTAGAATGGTGACATTAATATAAAAGAGCTTATGGTCAAAGTATAGAATGGAAAGAATATTTTTCTATACACTTAGAACATGAAGCTAAACATTGGTTTGTACAATTGCAGAATGACATATATCATAAATTGTTTTAAACTTTTTGTGAACAAAGAACTTGTTAGTAAAAAATAGCCCAAAAAGGTACCTTGGTCTTGATAATCCAACTTTATTTACAAATATCATGTAATGTCCCCTTTTAGGAAGCTCAAAATTTCTTTACCTTGCACACGATATAACTTCTTAAAGAGAACATTAGTAACCAATAATTCAATTATAATATTATAAACCTCGTAATTACTAATTAGGGTTAGTAACCTCATAATCATGATCAATATTAAAGCATATTAACATATATACAATTCACATTTTCTCATTCTTATCACATAGAGATCTCATGATATACCTCGAGAGAGTTATGCCTCATGCTTGGTGATTAATCTAATCTAATCCATAACCCATAGAGACGATCATCAATTCGTTAGGGCGCTGGTATAACAAGACCTCACTGCCGTAGGCCCAAGGGCTTCATGCTACACCCGGCAATACTTCATCGCTTGGCTCAAGGGGCTTCACGCTACACTCGGCGATACTTCACCCACTTGAGAGTCACCTACCGTATAAGCCATAACAATAACAATAATCATTCATTATCTATGCAACCATAGGCCCAAGGGCTTCACGCTACACCCGGCAATACTTCACCACTTGGCTCAAGGGGCTTCACGTTAACAACCGGCGATACTTCACCCACTTGAGAGTCACCTAGGTGCTAGATTACTAAACCGCCCTTCCCTAACAATCTACACACTCTTGTAGGGTGATAGCTAAGATTAACGATGAGGCAATCTTGGACTCCTCCCTTGGGTATCATGAGTAAGCTTAGAGATCATACCTTTCAGAAACTTGTCCTTATGATCTTGTGATCCCATGGATCACGAGATAATCATGTTGATCACATTGTCCCTCATATGGGATCTTGTCATTGTACCATCTCATATGATGGTTAAATATAATACATTGGTTTCCACATATACATATATCATTTTTATTACTACGACAACATGCATACATTATTCCTTATAGGACTTGGACCTTATCCATTATATCATCATAACATTCTTTTCTTTACATTTATCATGGTAGGATTATAAGATTCATTGTTATGAGACACATCATTTTGAGACAAGTGACATACCTTCGTGTAGTGGATTCGCTAGATCTGTTATATATATATTTGTACTTAACGAATGCTTGTTGTTATAAGTGCTTCCGCTGTCCTCACTATGGTATAAGTGTTTTGTTGGTAAATGGACTGCGGTCTGAATATCCTAGGGACGGCTTGCTGCCAAATCGAATGCCTTGTTTATGCAGATACAAATATGAATGAAATGTGCGGCAGAGATGAGAGATGAATGTCTGATTTAAATGATATTAAAATTTCTTATCTGCTGTCCTCGATCGCTAGTATGTGTATTTGAATGCTTGAATGTGTTTTCCCGATATCCCATCGATCCTCTTCCTTAGTTGTTTTATATCTCCCAATAGGTGCTGGGTTGGACAAGTCGCCACTCTTGAGTTAGCGCCCTTTCACAAATCGGCTTTCAACCTATTAATTATTTCCTTAATCGCATTTGTCTAGAGGCGCCAACTTGTCTCTAGTGGTTTTGTCTTATTCATCATTCTTGTCTTTTATATGCTTTGTCTTTTTTCCACGTAGGATCCATTTGATCTCTCTTGTCTTATTAACCTTGTCTTTGGTTATTATAATTAATGCCATCATATGATCGCCGCTTGTCATATAGTAGTTTGTTTGTCTTTGCATAGCATATATCAGCGGTGGTTCTCTTATTGGATCTCCTGGTCTTAGCAATCATTTCATATAGTATACTCCCATTTCAATTTCTTCATCTGATTTCTCAAGGCTTCACTTTGTGTCGATGATCGATTGATGCTTATTCATCATTGCTTTTAGCATGTAGGCGACTGCTCATTCGAATCTTAAATTGGAATGAGTGAAGATCGATTTATGGGACATGACATATCAAGTGCTTGTGTGTACAATAAATTGAAAAACAATTAAATTTCTGACCAACAGAATAACGTTTAAACTCAGGAACAACTGAACTTTTGAGAATCAGTTGATTCAATTCTTATGATCAGAATGCTGGCTAAATTGACCACTGCTAGCACTTAAAGACAGTAATATTTTTTCCAATTTTATTAGAACAGTATTCTTTATAAAGAAAAGTAAAATTGCCCTGGCCTTGATAATCCACATTTCTTAATATTTCTGAATCCCTAATGCCTATTGTAAAAGATTATCCAGCTTTATTAACAAAAATCAAGTACTTCCGAACAAAAAATTGACAAATGATTAAAATTCTGATTAACAAAATACCAATCAAATTCAGCAACAACTGAACTTTTAAAGTTTTAAGCATCAATCTATACAATTCTTATGATCATAATGCTGCCTAAGTTGAGCACTGGTACCAGTTTAAGTCTTTAAGATGTTTTTTTTTTCTGATTTTTTACCAAAACAGTAATATTACCAAAAATAATTAAAGATGATATACAAGGAATCACCAATCTGGCTACCCCATAGTCCACAACGTACAATTTCAAAAAAGAAAAAACAATCAAAAGAATAATAAAGTACTCAAACCAAATAAATATCATATTACTCACTATCCTCAAGAGTAAACCTGGAAAACTTATTTCAGCCATTTTACTCACCTCTCCTAATTTCCCAGTTATATCCTCAAGAAACTCCCCATCAGGATGAACTACAACCATCTCCCTGCAAAGGAAAGTACAACGAATTGAAGGACACTGGACAAATGTTCAAAAAACTCTCATCATAATAACTGGAAGTATCTTCTATGCCCAAAATGTAGATTACCTGAGAGGTGTTTTCAAAGGCTTATTGTGTCGTTCCCGTATATTTCGAGCCAAATCAATGACAGTCATCATTCTTGTAACACTTTGTTCAATACGTTGCTCTCTCTGCAATCACAAAAATATTCTTGAGAATAAAGAGAAACGCTATCTCATGGCAAATCGGCTTGAATGGAAGTTATAATACGCTGACCTACACCATAACAAATTTAAATGAAAGAGCTGTCCAAAAGGATGTAGTGTAATAGTTAATGTGATACACTCATATAAAGAAGACCCAAGTTCAAATCACCACACTGCATCAAAGCAACCTACAATCCAGAGGACACCCTCAAAGTTTGTACGATCAAGCACCCCATGTTAATAAGGCCTACGTTTACTGGCCCCCATTTGTGCCTCCACTCAACCTGGCCCCAGTGATGTCCCAAATTTACTAATAAAAAGTAAGTTAAATAAAGGAGCTTTACCTTTCCTCCAACTTCCGGAAAACTGCAGTAATGTATACTTTCCTCTGCTCCAAAATCAAGAACTTTACGCAAATTTTGATACAAGGCTTCGGTAAAAAATGGGGTGAACGGTGACATAGCTTTGCATGTAGTCAGAAGGACCTGTACTTCCACCACATAAGGTTAGTTAATTATTTGATCTAAGCATTGTTAGTACTAGACCGAGAATATGCTAAGACATCAATTTTCACCCCAAGCCTATTTCAATTTGACAAAAAAAATTGCTTTTTAAAAAGACAGATCCACTACCATTAATAATCCATCTTTGGCCTTCTCTGCACATTTTAATCTCAAAAAATGCAATGAACTACATTGTTGAAAGGATAAACATGATAACATTTTTACTCCAAGGAAACTAAATCCTAAATTAAATGATGCACAATTGCTGAGTCAAAGCTTATCAAAAATGACATAGAAGATAAAATTTCACACATTGATTCAATCTATCAAGGAAAGGACCGAAGTACAAAAAAACTATGTTCTCACATGGTAAAGAGTTGAAAGTGCCATTCTGCAATCCTCTTCCCCTGTTCGTCCTTTCAGTCGCTTACGGTTAAATCGTACATAGATATTAGTTAAATTGTCTATGAACTTCAGAAGATAAGGTACGACCTGTATAGAAGTTAATAAATAAAGTGAATAACCTCATACTTAATCTTTTAACTTCACCAACATCAAAAAAAATCCCAGATGGAACCTTAAACTACTCACAGTGTACAGATGGTACTGATCCATCTCCTGCCGCACAAATTGAACAAGACTCTCACTGGCAGAATTGATCCATTGATCAAGCACATTAAATGATGTTTGCAATTTACTATGCTCGACAGGCTTAAAAACATTCAGACCTTCAACTTCAAGCCTTTGTGCATTCTGAACTAAGAATCTATAAGCATTGTACCATGGAAGGAAAACATCTTTGACCTAAATAAAGATGACGTCATAAAGAAAAATAAAGGAGCAAAGTCAGTATTCCAAAACAGACAAAAAAGCAACTTTTCTTTCTGGGATTAAAATAAATGTTGCAAGGCATTTTGAAATAAAACTAATGTTTCTGTATTTTATTATATCCTTTAATGACAATAAATAAGCTCAAAAAAAGCATTACCACTGCATAAACTCCATCCTTCTTAAATCTCAGTGGCTCTGCTCTTACAACAGGCGAATTTATAAGATAAAGCCTAAGTGCATCCTACAGATGAGGTAAAAGGAATCATTAGGAAAAGAAAACACATTGCAAAAACTTAAAACAATAAACGAACTAACAAATTCATAAAACAAGAAAATATACTACACAGTGTAAATAAAAAGATCTTAAACAAGAGATATAAACCGTACAAGTTATATTTAGTTCCAAAATGTCTGTCATATTACAGAGTAATTTACCAAGGGAAAAGCATTGCAAGCAGAACTAAAAAAGCAAAGTTTGTATGGTTGTTGGAGTAATGCTATACTTACACCTTGGCATTGACTGTTTTGGGACAACGATTTGAATGAACATTTAATCTTTCTACTTGGAAAGAAAGTTGTAAGCCTATGGGTATTTTTCCTAAAATAAATTAATAGAAAATAAAAATTATATCTGATAAAAAAGGACAAATAATCAGCACAAATTCTAGAAACACCAAAACATGCCAAAAAATACATTAGAAAAAAATTATTGCATCATTAAAATACTCATTGAATCCTGATTGTGAATAATTCGATTATGAAATATCCCACTTTTGTCTAGTCATGTCATTAAGTCCAACTCAATTTTTACCAGTCAAGCTCATTAAATCATTTTTCTTTGTTGCCAAGATATTTGGGGTTTGTAAATGTTATGCTTTGTTGGACTACACAATTTACAAAATGTACAAATAAAAAGGTTTTGCAAACTGTAAAGATAAAAATGTCAATTTGAGCATTAGGCTTATCCATTTTTATGGTATTTCTAATGTTGAATTTACATGATTTCCACTTCCATATATTGCAATCTTGTTCAAAACAGTTAAAGGGCTAGTGACGAATAAAGAAATGCTCAATCCATCATCTTACTTTGCATTGACTCCACTCAGTTTTTCATCACCAAGATTATCTTAGAGGTCTACTCTACAAATCTCTTCATTTTTGTAGGTCTCAACTTTAACAAAAGCTACAAAGTGCTATTATCCAATAGGCTCTCTATTTTGCAATACATAGAATATTTAGAATCAGCTCGAAATGCATAGTCAAAGATGTAATGCAAGGAAATAACATTAAAAATTAATGCAGCAGCAACACCACCTTTGAATTACATGGAAGTCCTTCAAAAAGCACGTAAAATTCTAAATCTACACTAGCTATAAAGGTTGAGGATTAATACTCTGCATAAATACAGGAAAAGAGATTGAGGTTCAACAACCAGCACACAGACACATTGGAGAAAGAAAAACACACAAAGGTAAAATAGACTATCTTCACAACATAAAAAGTGCTCTGCTATAACAAGTGAACACTCTCCGAGCAAAGAACAAGGAGAAAGTCTGTTAAATTGAAACATAAAGCGGGCAGCCTACATCTGTTGCAAGTAGAATACTTATCAAATGTAACACAAATCACATCAAAGAGAAAAATAGCCATAATGCAGAGTGAAGGCCTCGCAACTTACAGCTCCATAATCATCAACCACTTCCATTGGTGAGGGATAATTCTTCAGTCGTTTGCTCATTTTCTTTCCATCCTCAGCTAAAACAAGGCCATTGCAAATTAAATTCTTGAATGGTGGTTTACCAAACAAAGCTGTTGATAATACCATCAGAGTATAAAACCTGCCGTGACATAAAAGAATCCATATTCAAAAGCATTATTGATGTGTATGGGAAAAAAAAACAAAGTCGATGGCTTGGGCATATGCAGTCAAAATAAATCCAATCCAAAACTAGTAAATTACATTACATGCACAAAAAGATTGATGGTAATTAATTATGGGTTTTAGTATTTACAGTCTACTAAGAAAAGCAAAGTTTATTGGGCATCATTTTTACATTTAAGCATATTTAAGATGACATCACTGAGCTGTCTGGTTCTCATTTATCAGCCAACTGGGACAAATTAACAGAATGGTACTCTTTAATTTCATATCACAACAACATTTGAAAAAATTCAATCCTCCCAAGGTGTTTTGTACTTTGTCCAATGGCAAATTTTATCGTGGAACTGTAATGTCCCCTTTTTCCGAGTGATCACCCATCATATGTCAGCTAGCCTATTTTATTCCCGTGGGCTAAGTCGAGGAGGCAAGGGAATACTCTGAGTAGTTAGATTATGCATTTAACTATTTTTACTTGGCAAATTGATGTGGGATTATGACTTGGGATATTTTTGTGGTAATTATGGAGGAGTCAAAAATAATTAAATAATTTGTCAAGTAGACAAGCGACCACTTGGAGGATTGGACGATGAGCAAAATAAATAGAAAAATAATAATATTTTATTTTTATGATTGGAGCGCTCAAGAAGAAAAGATAAATTAACATTTAATTCAAAATTTCAAATCTTCAATTTGAATTTGGCCGCTTAAGGCATCTAGAGGCTGGTCGGCCTAGTGGAGGGAAATAAAATCAATTTTAATAAAGAAAATACATTCCTAGGTCGTGTTGTGACCTAATCACACATCACCCCATTGCAAATGGGGACCCCCTTTTTTTTTCACAATTTTGAGCTTGTAGGGTCTTTTAGGAAGTGTCATTAGATCAAGTGTCCTCCACAAGCTAGAAAGTGAGCCTCACCTAAAACAAGTCAAGTAATTAGGGAGGCCATCCGTCAAACAAGGTGTAATTGAGAACACTGAAGTCAATCCCCGAGACACTGAAATTGACTACGTCTGATATCCTAAAGTCTGATGTTCTGAGATCCTAAAAATTGACTAAGTCTGAAATTTGGTGGATCCTCAAAAATCTAGAATCTGCATGTTAAATCCTATGGATCTGGGACCTATCTCAAACATCCTGGAAGTATATTTCAAAAATATTTAAAGTATAGGAAATTATACTTAAATATATTTTTTAAATATACTTCCACCCAGGGATCTTCACCTTCAAAATTGCGACGAATGACAAGCTCAAACTAAGGCGCAATTCAGGAGTCTAGCAATGAGTAAAGTGCGCCTTCATCAAAACAAGTTCAATTCAACATGAAACTTTGGCGCCTTGATAGGAATGGATGTTTTGACCCTCAAAATGACTTAAACATTGAAAATTTGCAAGAAAATGGTCCAAGAACCCAAGGCGCAAATTCACTCTTGAAGAACCACCAAAGTGCACCTAGGCTTGTTGAAGGAAAAAACATCATCTGGAGACCCGATCTTGTGCCTAAGATCAACATGAGGTGTTTAAAACTTAGAAATTTTTTGAAAATCACCAAATGAAGGCTAGGCGCACTTTACCACCTGTAGAACCCCAAACTTGCGCCTTGAGTAGGAAATGTTAGAAGTCATCAAAAGTTGTGGGCGCCTTGAAGAATTAAACCCCAAGACACTTTCAATTGCCTAAATCCAAAGAGATCATTCATCCAAAGTTACGCGCCAATTTGCATCAGTAGAACTCTAAATGTGCGCCTAAGTTAAAATATGCTGGATTTCATGAGTTTTGAGGGTATCTAAGTATCTTAAGACTTTTTTCCTTGAGTTTACACTATATTTTGAAGTCATTGAAGTCAAAAATGCGCGCCTTCCAAAAGAAAGGCTTGAGACCATCAAAATTGATGTTACCTTGAGGCAAGAATCATCTAGACATCTATGAACTAGCTTAAAACCATTTTAGTTGAAATGAAATCCATCTTCAAGTGTTAGGCGCAGTTTTGCTCTTGATCAACCATCAAAGTGCGCCTAAGATGGGTGGAGGACAAGACATCATTCAAAGACTCATTTTTGCGCCTAAGGAGGAGATGAAGCATGAAGTGTTTAACTTGGAATATTTTGAAAATCACCTAGAGGAGCTAGGCACATTTCTTGACTTGCGAAGACATAAATGTGCGCCTTGAGTTAAGACTTGTGCAATCATCATTGGCATTGACAAATGAGTGTTTGGAGAACTACTGAGGGTTCAAACTGAGCTAAGATTGCTTTATGAAGGCTAGGTGCACTTTGTCACTTGCAAAACATCATTTTGGCACCTAGGGATGAAGTAAACATGAGTTTAAGTCCACAGAATGCCAAAAAACAGGCCAAAGCATGTTAGGCGCACTTTTCCACTCCTACAACCTTAAATTTGTGCCTCAAGGAAATCACATTAACTCACATCATTGAATGGGCGCCTTGAAAAAGAAGGTCATTCCAGGACATTTCCAACCGTTTGAGATCACAAAAATGGCAAATATAAAGCTTAGCATCCTAGGCGCACTTTCACCTCTGTATAAACCTAAATCTGCCCCTGAATAAGAATGCATGAATTCACATTAGAAGTGAGTGTTTGAGAAAGGAGGAGCATTCTAAGACTTTCCCAATGGTTTGAAATTGTAAAAATAGCAAATATAAGGCTAACTCTGTTAGGCACACTTTCACCTCTGTGCAACCCTAAATGTGCGCCTAGACTGGGAGAGGCTAATAAGTGCTCAAGAATGATTCCTATGTGTTATAAAACTGAATATATATCAATAGTTTAATATGTAGCTTTCTCTGTTTTGCAGGAGAATGGATGGAACTGAGAAGTCCTACAAGGAGCCAAGCGCCTGGAACCACCTTCATGCAAGGAGTAAAGTGAAGAGGTAGCCACTGCGAAGGAGACATCATGTTACCACTTCAAGTTCATCATGCCAGTACACTTCATCATCGGCATCATAGAGGACATTCATCAATCAAACTTCAAGCTCTTCCATTTTCAAGTCTCTGAGAGAAGTCTCCTACTCTATGTTATAAAGGAAGCGTCATTATCTACGCTACTCTCTATGAAGAAGAATTCAAAGAAGATCAACATACATCCTGCCAAGAGAAGAAATATCACAGAGTTAGGCAAATGAACATGTATCATACACATTCGACTTACAAAAGACACAAGGCAAGATCAACAAGGATACATTCCCAAACGTTCATGTTCATCAAAGCAATTACATTAGAAGACATCACACAAATGATGCAATTTGGGAATATGCCTAAAAGCATATTGAATTAACTATTGGAATCCATAAGAGTTGCTGAGGTGGCACCTACGCGGCATGCGCATTACCCTCACCAATCAAATGTTGCCACATCCCCTGACTACATTCAATGTATCTACAACAAGCAAGAAGCCAAAGAGGACGCCCATGTGGAAGATGCTCTAAAGATTCCATTTCATCCTTATCTTCTTGGAAAACGTGCCTTCATTGCCTCTCTTATGTACTAAAAATAACAAATTGTTGTAACTAATTGCTGAGATGGCATGATCTGGGCCCTTGGCTATTTGAATTAATCCAGGCCCTTCATTGTAATTCTAGAACTCTATATAAAGGCCTTGTTGCCTCATTTGTAATAGTTAGTTTTTGTAGTAGAGTAGAGTAGTGTTGTGACCTAATCACACATCGCCCCATTGCAAATGGGGACCCCCCTTTTGTTTTGAGCTCTGATGCTTTGCATTAAGTTTTGATGATGTCTTTAGTTTATTGCATGATGAAGTCAGTGCTGTTTGAGTCCTATAGTCCCCTGATGACCTGATCCTGATGTTTGAGATTCTAAAAATGACTAAGTCTGGTATCCTGATCCTGAAAATCCTGAAAACTGGCTAAGTCTGAAATCTGGTGGATCCTCAAAAATCTAGAATCTGCATCTTAAATCTGGGGGATTCGAGACCTATCTCAAACATCCTGAAAGGTATATTGAAAAATATTTAAAGTATAAGAAATGTTTTCAATATACCTTACCCTCTGGGACTTCCACTTCTAGGCGCAAATTCACTCTAAGTACTTAGGCGCATTTCTCCACTTGCACAACCTCAAAACTCCTCCTAGAACTCCGAGCGCCTTTTATCATCTAGACACCCTCAAGATTGCGCCTTGGGCAAGGAGAGCTTAAAACCAAAGCACCTTGATTGAAATTGATGTTGGGAACCCTGAAACACTGCAAATTTGACAAGGAAGAGGCATTTAGGTCTAGGCGCCATTTCATGTTTTATTCAACCACAAGAGTGTGCCTAAGTTGAAGGCATGAGAATGAGCAAACTTAAGCTAGGCACCCTTCATGCATTAGACTATCCATTTTGGCGCCTTAGCATGAAAGAGATGTTTAAACCAACTCCAAGTTGCGCCTTAGGAAGAAAGAGGATTATATGATATCATTAAGTGGCGCCGAAGTTCAACAAAGCTTCCTTGTCTATATCTAGTACTAGGAATCCATAAACTTGAAGTGTTTTCTCCCTTAAGTGTTAGGTGCAATTTCACACTCCAATCATCATCAAATTGCACTTAGAAGAGAAATCAAGTTGGAAATCACCAAATTTGGCTTAGTGAAGGTGCTTGAAGTAATGAAATGTCAATCCAACAATAAGTCTCTCTCCTAGAAGTTTTTGCTTTATAACTAGAGGTCTCATCTAGAACATGAACTTGCGGTAATGAAGAGTCTTGATCAAATCCAAATAATGAACACTGAGACCAATCCTGATGTATGATTGAGATCCTGAAAGTGACTAAGTCTGGTACCCTGATATCCTAAAACACTGAAAAATTGACTGAGTCTAAAATCTAGTGGATCCTCCAAATTCTATAATCTACATGTTAAATCCGGTGGATTCGAGACCTATCTCAAACACCCTGAAAGGTATATTGAAAAATATTTAAAGTATACCTGACCCTGGGGACTTTTAGTTTTGGGCGTGAATTTGTTCTAGTATCTTAGGCACATTTTCCCACTTGCAGAGACCCAAAAATGCGCCTTAGGTGGAGACTTATATGTGCGCCTAGAGGAAAATCAACTTTCAACCACTCCAAAAGATGGCGCCTTGATTGGAATTGATATAAAAGGCCCTAAACATCAAAAAATTTGACAAAGGAATGATTCAAGAGTCTAGGCGCCTTTCCATGTTCAAATGATCATAAGAATTGCGCCTTAGGTTGAAGTGAATGAGTTTAGGCGCCATTTCTTGTCACTTTTGCCATTTAGGCGCCTTGGCAATAGTGTGGATGAATAACCTCAAAATGGGTGCCTAAGGATGATCCAGTCTCACAAGGGTGTAAACAACTTCAAATGTCAAGAATGAGCAAATTCAACCTAGGCTCCAATTCAACTCAAAACAACCTCATGCATGCGCCTAAGTAGGATTTGCAATGATTGGAGCTTGAGGAAAGTGAAGGAAGGCCTAGGCGCTCTTTCAGCTCAAAACCACCACAGAGTGCGCCTAGTATTAGAGAGACATGTATCAAGCCATTTGAAGGAGTAGGATATAAGTATTTGAGCCTTAACAAGTAGCTCTTCAAGTATAGGCGCATGTTTGCACCTAAACAAACTCATTTCAATACCTTGAAGTCAAATGCATAAAGATCATGAAAATAAGCGCCTAGGGTTTCTAAACATTCAAGTTTGAAGAAGTAGCTTATAAGAGTTAGGCGCATTTTCCATTTTCCTTCACCTTAAGTTGGCGCCTCACATGAAGTCATTTTAACTAAGCAAATCTAGGCGCACTTCATGTCACAATCACCCCATCAAGGCGCCTTGATCATGGAGTGAATGAATAACATCTAAATTTGCACCTAATGAAGTGGTTTGACTTAAAGTTTTCGAAGAACACTAATAAGAGTCTAGGCACCTTCTCCTGCTCCTAGATCATCAATTTGCAACTAAGGATCATCAAAAGAAGATAGGCGCCTATTTCGGCTCATTTCACCTTACATGAGCGCCTTGAGTTGAAGATTGCTTTCATTGTGTTTAGGCGCCCTTCATGTAATTTCCTATCAACTTTGAGCGCCTTGGCATGAGGAAGATTAAAACCATGCAATTTGATGTTATATTGATCCAAAATTGAAGAAATCAACTGAGGCGCTCTTTCACCTCCATGCAGACATGAATGAGCGCCCTGGGAAGAATCACATCAATTCACATTTTGAAGTGGGCGCCTTGAGAGGAGAGATCATTTTAAGCTATTACAACTGTTTGAAATCATTTGAAAAGGCAAATATGGAACTAACTTGTGTTAGGCGCACTTTGCTTCTCTTTTTACCTATATGTGCGCCTAGACTGAAGTGAGGTTATTCATATGTTTAAAGTTATTTCTCTCTGTTATGAAGTGATTAATATTGTTTCTCTTGTCTTGTAGGAACATCAACAAACCTAAGGAACTAACATCCGGAGTCACTTTCATTCAAGGAAGTCAACAAGTTGCCATGTTGGAGAAGACATTATGTGGCCAAGTGATCACCTTAAGTTCAACATGTCAAGACCCTTCATCTTCAAAGTTCCAGGTCCCTCTAGTACATTCAAGCCTCCTTGAGAAGTCATCTACTCCACATATAAGGAAGGTGTTATCATCAATATCTACACTTCAAAGGACCTTTCAAGTTGGAGCATTTCATCATGTTAAGATCATATCAAGTTCAAGTACACTACTTCATCTTCAATAGCATCATGTCAAAAAGGCATTCATCCATTCAACTTCAAGTTCCTCTTGAATCTTCAAGTCTAAGAGAGATCTCCTACTTCAAGTCATTAAGGAAGCAGCATCATCATATACAATACTCTCCTACCTCAAGAAGCATCAAGCAAGATCATTCCTACATCCTGCAGAGAAGAATAACAAAGTCATGCAAATGAAGCAACATGTATCATACATCCAGTTTACAAGCACATGAACAAGGCAAGATCAACAAGATACATCTCAAGTGTTCATCATCAAAAGTGATCATATCGAAGACATCATACAAAGATGATACAATTTGGGAATATGCCCACAGAGCATATTTAATAAACAGTTGAAATCCACAAGTATGCTGAGGTGGCATCTACGTGGCGAGTACACATCATCATCCAATCATAATCAGCCACATCATTTCAACTGCATTCAATGTATCTACAACAAACAAGAAGCCAAAAGGATGCCTATGTGGAAGATGCTCTAAAAGATTCCATCCTATCTTATCTTCTTGGAAAGCGTGCCTTCATTGCCTCATATGTACTAAAAATAGCAATTTGTTGTAACTACCTGCTGAGTTGGCATGATCTGAGCCCTTGGCTATGTGAATTGATCTTAGCCTTTCATTGTATTTCTGGACCTCTATATAAAAGCCTTGTTGCCTCATTTGTAAATTATTAGAGATTAGATATTAGATTGTAGGCAAGTAGGAGTAGAATAGAAGAGACTCTCAAAATTCTCTGAGAGGACTTGAAGTTGTTGTAAATATTTTTCAAGATTAATGCAAAGGACATTGGAGTTCGCTTGGTGTTTAAGTGTTATCTTGTGAAGTGACATGATTTCTTGTATCTTGATGAAGTGGAGAGATGTTTCAATTAGATTAGAAATAGATTAACAGCTCATTGATGTTATGTTTGTTGTATGGAATATTTGATCAACTCCTAGCTCATGCTTTTAACATTCATCGCTGGTGAAGTGTTGTGTAAAGCTAGTCTGAGCTTCATTTGCTTAAGTTCGATTATGGATGCTTATTTGAGTTGCGCCATTCGATGGGTGCTTATATGAGCTTTCATGATTTGAAAACCTTTCGCTATCCTTAGGAGATTGCACCAACTCCATGTAGTTGTAGGCATCCTTGGCGAAGTGGAGTTAAGTTAATTCAGGAGTTTGTCTGTTCTTGCATCATCATTGCTTCATTGACCTTAGATTAGCTCCCTAAACCCTATCTTTTTTCCCTTTTTTATCATTGATACATCGTGAACATTTCATCCACACTGAAAGGAGAAATAAGTTGAATGAATGAAGAAGTTTAATGTAAGTCCCTTTGTGACTATCAACAAGATCACATGTAATCACTGAGTTCATCCACCATAAGTCATAAAAAGGAACCTTGAAGTTACTTCACTGGATCACATAGTTTAGCCTTTGAAGAGCTTTATTCAAGAGAGAGTGGGATACTCTAGTGTTTTACTCTATTGTTCACTTGTCGAAAAACAATCATCAACAAGTAGGAGACTCTCGAAATTCTCTGAGAGTACTTGAAAATTGTTGTAAGTATTTCTCAAGATTAATGCAAAGACATTGGAGCTTGCTTGGTGCTAAGTGTTATCTTGTGGAATAACATGGTTTCTTGTATCTTGATGAAATGAAGAGATGTCTTAAGTACATTAAAAGTAGAGTAGTAATAGCTCATTGATGTAATGCACGTATGTATTGAATATTTAATCAACTCCTAGCTCATGCTTTTGACATTCATCGCTGGTGGAGTGTTGTGTAAAGCTAGTTTAAGCTTCATCATCATTTGTTTAAGTTCGATTGTGGATGCTTGTTTGAGCTGCACCGTCCAATGGGTGCTTATATGAGCTTTCATGATTTGAAAACCATTCGCTAACCTTAGGAGATTGCACCTACTCCATGTAGTTGTAGGCATTCTTGGCGAAGTGGAGTTAGGTTTATTGAGGAGTTTGTCTATTCATGCATCATTATTGCTTCATTGACCTTAGATTAGATTTCTTAAAACCTTTATCTTTTGATATTTCTTTTTAAGTTTGATTGAAGAAGTTCCATTCATTCACATCCAAGGAGTAAGAAATTTCATACATGTTCATGAAGGAGGAATTTAGCGTAAGTCCCTTTGTGATTACCAGCAAGATCACATTCATTCACTGAGTCTATCCACGTATAAGTCAAGCCCTGACATCAAAGGAACCTTGGAGCATTCTTGTTTAATCATATAATTCAAAATTCAAGAAGCTTTGATCAAGAGAGGATAGGATACTCAGTATTTTATTCTATTGTTGTGTTGTCACAAAAACATCACCAACAGGTCGGCTAAGAGAGAAGGTGAAAAGCATGTATAAATAGAAGGTCTTTTGGAAGCATTCAAGCATATCTTTCATACTTCATTTTGATTTGAGATTTTCTATTTGGCTGCAATGGAAGTTGTACTATGAAATCAAGGATGAAAACCCTTGCATTTCAAGGTGAGTTGGACGAAAACTTATCTCCTCAATTGGAGATTCCGTGACGGGGATCTATTTGTGCTTCATTGTTGTTCATTGGTGAAAAAGAGCAGATTGCCACATCTGATATTCAGATCAGACTTGAAGAAGGTTGCATTTGGCGAGTTTGGAGGCATATTAACTAGGGTTTGTCCCTAGGGTTGGAGTGCCACCTTTTAGGAGTGAAGCGACCTCATTTGTGAGGCAATTTGTGAAGATCATTGGCTGCTAGGGTTTGAAGACATACTCAGTTTTGTACAGCAGCAGATCAGATTACATTCGGCCTTGATTGAGGAGTGTAGATTGGCTCTTGTGACTTCAATTGCATAGTATTTCATACTTCCATTGGAGCGCCTACACTTGGAGGAGATATTGGAGGTTCATTGCATCCATTGGACATCATTGGTATCATTTTCTGGAGCAGCAAACATCTCAGAGCTGTGCACCACTTTGGATCAGCCTCTTTGGTGTTTTGGAGAGTCATTGACATAGAGTTTAAAAACCCTTACTTGACTGCCACACTTTGGAGGACTTATTCCATCATTTGGAGGTCAAATTTGCATGAAATGCGTATGTATAAACCCTAGGATTTGTAGCAGGTTGTAGCTGGGCATGTTGGGCATGTTTGGCATGTTTGCCCATGATATTTGATGTACTTTCAGACTTCATATTTCTGATTTATGAAAGCAGACTTCTGATCTGAGTTTTCAGTCATTTTGGTATCATTTTTGGTGTTGAATCATTGTGTATTTCATTGTGTAATTCAATTATGACATTGGCACATATGTTGGCATGATTGTTATGATATTTTGACATGTTGAAGTGGCTGTTATAAGTGTTTGATTAAGTCTGAAACAGAAAATCAGAATTGCAGAAACTAAGGTTTTGGATCAGATTTGGAAATCAGAAAATTAGGGCAAAAATCAGAACCCTAAAATCAAAAAATGTAGTTAAAATCCTATATGTGATATTTCAGGAAATCATGCACATATAAATTTTACATCTTCCAATTATTACTTGTGCCATCTACTCTTAGACCCCAATGGCTAAAAAATGTCTTAGAAGCCCTGGTACAATGTCTCTTTAAGCTTGAGTGATAATGAAACATACATCCCTGTTCTGATTTTTTTTTCTGTTGTTTGCTGTTGTTTAGAGCTTGCATGTGGTTTTTGATTTGCATATAGTTGAGATATAACAATAAAGAAGCATTTCTAATAATACCCGGAAGCTTATATGAAATGAAACAACCACTAAGAACATAAATCAGCAATACCCATATGATAGGAAACCCTAGAAAATCAAATATTTCAAAACCCTAGCTGCTGTCATATTTTTGAGACATATTTGCTGAATACATTAAATAGAGGTATTATAACAAATACCCAGATGTCCCAAACAATTCAAATCAGCAAAATAAACATACCCATTTGTTGTAATACAATGTGCAAGTCTGAAACAGTTTGTGGACAGCAACGGAAGGCTCCAAAAACCCTAGCAGAAATTCTCAAATTGCAAAATGATCAAAACTCTTTATTTTGAATGAACCTGTCAGCAATCAGCCTTGGAAGGTCTTTCACTCTGCAGCTGATGTTCTCTATGAAGGTTTTCGTCCTCACAAAGCTCCCTGGTACAAGCCCCAGCTCAACCATGTAAACTCTCTCCAAAATATATTTTCTTCAATGAGCTCTAATTTGCTTTTATATACTCCTCCAAGTCTCACACCCCTCTTGGGAAAATAATCTTTTTAACTTTATTTTAAATTCCCCTTATGTCTCCCCTTTTGGACACCCAACTTAAGTTGTAAGGTAAATTATAACTTTAAAAAAATAAAAAAAAACCTTTTCCTTATGTTTCCCTAGGCGCCTAACTCAATGGGATCCCTTTTAATTATTTTTAAATAAATGATTTATTGATAATCATTATAATACGAGCAATTATTTAAATATTGTCACACACATTGGAAAAATACACCAACAAGGCAACTAATGAAGAATATGACTATTTCAATATGAAACCAATGTCAAATGCCGAAGTTGTTGCCGGAAAGTGGACACTGCTAAAAATAGTAAATACGGACCATGTGTCCAAAAGATGCCCAAAAAGTGTCTCCATGAACCTCCTAAAAAACAGAGCTCAAATAACACTCCACAAACCATGGAATTCCCTAACCACACCATCATTAGCCTACGAAAATCCCAAATAGGCTAACGGTTCACCAAGTTGGCGAAGCTCAAGAAAAGGACATTACAATCCGCCCTCCCCAAAATTGCTTGTCCTCAAGCAATCTCAACACTAGATGTTGTAGAATCTGCTCACTCTCCCAAGTAGCATCCTCAACCGGCAAGTTCTTCCACTTCACCAGATACTCCCTAATAATCCTCTGACGTACAGTATGCTCCCTGGTGTCAATGATAGCCTTCGGAATCAGGATGAGTTTCCCTTCCTCGTCCAATGGTGGCAACTTAAAACAGGGAACTACATTATGTCCAAGCACCTTTTTAAGGCGAAAGACATGAAATACATTATGTACTCTACAATCCGTCGGTAACTCAAGCTCATAAGCCACCTCTCCTACCCGCCTAGATTTCAAATTTCAAGCCCCATAGCATTTTTTTTTTTTTCTAGAAGTCTCTACATTGGTGCACTTAGACATCAATGATGGTAGAGTATAAGATGATTGTCTTGTTTGTGCTTTATTAATTACATTCGCTCGAGCTAGATTTCTCATTCTACTTGGAGCATGTAATTTTAATGATGTGGTGGGATGGTTTTAAGTTGGCCTTGACCTGCATATTGTTATGGGCATTGGTGGATTTGTCGGTATTCTCTAGTGGTTTGATTAGTCTCTGTGTTCATTAATAGCAAGTTGGGGTGGTGCTAGGGATTTGTATCACCATGGGAAGGTGATGGATCACTGCTTGAAAAAGAGTTTTAGCACAATGGTATTGTCCACTCTCAAGGCATAATAATGGATGACTTACGAAAAATGAGGAAGGCAATTGTTGATAATGTTGTCCAAGAGAGTTTATTGGATCTTCTCATAAAAACCCCAATAATGACGGATTTTCAAGATATGGGCAATGTGGGTTTTTCGCTAGGGCCTTCAATAGCAATTGACAAGTGCAAAGAGCCTGTGGAGATGGCAAAGGTAGGTATAAGAGCCATGGACCTAACTGTGCAAGATGTCAGGGCGGATATGCAAAAGCTTAAGCAATTTTGTCAGGATCTACAGCTGCTGATTAAGTACATAGTGGTCTCACAACATAATGGTGTGATGGAGCTAATAAGTGGGTATACCATGCCCTTCGTAGTGAATGGTCATTGGTGTGTGTTGTTCAACAGGTGTAGTTGATACATGGTTTAAAATTCTACGGCTTGGAGGCAATAGTGGGTCCGATTGTGCTCTCTATTGAGCTAGTTACAATGTCTAGCAATGGAGTTTATAACAAGGTCTAGCATTTCTATATGTATGTGTGTAATGTCCACCATTTAGCCCATTCAGATAGATGATGGAGATTAGCCTATTACCAGACTCCCGTAGGCTAATGACAGTGGTTAGGGGGTCTAATTGGAGATTTACTATTTATAGTAAGTCGGGTTGGAGTGACTATTTATAACAGAGCAAGTTCAAGGGTCCTGGCATGAGGTTCATGGTTCCAAGAGGCCTGAGACATTATTAATCGATATATAAGTTAAATTAAATATTTGGCTTATAATATTTGAAAAGGTAACGGGACTTTAAGTTATAAAGTGTTTCACTTTATTAATTTAAGTTATAACTCAATAGTCATGTCTCTAGGAGATGGACACCCATGGTGTTTGAAGGGGACATAAAGTAATGTCATAAAATATTGCATTTCTTGGGCGTTGCAAAGAAGAGGAATAAAAAGGCAAAGTGAGTTCATTTTGTACTATGCTTGGATTATTATTCACTTTATGAAAATTGTTTTGTCGTGCATTCTTGGAGCTTTGGAGCTTTGAGGGTTTGATATTGACTTGCTGAGACGAAAACCTCTGCAAGGACACCTTCGTGTGTGAAAGACGGAGACCACATCAGGAGGGAATATTGGAGGCTTCACATCAGGAGCTTCATTTGGGCATTCAGTTGATTCATTCTGATGAAGATTTGAGTTGGAAATGATCATATTTGACGAAGTTTGAATGTGCAGCTGAGAATAGTGATTTGATGGCCAGATTTATGTATTTCTGGATGAGTTTTGTGCTGCTATAAACATCCCTAAGAAGGCCGTACAGTTGCTACAGCAGGCCGTACTGTTTTGGAGGTGATTGTCGCATTTTTGAGGCCAGTTTTCAATGTGTTATTCATCCTAGTTGAATCACCTAGCATTTGCAGAGTTAGCTGAAGCAAAATAGAGATTAAAGAGGGGTTCTGGAATGAGTTTATGATTGACTGCTAGCTACAGCAAAGTCGTACAAGCTGGTACAGGTCGTGGGGTTTCAAGATCAGCAAAGACTCTTCTTTGGGACTCATTTACTCAGTAATTTGGACGCCTAGGGTCTAGTATTAAACTGCTTATATTTGTAAAACAATACTTCTTTCTTAGGAGTTTGGAGCATATTTTCTTGGCTTGTATTGCTGATCCTTCGTCAGCACATGTACGAAGTTGAAGATTTTCATTTAGGTATGTCATTGTAATTCATATTTTGGCTAAATATCATCTGGGTCTTCGATATTTTGTTGATATATGTTTTAGTTTTTCTGGGTTTGGTTTATATGTTTTATATTCCATGTTTTCAATGCAAAATCAAAACATGCAAAAACAAACATGAAACCCTAAACCTACAGCAAGAACAAATACAAAAAAAAATTGATACAAAAAACCTAGCCGGGACTGTGTATGTTATAGTGGTATCAGAGCAGTGTATCTTGCCATCCTATGAGGTTAAACATGATGATGAACTGAGACATGTTGCCTATACAGCCTTTAACACGCCATTATAATCTAAAAAGAAACAGGTCACAGCCAGAAATCCAGGTACCAGAGATAGACCCAAAAACTTTAGTACCACAGATAGATCCCTTTTCAGGTCAGATTGAGGTGCCAATTGAGGAGATGGGTGACAGAGAGAATGAAGAACCTAGTTTGTGAGATATTTTGAACTTGTTGGCTAAGGGACAGCTGGCTGTAGAGAGGACAATGTGAGATTCACAAACAGAATTGGCTCATACTCTTACCCAGTTGATACCTTGTGATGCCAGGAGCAATAGGGACAATAACAACAATAACAATAATGGAAGGAACAGGAATAACTTTGGAGATAGGAACAGAGCTAATAATGGAGGTGATAGGCACAATGGGGACAGACACAAAGATAGAGATGATGAGGGTGAAGCATCGGTCACTAACAGGAGAGCTTCCCAGTTGACAACAGGTGATAGACCCAGCATACCGGTATTTGCACCCAGGAACAATGTTCATGAACAGGTAGCTACACAAATTGAGTTTTAGGATGAGATTCTGAGAGATTGGCGGGCATCCGGTGAAGAATTTAGAGCGCAAATGACTTTTGGAGAGTACTTTGATCTCAGGATGAAACACAGACCCTGCAGGGGAAATAGATAGCAAAATCGGGAGCTCCAGAAGAAAGTTAGCAAAAAGACTTTGCCCTATTTTGATGGTTCTGGAAAAACCACTACTAGAGCGTGGGTCCAGAAGTTGGACAGCTACTTACAAATCAGCCACATGCCCGAAGCTTATGCTATCACTTATCTAGCATTACATTTAAAGGGCAACGCTCATAAATGGTGGAGTAATGGTAAGGTAACCTTGGGCCACAACCAGATCACTTCTTATGTCGAATTCACTGCCAGACTAATAGATAGATTTGATAAGAAGGATCTAGAGTTGCAGTTTAAGGAGTTGGCTCAACTCAGACATGTGGGCTCAGTGGATTCCTACATCTCAGAGTTTCAGGACTTATCTGTTATGGTCCCGGATATCTCAAAGCGCAGGTTGGTGATACTATTCATAGATGGACTATCAGATCCCTTGCATGGTTGGGTTAAGGGATTAGACACATCATCACTTCAAGAGGCCATGAAAAGGCCTGTGACATGGAGTCCTCAATATGGAGGAATAAATTTCAATCTAAGGGGTTCGAGTACATGAGGGACAAGGAGAAGGACAGGAAGCCCTTTTAGAAGGACACTAGCCAGCCCAAAGAAAAATCAAACCGGTTAACTGATGACCAGTTGAATGAGTACAGGAGAAAAAAACTTTACTTTCACTGTAAGGAACCATGGGACCTGTTGTGACCTAATCACACATCGCCCCATTGCAAATGGGGACCCCCTTTTTTTTGAGCTCTGATGTTTTGCATTTAGTTTTGGATGGTGTCTTGGGTTCGTTTCCTCTGCCAATCTAACAATAAGTCTCTCTCCTAGAAGGTTTTGCTTTATAACTAGAGGTCTCATCTAGAACATGAACTTGCAGTAATGAAGAGTCTTGATCAAATTCTATCTAAATAATGAACATCTAAGTTGCCGGTTCTGGTACGGGAACGGGTTCGGGAGCGGGGTTCTGGTACGCCGGTACGGCGAAATTTTTTTTTTCTGTGGGTACGGCTGGGTACGGCTGTACTATATATATATATTTTATATATATATATATATATTTATTTATTTATATAGTATAACTGTATATACCAAAAAAATTAAAAAATATACAGAATTGAACATACACAATACATTTGAATCTTGATTGATAATTTAGATGACCAATGAACAATGAAACATTGAAAATCATTACAAATACTCAGTAGTCAGTACTGTATTACAAAATTTGAAATTTCAAAATAGTAAAATACTATAAGTATAAGTCTATAATCAAGATTCAAAAGTCAATCTTTCTCTCTTCAATCTTCATCAAAAGGATCTAGATCTAAGTCATCATCATTGGTTGGTTGCAAATCGTTTGAAACACCAACATATGGAGTGCCACTCGCACTATGTACATCATGTAGAAAATTCTCCTCATCATCTACAGTGATTGTAGCAAGCTCTGTAATAGATGCATCCAAGTTGGCACACTCAGGGGCTATATCCCAATTCTTCGCTGCCCCGTCCTTGTACTCAACTTGCTTATGTGATAGAAGACGCAAGTTGGAGTGGACATAGAACAAGTCTTTTGCTTTTTTAGCAGCCAATCGATTACGCTTCACTGAGTGGATATAGGAGTATGTACTCCAATTCCGTTCAGCCGAAGAAGAACTTGCAACCTATTCAAATTTCAAATTAGAGCTCTAGTCAATACAACTTTAAAATGCAAAAAATGGTAAGTACTAAGAATGTTAAAATAAAACATGCTTACTTGTGATAGAACTTTGATTGCAAGAGGCTGGAGCAAAACATAATCTTGCCCATGGAGGTACCACCATGTATGTGCATCTTCTTTGTACATGTCTGCAATAACACACATACTATGCTCTCGTCCTTGTATGAACTTGCCAAACTCTTTCCTAACACCATTCACCATTTCTGGATCAGAGTAGATTCTTCGAAATGCTTTCATGCAGCGGGAAGCAACTTCTCTATTTCTATATGGTGCGGTTCTCCCCGGCAAAGCAAGTATCTCAGTACTATAATATTTGGGAGACAAGGCATATGAAAGGAGGTGCAAGGGTGTGTTCATCTTGTCCCAACGGTCATCAATGATTTTTTTGACACTTAGGAAAAATGTTTCATTGGGGTCATTGTCCTTTTGTGTTATTATGCTCTTTATTTTTTCTACCATGGAGTCAATGCCATCATAGATTTCCCCCAAACATGGCTGATCTGTATCAGCAAACCTAAGCATACTCATGATAGGCTCCGTGAAACTCAAAACATATTGCACACGTTCCCAGAACTCATCAGCTAGGATCAATGACTTCACCTTTTGAGCCCTTTCTGAATTAGCTGTCTTCCATATACTCCATTGGTGGCTAGTGACCATGGAGCCTAATGCCTCTTTCACCTTCACAAGTCGTCTCAAAACGATTGTGTGTGATGCAAATCGGGTCTCAGCAACCTAATGTTATGTAAAAAAACAAGTTAATAACACATTAAAAATTAAAATCTAAATCAAGAATCTAAATCAATGAATCATGCAACTCAAGTAAATAAAAATATGGCATAAATTAAAATTAAAATAAACTAAATTTACCTTCAACAACTCCAAATGCGAGAAAGACCTGAAGATGCCTTGTGACATATGATGGTTTGTCACAAACATTTGAATCTCCTCACCCTCATTGTATGTATTTTTCACCCAATTTGAGTGCCAACTGCTTGCATCACCAAGTTAAGGGAGTGTACGGTACATGGTGTCCAAAATATGTGTGAGTATCTTTCCTCAACCAAAGCACCTGCTGCCCTACAATTTTTTGCATTGTCTGTAATGACTTGGACAACATTATCAACACCCACCATCTCTATGGACTCAATGAGGATTTTAGAAATAAATTGTGCATCCTTGATTTCCCCTTCACAATCAACCGACTTCAAAAACATTGCCCCTTTGGGGGACACAGCAATAACATTTATTAAAGGTCAGTTTTTGCAATCTTTCCATCCATCAGAAACAATGGACACTCCTGTTTCAATCCATGAATCTCTAATTGGTTTTAGTGATTTCTCTACATAACTTTTTTCTTTTGCCAATAAAGTGGTTCGCACCTTTTCATAACCAGGACCTGTATAATCAGAAGGTGCATTACTAATTGCTACCACCATTTCCCGCCAATATGGTGATCTCACCAAGTTGAAAGGAAGACCATTGGCATAAATGCAATGTGCAATTTTTTCATCTGCAATATCTCTCGTTTCATTTTGAAATGCCTTTGCTAGTGGACCTCTTTTGCAGGAAGAAGAGGGTTCATCATCTTGGTTTACATCCAAGTCCAAGAAAGGATGTTGTGGCCTGGAACAAGGAGCTTCTGTAGGTGGATTCATTGATGTTTTCTTTGTTAAAGGATGAGCTCTTGATTTTGCTCTTGCACTCTTTTCATCAGCTTCTTCTTGTTCTTTAATGTATGCCATAATTTGTGCTTTTGGCAACCCCCTCTTGTTTGGCCCTTCACATATTTTTATTCCTTTTCCACTTATGGCACATAAGTGAGCTTTCAATCGAGTGTATGAGCTCTTAAATGTGACTTTGCACTCATTACAAACCCAAACAAAAGCCCCACCTCCTGCTAGTTGTTCAATCATGTTGACATGTCTCCAAAGAGGAGATCCTTGATCATATTTTAATTGTTTACTCTTCTCAAGACCCACTGAACTTGAACTAGTAGCCGTAGCCATTTCACTTTCAAATAGATTGTTGCTTAAAAAATTACAAAATTTATATTAAAATAATAAAAATTGAAATATAATAAAAATATTCTAACCCTACACACTAATAAAACACCTAAACATTCAAGAGAAACAATAAAATAGGTTTAAAAAATGTTCAAACTTGTTTTTTTTTTTTCAAAAAAAAAGTTGAAATTTTTGAAAAAAAATTTGAAAAAACTTAAAAATCCATTAAAAATTTGAACAAATTCAACAAAAACTAGAAAAAACAGGTTAAACTACTTACCTTAGATCAATAGATGACCTTTGGGCAAGCTACAATCCTTCCTTGGTGCTTTGCAATCGATTCCGGATTCCCTCCACAATGCAAAAATGAATAAACTGTGAAAAACTCTTGTGAAATGGAGGAGGAGTTGCAAAAATAAGAAGTGAATAGGGGCGTTTTAGTTATATTGACCTTTTTAGGGTTTTTGTTTTTGTTTTTTTTCATTAAAAAATGAGTTTTTAAGTCATTTTTTTTTATTTTTAACGCCAAAAAAATGGCTTTTCGCGGGTGGGAGCGGCCGGGTTCGGGCAGGGAGCGAGCGGGCCGCTCCCTGGCCGCACCCGTCGCCGCTCCCGCGCCCGCTCCCGCTCCCGTCGGGTACCGTACCCGCACCCTGCACTGGCGTTTCCGGTAACATAGATGAACACTAAGACCAATCCTGATGTATGTTTGAGATCCTGAAAAAATGACCAAGTCTGGGAGCCTGATATCCTGAAAATCCTGAAAATTTGACTAAGTCTGAAATCTGGTGGATCCTCCAAATTCTAAATTTGGCATGTTAAATCTAGTGGATTCGAGACCTATCTCAAACACCCTAAAAGGTATATTGAAAAATATTTAAAGTATATAATTTTTCAATATACCTTGCCCTGAGGAACACTGAAAAATGGCAAAGTATTGAAGGGAGCGCAAAATCCTTGACCAGTGCGCCAATACATGAGGGGAGTGCAAAATCTTGATAAAATGCGCGACATTAAACCAAAGCATGAAATCATCAACCAATGCGTCATAATCGATGCGCCATCATTTAAAGGTGATTTTACTTGAGTTTTTTGGCATCTTTTAAGAAGAGATTAAAACCCTCAACCAATGCGCCTTAAGCAATGCGCCCAAAATGAAAGGATTTTGATCATCAAAGAAGAGATTTCAATCGGAGCTCAGAATCCAGAACCAATGCGCCTTAAGCAATTCGCCTAGAATGAAAGGTTTTTAACCGGAGCATAAAATCCTTAACCAATGCGCCTAAGGAAGAAGACATCTTGTTGGGAGTTTCAAGGCAAGTTTCAAGCGAACAACCAAACCTTGATCCAACGCGCCACTTTAGTTGAGGTGAAAGTAAAGTTTTAAGTGAAATTTTAAGCGGAGATTGAAATCTTGATCCAATGCGCCAATTGTGGAGGAGATCTAATTCAAGTTTTATGCAACCTTTCAAGAGAGGATTGAAATGATGATCCAATGCGCCACTTGGGTGTGAAGTTCAATTCAAATTTTATAAGACTTTTCAAGAAGCTATCAACATGATGATCTCTTGCGTCTCATCCAATGCGCCATGTTCATGAAGATGAAGTGAAGGTTTCAATGAGTTTCAAGGAGAGATTGAAATGCTTAACCGGTGCGCCACATTCATTGCACCAAGGGTGATGAGGGTAGAGTGGTGTCTTTCAAAGCATTTGTCAAAGAGAGATCAAAAAACCTCAACCAAAGCGCCAATGCCTAGAGGATCCAAAACTACTAACCAATGCGCCCATGTTAGAAGGAATCAATTTTGGTTATTAGAAGACAAGCATGATTCATGATCACCTAGATGAGCGCCTAGAAAGAGCTTACATAAGATAGTCCTTTTGAGTGGGTTCTTTGAGAAATATCATCATTTTATGTCATCTCCTATTGTTTGAAGTCATTGAGATATCAAAAGTGAAGTCAATTTGATGATAAGGCTTGTTGAATGCTTAAGTGTGCTTCTTATATACCTGAAATGATTCTTATGTATTATGAAATCAATTGTTTATCAGAAGGGTTTGATGTTGCTTCTTTGTTTGTGTTGCGGCAATAAGGATTGAGCTAAGAAGTCACCTAAGGAGCTAACATCCGGAGTTACCTTCATTCAAAGAAGTCAATAAGTTGCCATGTTGGAGAAGACATCATGTAGCTGCTCCAAGTGATCACTTCAAGTTTAACATGCCAGCACTCTTCATCTTCATCATCATCAAGCATCCCAAAGACATCTATAAAGCTTCAAGTACTTCCGGTACATTTAAGCCTCCTTGAGAAGTCATCTACTCCACATAGAAGGAAGGTGTTATCATCAATATCTACACTCCAAAGGACCCTTTCAAGTTGGAGCATTTTATCATCTACATCAAGTTCAAGTATACATCATCATCTAGAAGGCATCCATCCATGGGATTATACTTCATCATCAAACATTCCAAGGCATTCATCCATTCAACTTCAAGTTCCTCCTAAATCTTCAAGTCTAAGAGAGATCTCCTACTTCAAGTCATGAAGGAAGCATCATCATCATCTCCTACTACTCACTCTTCAAGAAGATGCATCCAAAGAACATCAACCTACCTACAAGAAGAAGAAAGAATCACGGTGTTAGTCAAATGAAGCAACACATATCATACATCCAGTTTACAAGAAGATCAACAAAGCATTCCCAAGTATTCAAGTATCGAAGCAATCACATTGAAGACATCACAAGATGATACAATTTGGGAATATGCTAAGGTGGCACCTATGTGGCAAACACTCATCATCAAGCCAATCACAAGTCGCCACCTCATTCAACAAGCAAGAAGCTAAAGAGGACGTCCATGTGGAAGATGCTCCAAAGATTCCATCTTATTTTATATTCTTGGAAAGTGTGCCTTCATTGCCTTTCTCATGTACTAGAAATAGCAAGTTGTTGTAACTCCCTATTGAGGTGGCATGATCTGAGCCCTTGGCTATCTTGATCAATCTAAGCCATTCATTGTACTCTGGAGCTCTATATAAAGGCCTTGTTGCCTCATTTGTATCAGATAGATAGATCATTAAATGGTAGGAAAGTAGGAGTAGAATAGAAGAGACTCTCAAAATTTTCTAAGAGGACTTGAAGTTGTAAATATTTCTCAAGATTAATGCAAAAAAAATGGAGTTCATTATTTGGTGTTTAAGTGTTGTCTTGTGGAATGACATGGTTTCTGGTATCTTGATGAAGTGGAGAGATGTTTCAATTAGATTAGAAGTAGATTAGAAGTTCATTGATGTTATGCATGTATGTATTGAATATTTGATCAACTCCTAGCTCATGCTTTTGACATTCATCACCGGTGAAGTGTTGTGTAAAGCTAGTCTGAGCCTTACCATTTGCTTAAGTTCGATTATGGATGCTTGTTTGAGCTGCGCCATCCGATGGGTGCTTATATAAGCCTTCATGATTTGAAAACCATTCGTTTACCTTAGGAGATTGCACCAACTCCATGTAGTTGTAGGCATCCTTGGCGAAGTGGAGTTAGGTTAATCAAGGAGTTTGTCTATCCATGCATCATCATTTCCTCGTTGACCTTAGATTAGTTTCCCTAAACCCTACCTTTTTCCCTTTTTTATTATCAAAGCATTGTACATAAATCATCCACACTCAAGGGAGAAATAAACTGAATGAAAGAAGAAGAATCCAATGTAAGTCCCTTTGTGTTCATCAGCAAAATCACATCAAGTCACTGAGTTAACCCATCGTGAATCATAAATAAGGAACCTTGGAGTTGTCTCAATTGATCACACAGTTTAGCATTCGAGAGGCTTTATTCAAGAGAGAGTGGGATACTCTAGTGTTTTACTCTATTGTTGACCTATCTAAAAACAATCATCAACAAGACCCTTCACATAGATGCCATAATAAGGCAAAGGCAAAGTTGATTCAGTACTATTCCGCAGAGGAGTCACATGCAGAGGCATCAGACCAGCCATCAGATAGAGAGGATAGTGGAGATGAGAATGCCTCACATCATAGCGGTGATAGTGATGGGACATTGGCACAACTTTCTAGCTTCCAGGAAGTTGGTTCCTTCGGAGTCCTTGGAGGTCAGCGCATCATCACCCTGATAGACACAGGTGCTACACAATTTCATTGATGAGGGGTTGGTAGCTCGACGGGGACTTTAAGGTGGAAGAGTTTGAAGGCTTCAAGGTAATGGTAGCTGACGGCTTCAAACTCACATGCACAGGAAGATTCTGGTTTGAGCATTCAGATGGGAGAGTATGAGCTCGTTGATGATTTCTATGTTGTTGGCATAGGAGACACAGATGTAGTTCTAGGCATGCATTAGATGATGCAACTTGGTGAGTTCACTATTAATCTAAATAAAATGGAAATGAAGTTTGAGTCCAATGGAAAGAAAATAGTTCTCAAGGGATTGTCGGATGGTGGACCACGAGTAGTCTCTCTCAAAAGGATGGAGAGAATGCTCTGACATGATCAGGTAGAGTGGGCAGCAAAGTGTCTTATTATGCTAGAGTCTCCACAGCAACCAAAAAACAGCTATCATCCTAACATACAGAAGTTGTTGACCAAGCACAGCAAGGTGTTTGGTAGTATACCTCCAAGAGTGCCACCTAATAGAGGTATCGAGCATGCAATCGAGCTCGAGGACGGGACTAAGCCCGTAATGATCACACCCTATCGTCATCCTAAGAGGCTCAAGGATGAGATAGAGAAAACAATTAAGGAACTGTTAGAGATGGGACACATTCGACCCAGAGAGAGTCCCTTTGCTTCAACAATTGTGTTGATCAAGAAGAAAGATGAGACCATCAAGGTGTATCGATTACAGGGCCTTAAATAAAAAGACAATAAAGAACAGGTATCTGATTCCCCGCATAGATGAACTGCACGGGGCTTTTTATTTTTCCAAGATAGATCTACGGTCAGGATACCATCAGATACGGAGGAGGGAAGAAGATATAGATAAAACAGCCTTTAGATGTCACTATGGCCACTTCAAGTTCTTAGTGATGCTGTTTAGATTCACTAATGCCCCTGCTACCTTCCAAAGTTGCATGAATCAAATTTTTAGACAGCAGCTAAGGAAGTTTGTATTAATTTTTTTTGATGACATATTGATCTTCAGCAGGAGTTGGGAGGAATACATCAGACATTTGAAGGACATTCTGAGCATACTTGAGAGTGAATCCCTTTATGCCAAAGAATCTAAGTGTGACCTTGGCATGACAGAGCTTCTATATCTGGCTCACATCATTAGTGTAGATGGTGTCAAAGTTGATCCAGAAAAAATTAACCCTCCACCAACAAACCTCACTCACCTTAAGGGGTTTTTCGAATTGTGTGTTTTTTACAGGAGGCTTGTGAAAGGCTTCTCATAGACAGCTGCACCATTGACAGATTTGACTACGAAGGGAGCCTTTGTGTGGACCAATACAGCTCAACAATGCTTTGACCATTTCAAGCACTTGATGTCGACCTGCCCAGTGTTGGCGATCCCCGATTTCTCCAAGCCTTTTGAGCTGGAGTGTGATGCCTCAGAAGAGGGGATAGGGGCAGTTTTAATGCAAAAGAAACACCCTATTGCATTTGAGAGTAGAAAGCTAAGAGGTGTGGAGAAGAGCTACTCGGTATATGACTGAGAGATGTTGGCCATCATGCATGCATTGGCCAAGTTCAGAACATATCTAGTTGGACAGAAGTTTATTATAAAAACAGATCATAACAACATCAAATACTTCATGAACCAAAAGGACTTGACCTCACTTGTGTTTGTTTGGGGAGATATCTGTTGATTGGAGGGAGACAATCTCAGCAGAGTATGTTAAGGACTCCTAGGCAGCAGGAGTCATCGAGGGCACTATACAGGACGAAAGGTACACTATGATGAATGATTTGATTATATATAAAGACAAAATATTTTTAGTGCCTAACTCCCAGTTTAAGAATAAGATTCTGAGGACTTTCCATGATGCACCAATGGCTGACCATCCCGAGTTTTTCAAAACATACAGGAAGATTCGGGAGACATTTACATGGAAAGGACTTAAGAATGAAGTCCTTAAGTATGTTCGTGAATGTCCCATATGTCAGCAAAACAAAAATGAACATACTTACCCAGTTGGTTTATTGCAGCCACTGCCTATTCCCAACCAAAAATGGGAATACATCTCCATGGATTTTATTACAGAGCTACCTAAGGTTCAGGGGAAGGATTGCATATATGTGGTGGTTGACAGATTGAGCAAATTTGCACACTTCTTCGCCATTTCAGCAACATACACAGCTGTACAGGTGGCTGATTTATTCTTTCGAGAGACATTCAAACTTCACGGGATACCCAAGGGGAAAGAGAGTGACAGGGACAGCAGGTTCCTGAGTTTGTTCTGGCAAGAGTTGTTCAGGTTGTGTGGCACTGAGCTAACTCCCAGCACTAGTTACCACCCACAAACTGACGGCCAAACAGAGATAGTGAACAAATGGGTGGAAGGGTATCTTTGAAATTATGTTTCAGGGCAGCAAAAGGCATGGATTAGATGGTTGCACCTAGCGGAGTATTGTTACAATACAACCTATCACATGTCGATCAGGATGACTCCATTCAGAGATTTGTATGGGTATGATGCCCAATGCTTTACAGATTTACTACTTGGTGATAGTCGAGTGCCGAAGGCAAAAGATCTATTGCAGGAGAGCCAAGATATAATGAAAGAACTCAAAGAGAACATACAACAGGCATAGAATCAACAAAAGCTCTATGCTGGTCAGCACCGAGTAGAGAGGAGCTTTGAGGTTCGAGACATAGTGTACTCGAGGCCCCAAACCTAGAGGCAGTGCACTCTAAAAAGGAGTGGAGCAGAGAAATTAAAACCCAAGTTCTATGGTCCGCTTAAAGTGGCCCGAAAAGTGGGGGAGGTGGCCTATGATCTTGAGCTACCAGCAGATAGCAGAGTGCATAATGGATTTCATGTCTACAAGCTTAAGAAAGCACTTGGCCACAATGTGATTCCTTCAGCCGAGCTTCCACCTTTGGATGAGGAGGGGAAGTTAATTTTGGTTCCAGAAGCCATCATAGACACATGAGAGAGGAACCTAAGGACACGGATCATCAGGGAGTACCTGGTGAAATGGAAGGATTTACCAGTGGAGGATGCGACATGGGAGAGTGAGCAGATACTACAGCATCCTGAGCTGAGTTTGCTTGAGGACAAGCAATCTTGGGGAGGGTGGATTGTAATGTCCCCCATTTAGCCCAGTCAGATAGATGATGGAGATTAGCCTATTACCGAACTCTCGTAGGCTAAAGACAGTGGTTAGGGGGTCTAATTGGAGATTTACTATTTATAGTAAGTTGGGTCAGAGTGACTTACTATTTATAGCAGAGCAAGTTCAGGGGTCCTGGCATGAGGTTCATGGTTCTGAGAGACCTGAGACATTATTAATCAATATATAAGTTAAATTAAATATTTAACTTACAATATTTGAAAAGGTAACGACACTTTAAGTTATAAAGTGTTTCACTTTATTAATTTAAATTATAACTTAAAAGTCTTGTCTCTAGGAGATGGGTGCCCATGGTGTTTGTGGGGGACATAAAGTAATATCATAAAATAATAAAATATTGCATTTCTTGGGCGTTGGGAAGAAGAAGAATAAAAAGGCAAAGTGAGTTCATTTTGCACTATGCTTGGATTATTATTCACTTTATGAAAATTGCTTTGTCGTGCATTCTTGGAGCTTTGGAGCTTTGAGGATTTAATATTGACTTGCTGAGACAAAAACCTCTGCAAGGACACCTTCTTCGTGTGTGAAAGACCACATCAGGAGGGAATATTGGAGGCTTCATATCAATAGCTTCATTTGGGCATTCAATTGATTCATTTTGATGAAGATTTGAGCTGGAAATGATCATATTTGACGAAGTTTGAATGTGCAGCTGAGAATAGTGATTTGATGGCCAGATTTATGTATTTTTGGATGAGTTTTGTGCTGCTATAAACATCCCTAAGCAGGCTGTACAATTGCTACAGCAGGCCGTACTGTTCTGGAGGTGATTGTGGCATTTTTGAGGGTAGTTTTCAATGTGTTATTCATCCTAGTTGAATCGCCTAGCATTTGCAGAGTTAGCTGAAGCAAAACAGAGATGGTACAGGTCGTGGGGTTTCAAAATCAGCAAAGACTCTTCTTTGGGACTCATTTACTCAGCAATTTGGATGCCTAGGGTCTAGTATTAAGCTGCTTATATTTGTAAAACAATACTTCTTCTTTCCTAGGAGTTTGGGGCATATTTCCTTGGCTTGTATTGCTGGTCCTCCGTCGGCACATGTACGAAGTTGAAGATTTTCATCTGGCTATGTCATTGTAATTCATATTTTGGCTAAATATCATCTAGGTCTTTGATATTTTGTTGATATATGTTTTAATTTTTCTGGGTTTGGTTTAATGCTTTAAGAAGTCGCAGGACATGAAATGTTTCTAGAGAACATTGGTGGTGTTGATTCTAGTTTACTCAAGATGTTGGAGAACTACAGAATAGAGGATTTTGAGTCTATGAAATTTATAAAAACTTTTTCCACAATGTATTTAATCATCTTTTCTTTTTAAGAAAGATTACTATGGTGAACATATGGAAATAGAAGAAGCAAATGGGAACTTCAAATAAGCCACAGTGATGACAAAGACAAAAGGTGATACTACTTACAAGGAATATAACAATAAATGAGATGGCAAACCAGAATTGTTTGTAATGTCCCTTACCTGAATTGCCCTAGAATTCGCTTGTGAATTAGGTTTAGGGTTTCTTCTCTTTTAAAGGGGTAACCTTGGGTTGAATAGATCACACATTATTTTGAATTAGTACCTACAGCATCATGTATATTCAAGTCCATATTGCTGCATGTTAGTTTTAATATCTAGTATTCATCAGTCCAACATAAACACACTTGCAATTTGAAACACATAGGTAAAAGAAAAACATTCATGCTGTCGGGGGAGGTAAACACATAAGCCCTTAGTAGCCAAAGGCCTACCACAATCCTATTGCCCAATCCCTTGACTCGGGCCTATGGTGGCTGGTCCTTTTGCCGAATCCCTCGTCTCGGGCCAAAGGGGCATGTTACAATGTGGGACCCCCATCCCTCCATGCTCCAATCCCTTGACTCAGGCCAAAGGGGCATAACGCCCAATCCTGGTCTCGGGCCTATGGGGACGGAACCTAGATGGGGTTTTTAGGCAATCTACTAAAGTCTATGCATTCCCTCTCCTGGTTGAATTCATAAAATGCAATACATGCAATTTCCACACACATTTCAAAACATACAATTTGCCTTTATTATTATAGTGTCCCTTTTTGTCTGTTGTGACTCTTCTTGAGTCAATCTCATGCCTATTCTTTAATATTTATATATTATAGTATTTGTTATGATATTAATAATATCTCTATATTATATTATTACATATGTTATTAATAGTATTTTATATATATATATATATATATATATATGATTGCTCGCCATCACTTGAATTTTATTGTTATTTTATTATTAACATAACTATTTAATATATTACTTATTCATTATCATTATAATATTACAATTATATATATATATATATATATATATATTATCGTAGCATTATTATTATATTTTTATATGAATATAAATTTTAATAATGTTTAATCGTACCGATCTCTATCAGGTCATCACATCCTTTATCTACTATATATATTATATTTATTTATTTATTTTTACTAGAATCATTCTTCTCATTTGTTGCTGATGTAGATATCTCTATATATTAGTTTATGTTGTCTTTCCTTTTATATTTTCTTCCCATGATGTTTTCCTTCTATCTCACAACCTTTATTTATTTCCCTTTCGAAATATGTTCGAAGAGGCACGTCTCTTATTATGCTTGGTGGTAAAAGACATACTTACCCTCTTATAATTTTTATTACTTTATATTAATTCCCTTTTGTGGTAAAACTAGTTCTAACCATACGTAACTCTATTATCATAAGAGGATAGGTTAAAAGATGTTTATTTATTTTATTTATATTTATATTATATCATTTATATTATAATAAATGATATATTATATATTTTATATTATTTATACTATATCATTTATATCATAATAAATGATATATGATTTATATTATATTATTTGTTTTTATATTATAAAGTAAGATAATTATAAGTATATTTGTATTTATATTATTATAATGTATGTAATTATTTCTATCATCCAAAATAATATTTTAGAAACCATCTTTATTATGTTCAAATCTGTACTTTTGGATATGGGGACATGACATTGTTCCACTGATCTCAAAGCTTTAGGCAGAATGTCAACGATACATTTCGATTATTCAACAAAAGCATTAGAACAATGTGCATCCACAGCCATCACATGTAAACTATTTGACATAATGCCTTGACAGTCATATGCTCATCAAATTTCAACAAAGACTCAATATTTTATTATAAAGTCTTTATCCTAATGTTTGTAACTAAATTGTTCTGAGGTGTACTCTCAGGGGTTAATTGTATTTTATTTCATAAATCTTTTATGAACTCCCAAAAGTGAAAAAGAAACGATTATTAGTTCATTATGGACTAGGAAACTATAAATACAATGATTTCCAATGTAATGGGGTTCTTTCTCTGGTTTAGTTTTTTTTTTCTCTAAAAAAACAAGGGGTTTTAATACAGTATACAAAAGCAAGGGAATCGTAGAGCTCTCCTTTTGGATTGAATAAAGAATAATAGAGCTGGTTGTAGAACCAGTATATTGCCTCTTTATGCTATAGATTATTCGTGTATTTAATTTGCAGCCTCTCTTTGAATATTTTCTATATGTATGTAATTCCTAAGTTTTCCTTATGCAACTAGGATGGAATTATAGGTAGTTTTCTGATCAGTAAGCCATGAAAATCCTGGTAACTGCGTCTTTCGTGTGTTAGATGACATTTCTCCTGTGAAACCCTAGTTGATTGTTTCATTTTCGAATATTCTTTCGAGGGAAAATGGATCTTGGTGTTGATTATTTTTTCCTTGTGAAGTTTCCAGTTTTCTTTTTTCCTTTCAATTTTAGTTTAGTCGCCTTTCCTGCTTTGCAGTCAAAAGCATACACCAAATTCCTTCATACGAGGGAGCTGCCCCTCTCAATCGCAGAGGATGATCGCTAACCCAATAGTGATCTCTCCAATTGTTGGAACGTTTGGGCAAGCCTAAGCTGTTTGCAGTGAAATATCGAAACGACAAATCTATTTATCAACACCTCCACAAAAGACAAACGCCTAACATAAGAAACTGCAGGCATAAACAAAGAAATCGGTGCCGGTGAGAGGTCCAGCAAGGATAAGGCAACAGGAAACAAAACAGCAAAAGGTGGGACCCACGCCTCTAGAAAAGATACGCCAGCAAAGAGGCCTTAGCACTGACATTCAAGGAAGTCGTGGGGTTTTTAGTGCTGCAATTAATAACATCTGCCTCATGACAGAATTCATGCTTTTGTAAGCTGCTCCTTTCTGCTGGGTGATGGGATCCTCCAGGCCAATACGTGAGGATAGATTCCAAGGAGGTCGTAGAAAATAAAATTCAAGGTTGCAGATTTTTTTTTTAAGGGACTGCAATGGCAGCCTGTAGCTTTTAGTGATTTCTGAGTTGGTTCAAAAACCAGAATAGTTAGATTATTCTGAAGTGCATTTTGTAATATTATTTCTGAACTTAGAGGTCTTGATATTGAACTGAGTAGAATGCCTGAGTGGCTGGGCTGTAATCTAAATGCTGATTTATGGGATTGCTGTACTGTCAATCAGTAATTTTCTGAATCTTCCGTTTAAGAGGAGCTGCTTGGTTTGTAACCCTTACCTGGGTTCACAGACCTTGTCTGCATCATATTGTCCCTTCAGATCTAGTCTAAGCTAAGAATACTTTCAATGGCCACACTTTTGTTTAGGACACTTCGATAACAGTGTCTCATCATAATAAACCCTCTTGTTTATTGGGACAGGAGATGATGGCTCATTGATTCCATTTGATGCTCTAAAGATTTTACAGCTACAAAGTGGAGTCCTCTTGTTTGAGGCCCTGCTTCTTACGCTGCAACTCAACAGCTTTCATGAGTTCAATAAGTGTGTTACTGATATTGGCTAGGGAAAGGTGAGTGGTTGTTTCAGAGAGAGATGGCTATTTGGTTGACTGGTTTCCAGTGGTTTTGGGTGGAGTTGGTCCATGATGGATTATCAGAGGTAGTGGGCTTATCACAGAGCTTGAAATGTGAGCCCACCTTCTCCAAAAAAGGATGGATTGCGGCAAGTTGAGTAATAGAAAATCTAAAATTTAGATGTATTTTTGTCATATATATATTCAATGAATCAACAAACAATCAATTGTGTACACTGTATAGTATGTACATTGTAAATCTGAAACAGAATAGATATTTTCTGAATATCGTTATATAAGAAATTTGAAGAAAATCCCTTATTTATAAAGCTTAAAAAAAAGGCTACCATATATACCACAAGAATCATTTCATGTAGTACAAATATCACATTTGAAATAGGCTACTCAGTGCATCCTGCATCTTGTTTAATTGAATACTTACCATCCACGAGTCTGATCAAGGCCTTCTGCAATGAAATGCCCTGGGAAGTTGCCCTCAAATAACTCCTTGTTCTCGAAAGGATAGTGAATATAAGCATAAGGCATTGATCCACTCTCAAACCAGCAATCAAATACCTGTTTACAGCTATCTACTACTCATCACAATTCAACTCCTCATTTGAAAAGTAAAAACAATTCCTCAGAACATGCTAAATAACATCTTCCCTTAAATTGACCAAAATCAAAAGAACTCTAAATTATCGTACTCTAGTGTTATTCCAAGTTGTAGTCCACCACCAACAGTACTAGAAGTTTTTGCTTCAATATAAGTTATAACAAAAAAATTAAAAAAGTAGGTTACATCTTACTCAGAATTGTCTAAACTTACATCATCAACACGCCGGAGGACCCCAAAATTAGGACCTCTTCCAGATGGAATAGTGATGTGATCTATTTTATGTCGGTGAATATCGGTCACCTGCAAATGAGCATGCAATAGCCTTACATACCATTATACAAGAATGATTATGATCCAGTATACAAGCTTTATTTGTGGTCAGATTCACAGCATCTTTAGAATCTGAAGCAAGGCTGAGGAAATAAGAACCAAGAGCCAACAAACCTTGACACCTGAAAGCTTCTCCAGCTTTTCAATTGAACCTATCACTATTTTTTCCTTTCCATCCTCACTAATCCATATAGGAAGTGGTGTACCCCAAAATCTGCTTCGACTTATTGCCCAATCCCTGGCATTCTCCAGCCAATTGTGGAAGCGTTTTTCCTGCAACCCAGAGAGTAAAACAAAGTAAATATTCATTAGACAGTAATCTTTTGCTGGCTATGCAGCAAAGTGAGATAACATCTGCAACCAATATGAAACCCATTCCTTCCACCAAAGGGATTTATTAGATGCACTTCCACTTCTTCCCTGAACTTTTGAACAAAAACATTCAGCAAATCATAATAGACAATGTATGGAGAACGCTGCAGTAAACTCCTAACTCCTAAGATTACATTTGGTCAGAATCAACAACTGATGAGAACTTTTGGAAGTAGCAAAAGAACACAATGAGTAGGGACGAGTAACCTCCATTTAATGAACAATATGATCAATCAATCTCATGTTGGATTGGCATTAAAACATATAAAAATAAAACAGAACTTCTCAAATCAAAAAATCTTTTGAATAGGCAAATTTATGAGCTGTAAGATTATCGGTTATATTTTGCACTTAGTCCTCCTTGATCAAGCCCAGGAGTACTTAGTCGCCTCCCAGCCCACGAGTGTCTCACCTCGGGGTGGTGTGCTTGATAAGATGCATGAAGACCACTATTCAACAAGCCCGGGAGCACTCATAAGCCTCCTGGCCCACGAGCAACTAACTCAAGGTGGCGTACTTGATTAAGGGGCCTATCGGTACTTCACCATCTCGTGAACCCCAAAAGGGCCATCATTTCCTACTTACTAACCTCACCTTATTTCAATTGTATTGCTTGGGAATTGGTATGATTGATATATGTACCTCTTGATGGATTCCAATCTGCTGTTATAAATAATGTCTCTGCTGTAACAGCTATAAATATATCACTGCTGATATATTCCTTTCTGCCTTATGTATTTATTTCTGCTTTTTATATTCCAAATAATGATCCTTGATCGATGCCTTTCAAATGTTCCTACAGTTGGCTTCTTATATCTTTACAAAGGATGTGTCTTGGACGAATAGATACGACTTTTCTTAATTACACTGCTTCATAGAACAAATCACAGCCTTTGTCTTCTAGCACACCTTTCAATCTTTCTTAATCGTGCCATATACAAGTTGTTCGATGTCTTTTCAATATATGTATTTAATATTTTGGGCTGCATTAGGAAGTTGGCCGATGTTGTATAAATTAAATCTTTAATTTAATTTATTAAACTCTTACTCGATCTCCTTTTACACTGTCCGGCGGGGGATATTATAGACATTGATCTTGGGAGTGTAGGATCTCAACCACTGAATACTATGGGTACTTAGCGGCTAAAGTAAAGTGGTAGGAAGATGCTCGAAAGAATGGGAATGGACACACAATGTGTTCTAATAGATTGCAATCGATCAGCTAATCAGGTGGTAAGCATTTTGAGGGTCTACAAATAAGCTATGGTGGTTGATCTAAAAGAAGACATATTCGAGCCATTGATTAAACATGTTGTTCAAGATCTCTAGGAATACCCTCCTTGGCCTAGTAGAGCCAAAAAAGTAGAAAAGTTGCCAGCTCTTGTCAATTGGCCCAGATCACTTGCAGTCTGATCATGAGCCTCAACAAATTTGTCCAAACCTACTCTATCCCCCAGGTTTAGATTCTGAGGTTTGTCTTCTTGAACTGCAGGATACAATTTGGAGCACCAACACATTTCATGCAACTTACATTCTCCAACTTACTTTCAGTAAGAAGAAACTAAAGGCGCTTGTGATCAAAGCGAATGACGGTCTCCTTACCAAAGAGATAGTATCACCCCTGCTTCACAGCTTGAGCTATTGTGTAGAGTTATTTGGTGTAGAATCTAGATAGATTACCTTTACACAATGTTATTAAATGTTTCTGAATAGTATGCAACAGAGCATATCAGTGCAGTGTGAGTCCAGCACAGAGTCTAAAATCAGATGCATGAAAAGTTCGTTGATGTTAGATATTAGGAGGACAGGTACAGAGCAAAGTCTGGTATTGAGTCCTTTGAATGCTTGATGTTACACAAAGGTCAATCCATAACTAAGAAACGGACAGATATACTTAATAATCTGCTAAGTATGTTTAAAAATTCAAATCCAATGGAAATGAAAGAACAAATAGGAACTACTGTTACACATTCCACATTTAGCAAAGACGAGAAATCGCACATAAAGCTCTTCCAGTCATGTAAACAAAATCTTGAGAAGGATTCTGTAGCATTGAGAATGTATATAGATAATGGTGTTCTGTGTGTCTTTGGCATCTCTCTCTGAATTGAGAAAAGCTCCTAGAAGTGTAATGACATGACCAATTTACAATACCAAAAGCTTTTAAAGAACATTCCTATTCCATTTGTTTTGCCTTCCTTTGCTGTTGTTGAACGTGAAAGATGAAGTGTCACTGGATGACATCAAATCCATCAATGACTTGTAAGGTCATGCTTGTGAAGCCCAATGTGCTAGTGGTGCAGTTCACAGTCTGCCATGTTTAAAGAGGATTCTCTTGCTAACTTGAAATGAGAGTTGTGAATACTGAGAAGTAGGTTGCAAGGGGTACAAATTAGCCTTGGGAAGGTGCAAACCGCTCCTAAATGCTTGTGCTGCTCGGATCAATACTGTTGTGTGCTAAGAGACAACATTTATTTGAGCCTAGCAGACTATGATCTTTGAGTCGAAACTGATACTAAGAAAAGGCATTCCCCAGACACGGTCCTTTAGAGTATTACCATGATGAGGTATCATCAATTAAGTATAGGTTACTTTGAGGAAAGAACAAATAGTCTATACTGTTCAGTAATTAACTCTACAAAGCCCTATGCTGTAAATCCCATCAAAATCTTCATGAATTTTTTTAAATCCCTTTGTGTAAAAGAAAAATCACTAAAAAAAAAATCACATATCTCAATTGTATATTTCACCAGAAGTTTGCATACAAGCACGATAAACTGAAACAGCTTACAAAAACAAGCAGGTAAACTCTAGCCAAAGCTCCTATCAATAATGAGAATCTTACCTTAACATAATCAGGAACCCAAGTTGTCTGTTTGTTGTTCTCCAGAAGCTGGTCTTTAATCTTCTCCACTGCAACAAACCTGCAACAAGAGAAAAAACAAATTGTTCAAACAGGTTACAGTTTTCTGGAAATCTACTAGGTAAGGAAACATGCAAAACAGTAAAAAGTGAGCTCGGACAGGCTGGAATCTTCATAAATTTATTTAGCAACTAATTAAATACCAAAGATCATGTAACAATGTTTCCATTATTTACATGGATACCGATAAAGAAACCAAAACATTAAATGTAACTTGAAAAGCAGCATTATGTTGCAAGGTAAAAGTTACACCAAGATACTATAAGCAGAGAGCCATGATGACTCCCATTATCTTTGGAAACATCTTTTATTTTATGTTTCGAAAAGGTGCACAAGAACCTGGTGTGAAAGATCACTTTTTTTTAAATGAACTGAATAGTCAGTAAATTGGAAGAGCACACAATTAAAGAGACGTAAATTTTGGCAAGAGATAAATCCCAGGTAAGGACTGCAGAGATATTTAGGGCAAAATACAACAACAAAGAAACATTTTAAACATTAACAAAAAGGAAAATTAAAAATCTAGACTTTGGAGGATTTTCACTGCAAAGAATAATTAGTGCACACCAGATACAGATCAGATTGGAAATTTGTCAGCTGCAGACATCCGTAAAAATGGATGGACCAGACAAGTTGACTGTATAGTACCAACCAAGTCAGAATCAACTTGAGGTAAGGATACTAGAGAATGCCTGTCAAACTAGGAGAACTTTTTACTATTTATTCACATGAAATACATGTTCAAAGATTATTGATGATTGGGTATTTATACATTGTATGGAACTAACACTTCTCAAGACTGGGTGACAAAGCTCGGAAAGAAAGCAAATATATTAACGTCCACAATTACAAATGACCAAAGTACAAACACTTCCATGCCGTATCATTTCTGAGACATCCTTTAAAATAAATTTCCCCCTTTGGGTTTCCAAGTAACTTGGTTATAAACGAATAATTAAGAATAGGCACAAAGTCCAGAATCATGTACAATCATGTTGATCATGCAATTGTAAACCAGAATTATAAAACATAAAGGGTTAAACTTTGAAATTCAGTTAACTCTGAAAGAGAATACGTAGGGTGCAGAGACTTTACTCACAACCATATGCATCCTAGGTTTGTATAGAACAGTAATTAGTTGTGAATTGCAATTGCATAAATTCAGTATGCTAACTTAGCTCTACTTGACTGTGTGCTGTGTAATTCGGACAATTTCCCCAAACTAGCTCAAACTCATCAAAACACACCAACTCAATGAAAACCATGGTAAGACTCTGCCAAAACTAGCCTCAAGACTTGTCAGCGACATCAAATTCGTAGAAAGATAATTTTTCAAATGAAACAAAAGATTAGTTATATCCATTTTTTTGTTACATTCTTTGCTTATAAGGTGCCAAGGTTTGAAGTCACATCACCAAGAACTTAAATTTATTAATACATATAAAAAGTATTTGGGAGAAGGAATATAAAATCTTTCCAACCTGCAATTGTATTGAGAACTTGTAAATTAATTTTTTCAAGATTTCCCTTGGATTGGATGTTGGTGTAACAGTTCACCAGTAGAGCTTAGGAACACCTTAAATTGCTCAGAAACAGGAAAAATTTTAAGGAATGTAACATATGAATTTTCAATAAAATATAAATTGGGAGGCAAATGTTTATAGTTCAAAAAATACTCTATGTAGATAAAATACATACATCCTATTCGAAAATACTCTATGTAGATAAAATACATGTATATTTGACAAATATGACAAGTTTATGTACATCCTATTCGAAAATTTGGCAAATATAATATTTTGAAAATTTTGGAAAAGGAGGATTGCAGTAACAATGAAGGTATGTTCCTTAATTACACCATCCCCCAAGGTTCAAATCCCCTAGAGGTGCAATTGGGCCAAGTTTGACCCGTAGGTGACTTTAATGGACTGGATCCCCCTACAAGTCGTAGCTTAGCAAAAGGGCGACTTCTAGTTGAGATGTATACTCCCTCATAATGTTGTAATCCACTATATAAATGCAGATATGCCTATACCTATGTAATCTAGTTGTTTCTATCAAAAAGAAAAAGAAAATTGGAAAAATTGGTAAATATATTTTTTTGAAAAATTTTGCAAACTTAGCCAGTTGGCAAAAACTAGCTCCTGAAAAATACCTGCTCAGGAAGATTACAGGCTACAAAAAAATTAAAGGGTTTTTGGGCACTCTTTGGCAAAAAAATAAAATCCTATGTAGATTATTGTCTTTCCCTCTTCACAGAATACCCGAGCAGTGAACAGGCGATTAAAAAACTCAATTCACTATTCTTTTCTTTGGCATTTCCCACAGAAACAAATCACTCTTCTCCTTTTAAAAATCAAACCCTAAGAAAGCAATTTAAAAAGTGAAGGAAAGGATTCTATTGAGGAACATTCCATGGACCTTGAATACAAAAAGAGTCAACCTAACTTTCTCAATAAACAAACTTAGTGGAGCAACCAATGGTTGAAATACCACCTTTCGCTATGATGTCCTGATATATATGAATAATGTATTATTGCTCAAGTTTATCAATCTTTGGAAGAAAACGTATTAAAGAAAGCAGCTTTCAATTGATTCAAAATGAATTAAGTGGGCAATATGAATGCCCACTTTTATTGTCTAGTGAAATAATAGTATGCTTTCTGTTGCTGTACAGACTAAAGACCACAAGCAGTAAAATATGTTTCGACACACTTATCCAAAACATGAAAGTAGTTCATATACCAGTTTGCATTGTACTCTTGGAAATCAACTTTCTTCACATGCTGGCCTTTTTTGTTAGGATATCAATCTAAGAGATTTCTTTGTGATCTCCACCTGAAAACATGAGCTGAATTACCTCCTAGGTTGCAGGTTCCAACTAAATTTGAGATACATTGCTTCCTTTTAAGATCATTCTTCTATTTTGGCAATGGGTTGATACCAAGGTTTCTCCAACTTTAGGAGATGGGTGGAGAAAAAGACAGGGTTTTGGGGATGGCAAAAAAAATTTAGAATTTTGGGGAAATCAGGAGAACAGCTATTAAAATAATAGTAAAGAATATTTTAGGTTTTAAAACACAAACAAATAAATAAAATTTAAAAATAGCTTAAAGTAAGCAAAGAAAAGCTGAAATTTTATTAAGTGTATGCAATGAGCTGAATATTAACAGTTCATTGTCACTATGGAAAAATAAAGCCCATATGTCATATGAAAAGAAGCACAAGAACATGATTTTCCCTCTGATGTAGAAGTTGCAATTTGAGATAATATGGAAAAAGTATTTCTCAAGTGACTGCAGCTATACAGTCCCTTCAAATCATCTGTTAGCACTAATTCTTGCACTGAAACCTGCAATTTTTCCTTTGAATTTTGAGTAAATGCAAGGAACAATCATACAACTTGACTACTAAAGAATAAATATTTTGTATTCCTAATAAACATCTGAGAAGAGGGGGTGGCAGGGAGTGATGAGGTTAGGCAGGAGAGGAGAGAACAGGTGGGGAGGGTATGTTTTGCTCCCATCCTAAAATCCCTAAACACAAATGAGGGGGCATTTCAATACCTTCTAGGATGCATGCTCAGGGAACATTTGTTGATACTGCTCATTTGGCATGGCATGCATCTCAGTTCTCAATCAAAATGTGTCCTCCTTATGACTTTCAGCTGCTTTGTATGATTTTCCTCTAGCTTCTCAAATTCCCAGAATTTAAACCAAATGATGTCTTTGCTTTCAGATGGTAAGACCTTAGCACAGTTCCAATATAAGTGTTGCAGATTAATGAAGACCAAATGATGTTTTCTGCAGCTGAAGAACAAACAAGAGGAAACCACTACAAGTATGGGGAAGGCCAATCTCCACTAACTCCTTCTGAAGCACCAAGACAATCTGACCTTTATTCTTTGCACTATAATTATGGTATCCTGCACTATTGAAGGAACTGTAACCATCGCAAAACTCTAATAAATGACCCTGCAGTTATGGTCATAGCCACTGTCATGTCCCGATATTATTAAGGCATTGTTTAAATTAAAGATTTAAATGTCATGAGGGAGAAGTCGCTTTCGTCAAATATATTTAATAAACATATATAATATTATTAATATATAATAATATTATTTTATAAATATTTTTATATAATATATTTATTGTATTTATAAATAATAAATATAAATACAAATATAAATATAATTATTATTATAATTATAATAATAATAATATAATATATAAAATACAATACACAAATATAAACATAATATATAATTATAAATATAAATATAAGATAATTATTATAAATAATATAAATTAAATATTAATTAATATTATAAATCAAGACCTGCCTTATTAATATATATGGCAGCGATGATAGGGGATCATAAGGATCGATCCCTATGCTAAATGATTAAGACCAAAGTTCATAATGCTGGGCAGCGCATGTGCAAACAGACAGCGATTATTAAGAGGAAGGAATAACGATAATGAGAAGTAGACGATCCATGTTTGAACAGCAAGGCAATGCCAATATAAGAACAAAGGCTACGATCAGAAAATAGCATTCATTGGCTATGGTAAAAGGGGACGGCTGAGTATTCAAAAGACATTGACAGCGATCAACACCAACTAAAGCAATTCATTATGGTGCCATCTGCCTTGTTATAAATGCAGCAATTACTATGCAGTAACAACAATTATCGGTAAGTATGATCATACGATCCCCTATAAAAGTAATCACTATTCTTTATGAAATGGTGCGAATTGTTTAGAGGAAGAGGTGTAAGTAAAGAGTTGCTTAAAGGGTCACATTCCTTCATGAGAGAATAAAAGAGCACTCAAGCATCCCAATAGGAAGGCATCAAATGAGTCATACACAATATCATCTCTTCCATCAACAATCTCATCATTCATCGATACAGCAATCATTCATAAAACAATTCAAATATAAACCAAGCATCTACCAGCATCACCGAATCATCATACAATATTAAAAGAACCAGATCAAATAAAGAGTCTCAACAAATCAAACCAGACAGCATAAGGACAACCTTCATACATCAATCCTTGTAATCTCATCATCATCTCATTCTAAAAACAATTGATCATCTGAATCACAAACAGAAATACAGATCAAGTATTGTCATATAGCAATCAAGCAAACAAGATATATCTGCTTGGTGCAGGGGCACCCATTTCCTTATATCTTCATGGGGTCTAGTATTATGATTTTGGTTTTATTTTAGTGATTTTATGTATTAAGGTCTTCTAAGACCAATTTTGTGTCTGGAGAGTCTATCTTAAGTCTCTAGTGATGAGTGGAGTCTAGTGGAAGGTGAAAAGTCAAGTTATTGTTCAAATTTAGAATATAGAAAATCAAGAAAAGCATGAATGTAAATGAAATCTTGGTCATGCATTGTTGGAGGATATGGAAATAGGCATAAAACATCTTGTTTGGTCGAAGGAAGGTGTGTGATTGAAGTTGAGAAATCAAATATCAATAAAAAGCTGCTTTTTCCTGTTTTCAACGTTTTTCTTCACTATTTTCTGCTTTGTACTGATTGGTACGATCATTTCAAGCGCCCAAACCAGTTTCAATTGATAGTGTGATGAATCTGCATTGCATTGTATCTGATTGCATGTGAAATCATTCGATTTCAAGGAAGTTTGTTTTTGTTTTTTTCAAAAACTGGTTTTAGACTGTCATACCCTCAACTAGGGTAAACAGTAAATAAGAAAATGTGAAATAAATGCCTTCCATGGATGGACGTTTGATGAAATCACATGGAATGGCAGGTAATAGCATGTATTTTGTTTTCCAAATGTTTGCAGGTGCAAGGAAGGAGTTTGGCACGTGTGAAGAAAGATTGAAGGTCTGATATTCCAATGTATCAGACTGTGACAGTGTTGTTAAATGAAGATTTTGACAGTTGGGTGTGATTATTTACCTTCGCATGTTTGGGGGATGTTTGAATAAGGTGTTAGGGTTCCAAAAACAACAATCAAAACCAGAGAAAGAACCTTCAAGTGAATTTGCATTCCTTTTCCTTGACTGTCCTGTCATGACAGAGTTGACAAGGCTGATATAGGATTGGTGCAGTCCTAGTTGTAACATTTCTACCTTAAATCATTGTAAAGAACCCTTCAAACCTCATTAGTTAGAGTGCCTTAGGAGTCTTCAAACCAGTTTTGAAAGGTCCCAACCTCATTTGGTGTTTTGGGAGGTATAGGAACCGAGTTTGGATCAGTCTAGAAGCCTAATTAGGCCTATTGTCCAGGTGGGACAGTCATTATTTGACCTTGTTGCTCCAAAACAACCCCAGCCCATTTCAAGATATGTCATGAAAGAGCCAAATGGGTATCTGGAACTACCCTTACTTTTCAGTTTCAAGGTCATTCTCAAAAGTTATGCCCAAACAGAGCCTTATGGAGGGCTACAAGGATTAGAGGTGGTTTGTGAAGGAAGTCTATTGAGGGATGATATAAACACCCTTCCAAGTTGTTGAATGAGACTTAGACATCATTTCTATCCCTGCTCTGCATAACTGCTGGACATAAAGGGAGCAGAAAACATTGAAAGATAGAAATAAGACAGCAGCAAATCGGTGTAAGAGAAAGATAAGAGAATATACAAGGTGGATATCAAACAAGGGACTGATCAAAAGGTAATCTGCAGATCCAAACAGGTATGTTATAGATTTGTATGAACATCAACTGTGTTATAGATTTGTATGAACATCAACTATGTAGATTATGGATAATAGGATATTGCATATGGTAATTATTACATGATTAGATGTACATATTATGAGCATGCATTTAGTATGAATCCATACGAGTGTTTATAGAAATATATTCCCTATTCATAATTGAACTAATATCAATATTCAGACCTAAACAATAGTATGAGAATAGGGATGCCATATAATGGTATTCCGGTTGAGACATGAATTTCTCTAATCATGCATTATGATGATAAATGATATAATAGAATTCCATCGATAGTACAAGGGGATATTGAATAAAAGATCATATTTCCGTAGCCCTTGTTACTTCATCCAGTGAGGAATGGTGGGTATTTTAGGGAAAGGTGGAGTAATTCCATCCCCTGTATAGACCGCAATGGCTGGGACACAGTTGCCCGAACCCAGGTCTGAGATCTCGTATCGATCCCAAGGGCTGGGACATAGTTTCCCGAAGCCGGATTGGAGATTCCATGTATAGACCCGAGGGCTGGGACATAGTTCCCGAAGTTGGGTCGGAGATGATTTCAGCACGCCCTAATCATGTAAAGCCTAATTCCTTGATGAAGAATAGGAGGGGAAGATATGGATCTTGAATTATGTTTAATATATGCCCTAATGTACTTATGAGATATATTATAGAATAGTCATCAATAGTGAATGACAAGAAGAAAATGAATAATCCTTTGTCAAGAATGAAATATTTATATTATCTTTGATTTCATTAGATATTATCACTAAAATTTATTGATCTCTAATGTTACTAATGTCTCTCTGAGAATCACTTTGAATACAAATTCAGCTTTAAGTGTTTCCACTAGAAAGGGGACATTACAACCACAGATGGTTATTGTCATAAGTATCCATACTCAGACTCAACTCAAACTTGGCAAACCAAAAATTTTGCGACTCAACTCAAAATTAGAAAACGATAAATAAATAATCGGATTGGGATTCTGTCTGCTTAATTTTGCCTTTTCAGACGTAGGTTTTCTAGCCACCGCAACTAGAAAAACCCTTGTGACTGCAAATTGTAAATGTAAAAGGCCTAAAATCACCTGCAAATCATGATTTGAAGGAAATCACTTGCAAAAACACACGCTTTATTTTTAAGCCCTCTCGACACGAGTGCTTTTTTATCAAACGCCTGGCAACAATTGATAACTACAAATCGCAATACGATTCTCGTTTGGGATATTTTTCACATTCTAAGGCACATTTTTTCAGCTGAAAAGCATCCAAACTTATGATTTTTTGTAAGCGGTGAGTATCTACTCAAGTAACTCTGCCCCCTTATTTTCTTGCAAGCTTTGGCATCAAACTCTTTGAATATTAACTCAAATTCAGCACCATAACTCGCCAAAAACCCATCTTTGAAAACCTGTGAGCAAACATGGCAAAAACTCGGTCTGCATAATTTTTGGTGAGTACTTGGTGCTGGGAACTTGTACTTCAAAGGAAGCAAGGTAAGCAGGAACACTTCCTACACTAATCTTATAGGATAGTATTGTGCGAATTTCCAATCTTTACAATTACAAAAAGTAGAAACACATATAAACATAAAATGAACAATATACCATAATGTAGGTGTATGTGGGGAAAACCCTTTTGGGAGAAAAACCTTGTACTAGGAAGATATCATAGTTGAGTATTACTTTGGGAAACTATAAGGTAACTAATGATTTTTATGTTGTTGGCATTGGGGAAACAAATGTTGTTTTGGGATACAATGGTTGCAGTCCCTTGGGAAGTATTCTCAAAACTTTCAAACCATGGAGTTAAAGTTTAAGGCAAATAGAAAGAAGGTAGTACACCGAGGTATGTCAAATGGACCTCCCATGATAGTCACTGCAAAGAGGATGGAGAGTATCTTCCATCATGGTGAGGCTGCATGGGCAGCCAATGTTTCATTTCTACCAACACTTCTTCAAAAGGGAAAGAGCATATCATGTTGACAGCCAGCCATTACTGGACAAGCATAGTTTGGTATTTGATGATATTACCCCAGAGAGGCCACCAAATAGGGGCTTCGAGCATGTCATTGAATTAAGAGGAAAGAGTCAAACGAGTCATCACTACTCCTTACTGCCACAAAAAAAGGCATAAGGAGGAAATTGAAAAAGCAATCAAAGAGCTTTTAGATATGGGGCACATTAAACCCAATCCCATCCTTTTTGCTTCTTCTGTAGTTCTGGTCAAAAAGAAACATGGGACCATGAGGATGCGTATAGACTATAGGGCACTCGACAAGGGAACCATAAAAAAATCGATACCCTATTCCCACGATCAATGAATTGCATGGGGCAGTCTACTTTTCAAAGACTGATTTAAGATCAAGGTATCATCAAATCAGAGTGAGATCCATAAGACGGCTTTTAGATGTCATTACTCGCATTATGAATTTTTGGTTATGCCGTTTGGATTGACCAATGCACCTACCACATTTCAATCATGCATGAATCAGGTGTTTAATAAGTAGTTGAATACATTTGTATTGGTCTTCTTTGATGATATACTCATATACAACAAGATGTGGGAAGACCACTTGAGGCACATTGATGAAGTTTTGGGTATCATGAAGGCACAATCATTATAAGCTTAAGAATCCAAATGTTGGAATGACAAATCTTATATTTGGGCATGTGATTAGTGCAGAAGGAATTAAGGTTGATCAAGACAAGATTCAGGCAATCCTGGACTAGCCGCCAGCTAAAACATTGTCCCACTTGAGGGGATTCTTTGGCTTATGTAGTTACTACAGAAGATTAGTTAAGGGGTTTTCACAAGTAGCAGCACCCTTGACAAACTTGACTAAGAAAGGAGCTTTCACATGGACAAGTGCAACACAACAATCCTTCGACAAGCTTAAGGAGGTAATGAGTTCATGTCCAATATTAGCACTGCTTGACTTTTCTTAGCCCTTTGTTTTGGAATGTGATGCTTCTAGGGAGAGAATTAGAGTTGTTTTAATGCAGAACAAACACCCCATAGCTTTTGAGAGCAAGAGTCGCATGTTAACAGAAAGGAGATTTTCTATTTATGATAAAGAGATGTTAGCCATTATGCATGCATTGGCTAAATTCATGCAATATCTAGTAGGAGGAAGTTTTGTGGTGAGGACAAACTACAATAGTTTGAAATATTCCTTAACCAGAAAGACTTGAATGAGAGACAACAGAAATGGGTAAGCACATTGCAATCTTATGATTTTGATATTGAATATGTTAAGGGGAAAAGAAAGATAGTTGCAGATGCTATATCCAAGAAACCAACCTTGTGTTCAATGACTGAGATTTCAACTAATTGGAAAGCTCATCTTTTGGTAGAGTATTCCAAAAATACCCTTGCTTGTGACATCATGGAAGGGAAGGTATAGGATGATAGGTGCAAGGTGATTGATAATATCATTCTATACAAAGACAGAATCTATCTTGTTCTGAAATTTAAGATGAAGGCAAAGATCCTAAGAGTTGTCCATGATACTCCATTGGCAAGACACACGAGCTATTTTAAAACTTACAAGCAAATAAGAGAGAGGTTCGCTTGGAAGCGAATTAAGAATAATATCCTTACGCATACACAAGTGTTTACCTTGCCAACAAAATAAGTCAGAGCATACTTTTCCAACATGTCTTTTGCAGCCCCTACCTATTCCAAAATAGAAATTGGAAAGTATATCTATGGATTTCATCACTAATCTTCCAAAGATTTAGGGTAAGCATTGAATTTTTGTTGTGGTGGATAGACTAACCAAATATACTCATTTCTATGCCACATCTTCTAAATTTAATGCACGACAAGTTGTTAAGAGTTATTTTTCAAGCATGGATTGCCAAGAAATATTGTCAGTGATCAAGACAGCAGGTTTATCGATATGTTTTGGCAAGATCTTTTCAGGTTGACTAGTATTGAGTTGACTCCCAACACTACTTATCATCCATAGACATATGGGCAAACTGAGATTGTTAATAAATGGACTGAAGGCTATTTAAAGAATTATGTGGTAGGGCAGTAGAAAGCATGGATCAAGTGGCTTTACCTTAGTGAGCAATGCTACAATACCACATACCATATGTCTATTGGCATGACTTAATTCAAAGCCTTGTATGGATATGATGCTACATCTTTTGTGGACTTAATCATCACTGACAGCAGAGATCCAAAGGCAAAGGATTGAGTTCAAGAGAGCCAAGATATTTTCAAGACACTTAAGGTGAATCTCCAATAGGCCCGAAACCAGTAGACGTATGTAGATAGACACATGTTCGAGAGGATTGAGGTTGGTGATTTGGTCTTTTTGAGATTACAGCCCTACAAGAACTCTTCACTCAAGAAGCATGGAGCAGAGAAATTTAAGTCGCACTTTTATGGGCCTTACAACAAGGTTGTGACAAGGATCAAGGAGGTTGCTTATGAGCTAAAGTTCCTCGAGCATAGAAAAATTCATAATGTATTCCATGTTTCATGCCTCAAGAAGGCACTTGGACAGCACATTTTACCTTCTCCGGAGCTTGCACCATTGCATGAAGAATGCAAATTGATTTTGGTACCCGAAGCCATTCTAGATTTATGGGAAAGAAGATTGAGGAATAGAAGTGTTTTAGAATATCTGGTACGTTGGCAAGACCTACCTCCCAAAAATGCTACATGGGAAAGAGAACAGATTCTTCACCATCCATATCTGCAATTGCTTGAGGACAAGCAATTTCGGGAAGGGAGGATTGTAATGTCCCCTTCTCAAGCGTAAAGAATTTCAAATAACCCTTAGCCTATCTTAATTTCCCGTAGGCTAATTGGGATGTTGCAAAGGAAATAATTAATTAATTAAATTGTCTAGAGACATTTTATTTTAAAAGGGGCAACTTATGTTTAATTAATTATTTTATGAAGGGTGGCTAGTGTCATAAAATGAATTTAAAAGAGGGTTGTAAAAGTAACTTTTATGGGGTGGGTGGTTGGGAGGGAGTCCTTCTACACAAAAAGGTGTGGAAGGACTGGGGGCTAAGACTATGCCAAGTGGGTATAGGTCCCCTTGACACAGCGGCTTCATTTGGAATCGGTGGCACGTGTTGGCTAATATCTCTTAAATTCAAGGCATTCATTTCCTTAAGAGGTGGATAAATCGAACAATCATGATGCATTAACTCTTGCAGTCCTTAGCAAGTGTGACTCGACAGTTGGGATGGTTCTCACACGCAGGCGGATTATTAGAGGCCTGCGACAGGGTAGAACTGTGAGTGATTAGATCATTGCTGTCATTAGGAAGCATGTTTCCAATGCAGCGTTTGTTTCTTGAGTTCCTTTTTAGCTTTTATCTTCTATTGTCTCTCAACTCTCTGATAATATCTGCAAAACCAAAGGTGCTTCGGCTCTCGGCGGATTGGATCAGGTGCAGTGGGATGGATACCCCCATTTGTTTGGTGAGCTCCAAGAGACAGATGGCCTTCTTGGGTGGAATTACAGACTTGCGAATCAAACGCATCCTTAAGTTTCAAGATGAACTGGTTTTAGTGGCAGTCAAAATGATTCTGAGGAAGGATTTTGTAGAGGGAAGTGAGCGTTACCGGGTCGACTCTGACATCAGCTCCCAGTTTGTAGTAGCATTGTTGGCCCTGAATGTGGCGAAGACCTGGGTGGAGTCGGTGACTCGCAAGCTTTTCATCCCCAGTGTTTTAGGTGGACTAGAGGAAACATTGGAGGTGGCGACCTTTGGAGTAGGACTGCCCTGGCCCAGAGATATTCACCTCCTGCAGCAGCTAGGTAGTGTGGTCAAATATTTCCCTTTTATTTTGCATTTGAAGGGTGAGGATCTAGTGTGGTATAGGCAACATGCTCAGGTCGGGGCAAATTATCTACTAAGGTTCTTTCAAATTCTGGAGGCGCAGGGTTTCGACAAAGTTGAGGAATTCAACCTTAAACTGCATAACTATGAAACAAAGGCGTGAGGTCTCGGTGGGTTCAAGGCTTATAGCTGAAAGTTAGGTTTTGTGTTTTGTGTTTATACAGCTTGTGGGTTGGAGGTTTAATAGTTTTATATGTTTTATCTCTGTTCAGTCTCGTTCTAAGTCTCAGACTTTTCTTCTATATCTTTGTAATAGCATGGCCCTGCGTGGCAGATATTTAAGGGTGTAGGCAGGTTAAGGGGAAGGTTGGGTGCAGCTAGTAAGCTGCTTTTTTTAAATTTTTGAAACTGTATATCTCTTTTTTGGTTATCAATATATACAGAAGTATTATTACGCAGCCAAAAAAAAAAGTAACTTTTATGGGGATCAAAAGTAATATCAAATTAATAGATTTTAAAAGTTACTTTTGAAGAGAAAATGAACATTTATGAATAATAATATTTTATTAGTCCAAAAGCGCTTATGTAATGTCCCCTTCGTGACACATGGTTAGTCCATCACTCAGTTCCCGTGGACTAGCAGTTTGGATAGGGAACTGGAGTTATTTTGGCTCAGAGGCATTTGTCAATGATGGAGAGTCAGTTCGCATTCAGAGAATCTAGTTGGCACCTTCAGAGTTGGCCCAGTTTGATCTTGAGCGTTACTTACTATTTTTAGTAAGTTCGGGTTCAGTGTCGGTTTGGGATTTTCAGAGTGGGGTCAAAAGCGTCTCGTCAAGACCTTTCCGATGAGCTAAAGAACATGGCATTCCGACACAGTCTTCATATTTATTTTAAAGTCCGAAGTTCAAAATAATTATTTATTGGGACTTTACAAATAAATATTATATGGTCACTTTATAAAAATAAGTTATAACTTAAAAGTGACCCTCTAGGAGGTGGGCGCCCACGGGAGTCATCAAGGGATGAAAATTAAATAATAAAACAAATGCAAATTCCCTCCAAAAGGGGCGTTGGGCTTGGAGGAAGTTATAAAAGGTGCTGAAGGGCTCATTTTGTATTATGTTTGCTTTATGATATTTATCTTTTGGAGCTCTGCTAGGGTTTCTACTTGTGAAAGGTTTGAGGATTCTAACCAGTGACTTTTGGAGACAAAAACCTCCATTAGTGACAGCATTCTACAAGTGTGAAAGACCACCCAACGGTGCCATTGTGAGTGGATGTATTCGGCATTCACCTTTGTGCTTCATTGGAGTATAGTTGAGATTTTGTTGAGGAGTTGTTGCTATATCTTTCGAAGATTGTTGGTGATCAGCTATTAGTATTGGAGGACTGCAGATTTGAATAGGGTTTGAGGAGGCTTTGTGGACTGTTGGAGTATTCCTTGCTGGCCGTACATACCAGCAGCAGGCCATACCATTAAAGGAGGTTATTTTGTGAAGTTCCTTGCATATTTCTCCTTCTATCTTGGACGTGCAGCCTAGGAAACCAGTGCAGATCAGTTTAGAAACAGATTTTGGGAGTTTCCAGCAGTGTTTGGTCCACATACATTCCACAGCCAGCCATGCACTTGCATAGGAGGATGTGAGTCTTGAAATACTCACTTGTTGGTTGTTTGTCATTTCTTCTTTGGCCATTGTGAGGCGTTGGAGGCCCTATTCTCTGCTGATATTATTTGTATGCTCATTACTTACCATTTCTTGGAGATTTGAGGCATTCCAGCCATACCCATTTGCTGGTGCACTCTCAGCATATGTATCAAGTTGCAAAAATCCATATGGATATGTGTTAGTAATTCATTATTGGCTATTTTGCTATCTGGGTCATTGTTCGTTTAAGCAAATTCATTGTACTTTTTCAAGGTTTTCTATATATGCTCTATATTGTATGCTATGGCAACACATCTGCAGGAAAACTAAAAAGCCCTTCTGCATTCTTCTGTCTAGTCTGAAAGATCACATAAAAAATAAAAATAACACAAAAAGATCATAACAAATACAAACAGGTACGGCACATTATAGCTTATCAAAGCAAGATTTGAGGAGAGAAAAAGCATTTTGTGCATTTTATCAAACCCCAACTTATTAAGATAGAACTTTGTTCATCCTTTCTACCTTAGGACGAAAACCCTTCGATAAAGAACGGTTTCGAGGATGAAAATCCTCCTAGCCATTTGAATGAATTCATCCAAAGTTCATCAGTGTTGAATATTTGTAGGAGATTGTGTACTTTAAGATTTCAATGTGGGAAATTTTGAGGATCATTTGCTTGCAAATCATATCAAAATACCAAAGGAGAAAGTTGAATATTGGCCGCCATTTCTCAAATAGGTTATACTATTTATCGCTGGCCATACATCAATTTGCAGATCATACAAGTATACAAGTGGAATTGCTGCCTTAGTCAAGGGTTTTAAGACCCATAAATATCAGCCGCCCCTTATATATGCAGAAATACTCTCTTTTTGAGTGAATCACAGCCTATTATGGGAGATAAAGCGGTTGTACTGTTCAAGCAGAGAGTCGTACAGTCTTGGGTGTGCAGAGAATAATATTTAATGTGTTTCAGCTTTAAGTTATTTGAGTTTACTATTGGGTTTCCAGGACCAATTCAGTCCGAACACTCCAGGGGTTAAAAATTGTCTTAATTTCAATCGTCAATCAACTTTGTGAGTGGATTCTAGTCTCAATTAAGGTATAGTATAATTTGTAACAGCATTTCAAAGGCTAGTCATTTTCATTATATTGCACAGTTCCACGGGGACGCATCCCACCCAAAAAATCAGCCATTTCCCAGGGGGGACGTCCCTGGGACAGGGAGACGCCACCGAAACGCCCCCTCGCCACCTCTGAAACGTCTCCCGTCAGGGAGACTTCTTGACGTCCCCCAAATTTAATTTTTTAATCATTTTTTTTTTTTAAATCATCAAAAATAAAAACCCAACTTTATCATATGCATTTTTAACATTTCATTGCAAGTTTTGTGGCTTGTGCATATTGGATATCCTGGGACTCTTGAGTCTTTGTCGATGAGACTAGACAATGAGACATGTATGCAAAATGTATGCAAAATGTGGAAGCATGGACAACTTACAAGGCACGTTGTGAAGTGTGAACTGTTTGATAGAATGCCTCAATAGGAATGTTTGACAGAAATTAGAATGCATTTCAACTTTCAAGTGAGCTTAACACTTGTTTGCATAAAGCTTCTCGAGCAAAACATTTCAGAAAATTTGATATGTCAATTTCTATGCATCAGCTTAACCACAGAAGTGCCTCTACAACACAAACAGGCAAAATTTTGTAAGAAACTTGTATGGGAGACATATTTCTTTGAGGCATTCTATCAAAGAGTTCACGTGCCTTGTCTATGCATCTACAGTTATCATCTTTTTATAACTAATTTTTCAAGTATTAAATGTATTTCAGCGCACCACTCCCTCACCGCCCCCCTTGCCGTCGTCCCCCCATTGTCCCCCGCCGTCCCCAAATTTAGGCCCCCCGCGCCCCCCCCCCCCCCCCCGTCCCTGTCCCCGAAACTCCGTGGAACTATGTTATATTGTGCTGTTGTATTTCCAGTAACTAATTTCTATTGTGATTTTGTCAAATGTTTGTGAAAATTCAAACACGGAGGTTTGGGATATTTCAGCAATTGCTTCCGCCCAAAAGTTTTGTTCCAAGCTGGCACCAGTAAGCATAGTCTTAGCCGTCTCCATCAACGTCTTGTTCATTCTTTCTACAACTCCATTTTGCTAAGCGGTGTACGCAGTTGTCTAATGTTTTTCTATTCCATGATCTTTACAAAACCTGTTGAAGTCTACTAAACAAAACTCACCGACATTATCAGTCCTCGAAATCTAAATCTTGTTACAATCTAATTTTTCACAAGAGCCTTAAACATTTTAAACCGACTAAAGACTTTAGATATACTTCTAGGAAAATATGCCCACGTCCTATTGTAGTCACCAATAAAAGATACATAAAAAACAAATTTTGAAATCAAAGGAACATTAACAAGACCAAAAACATCAAAATTTATCAAGTCCAATACTCTAGAAGATTTATGAAAACTAGAATAAAATTAACACCATTTTGTTATCTATATATGCAATGTTCACAAAAATTGAACTCAAGGTTACAATCATTCAACCCCTCAACAAGGTTTTTATTTTTCAAGGTCTATAGACCCTTCTCACCAATGGGATCAAGCCTCTAGTGCCACAACATAGTTTTCTCTAATAGAAATTTTGTCTCCAAAGCGTGAGCACCCTTAGGTACCCAAAAAGCACGACCACTAGAAGTGAATACAACACACATCTTTGTTGCTAGTTCCAATGGTGAAGGTGAAGACTCTACAAATCTCCTCCTTGCAATAATGGAAGAAATATTACATTGAATTGTGTGTGCATCCAGCTAAAACAAAGGGCCAACACGAACACCCTTAGTAAGCAACATAGCTCCTCTAACCATCTTGCACCCTCGACTCTAGAAAACAACCTACACAGCAGCATCATTCAATTTACTTATAGAAAGTAGGTTCCGTGTCAAACCATGGATATACAAAACACCATTGATCCCCTTCACTCGTCCATCAAGAAAACGTATTGGAACTCTTTCACGACCAACAATCTTCAAATGAGAATCATCTCCAAGGTACACCTTTCCACCATCATATTCTTCGTATCGTGTAAACCAACCCTAATGTGAGGTCATGTCAAAAGATGCACCAAAAACAATCAAACACACACCTTCCTATACATGTGTAGCCAAGGCCATGACAAAGGCATCATCATCATCCTAGGAGGATTTCTCAGACTCATCATCAAAATCATTCATTTTATTTTTCTTCTTCTACTCCTTACAATCTTTATGGAAATGACCAAGCTTGCCGCAATTCCACAATTCAGCCTTGGACTTATCAGGAGACTTAGATCTCCCACGAGATTTAGATCTTGACTTATCTTGCTTCTTGTCCTTACCTTTTTCTTTCGATCTTCCACGAACAACTAGAGCCTCCTTGGTCGTTTCAAAAGTCTTTCTTCGCATCTCTACGAAAAGCAACAATTCAGCCACCTCATCCATTTTCAACTTGGTGATAGTGCTCCCAATGGCCATAATAAGTGGTCCCAAGAAACTAGCAAAGACAACAAAGTCATACAATGATCCTCCTCCATTTTTATTCCCACGTATCTCAACTAGGCAACTATCATATTGAAAGCATTCAAATGATTAGCTACAAATTCACCATCCTCCATTCTAAGAGAGTGAAATATTCCGAGCCAAATTTTTTTGTTTTTTCAAATTACAAATTACAAACCAATGCACCCGTTAAGGTTAGCAGCTAAACCAAAACGTTGCTGAAGCAACTCTAACCAGAATGTACACCAGGATCCCGATGTGGGCAAGGTGTGAGCATTGGTCAAAGGATCTTAATCAAAATGCTTATGCAATAACTCTAACCAAGAATGGCGCCGATGATGGCGAGCATATGGTCAGAGGGTCTTCTACACTAAGTACTGAAAGAGAACTCGACACCAAGTATGTGCTACCCAATCCAATATGGAGTTGAGGCGACCATATGGCGGAGTATTACAAATTACAATGCTTGAAAGAAATAACTGTAATGCTGAAAGTACTCAACACCCAGAATGTGCTTTCTATCCCGGAATGGAAAGTAGCTACCATAGGGCGGAGGTAAAGCAAATACAAAAGCCAATACTGGAAGTAGAGTTGAGCATTACAAATCAGAATTGAACAAGATTGAGAATTACTGCTAGTACTACTGCCAGTTTACAAAATGAAGCTCATTCGCCTTTAAATTAAAACCAGCAACCTATGAATTTACTCATATGCTCATATCTCCCTCATAACTCATCCGATTGACTTGAAACAAAATGCAATATTCCCTAAGAATGATGATGCTTAGGATAGAACACTGAAAACAGATCAAAATGCCATGTATTATTTATGCACAGATTCCAATGCACCAGTAGATGGTACGGCCTTCAAGAAAGGGCGATCTGCCTTTAAAAAATCACAGCTATCTCAAAAAAATCTGCAAACTGGAGGAAAGTGACGCCTTGACCAGACAATGAGAATAAGAGAATACCCAGAACAATATTTTTGTTGTTTTTTGATTTATGAATAAAACACAAATCTGCTGTAGCTAAAAATGCAATGCTGGAAAAAACTCTAATATGCAAAACTGAACTAAAGCCAAAAGCTGATTACAATGCACAAATCCCAATGTAAACTCACAAACTAGACTATTTCACCACTAGTCGCTATCTTTCAAGCGAGAAGCAATGCCAAGCTAGGAGGCATACATTCCTCGAAGCAATCCCAAGGCCAATCCGGCAGCATAACTTTATCAAGATTTCGAATGCCGAAATGAGAGCACTCTTCCTCCTTTTATACTTTTCCAACTGGGAGTCTCTAAAATCCTCTTGCATATGTGATAAAACATGAGAGGGAAAATAATATAATCCTCTTTTTCAACCTCACCCTTAAAGTCCCCTCTTTTAAAACAACATTAATATTAAATAATAATGTTTAATTTACGGACTTTAAAACGGAGGCCAAGATGAAGTCGGAATTCAATGATCTATAGCTCGTTGGAAAGGTCTTGACAAGACGAATCCAACCCCACTCTCAAAATCCCGTTCTGGTGCCAATCCTGAACTTACTAAAAATAGCCGTAACCAACAGGGACTAAGGAGAACAAACCCAGAAAGAAACCGCCAACCAAACCACAATCCACGAACAAAAGCAACCACCAAAACATTAAACCCCAATTTCAACCTCCGAGTAGCCTACGGGTCTCCGGAATAGGCCAACGGTCAACTGTAGAAGATCAAGCTAGAAAACGGAACATTACAGAGTGTACAACTTCTTTCTCACATATAACTTATTCACCAAGGATTTAGCTTGATAAATTTCTCCAAGCTTTTTCCAAAGATTTGTTACGGTGGTCTCTACATGAACATTCAACAAAACCAAATCAGAGTCTCATAAGACTGTTAGCCTTTGTATCCATCAAGTGCCAATCTTCTTGTTTCATACCCGATGGTTTGGTACCAAATATTACAACCCATATATCTATCTACAAGCATATCTTCCATTTTGAGTTTCCACAACTCAAAATTAGTGCCAATAAACTTCTTCATCTCTATTATGGATGTGCTTATCGTCTCTTCTTGAAATAAGATCAAAAACCCACTCTACACAAGCTCCCACTCAAACGAAGATTGGTCCAAAAAACCCTCTACCCAACAACTAGGAACTGAGGTGGTCAAGCTCTAATACCAATTGAAAGGAAACAAGGTACATAGAAATGCTTCCTACAATAATCTTAGAGCGTGTTGGGCAAGTTTTCAATCTTTACAATTACAGAACATAGAAACACAAATAAATATACAATGAACAATATATCATAACATAGGTGTACGTCAGGAAAACCCTTTCAGGAGAAAAACTCTAGATTCCAAAGCAACCCAATGTATTATTCACTAATCTAAACAAGGTTGCAATACACTTGCAGACCAAGCCTTCACAAGAGTATCACCAACACACAAATTTGGAGTGATTTTGGTAGCATTATGATACCTGCAAATTACATCATACAAACTACAACTGCAAGCACCAATTTATAGGCAAGAATTCAAATTGGAAACTATAAATGGTTTAGGAAAACCATTCACAAAACCAAAAGGGGTATGGTACCCATAGCATGGGTCCATATTCCAATGCCCATTCTTGGTCTTTGTCTTCCTAGCTATTTTAACATATTCCTTATACAACTTACAATGTCATAGTCTACCATATTTGAACACCCAACTTGGTCACCCCAATTTGTCTTCATTCCCAATTCAAAAAGATTCTCCATGACAAGTGTCGACACCTGTCATAATGTTGGTCAAGATTCCAATGTAACTTCCTCTTACATGCTCTTACGCATAATAAGAATCTGTCATATGTAACTCTCATCATGATGACCTTACACACACCACAAGATGCCAACACATGGCAAAGCTATGCCACCTCAATGTGGGAATGTTGGTCAAGATTCCAATGTAACTTCCTCTTACATGCTCTTACGCATCCTAAGAATCTATCATATGCAACTCTCGACATGATAACCTTACACACACCACAAGATGCCGACACATGGCAAAGCTATGCCACCTTAACGTGGGATGCCTACCTCCTCATGTGAAGACAAAATCCACTAAAGATGAAATCCATGCCACCTCCAAGTGAGACACCAACTCTCCCACAAGAAGACAAAATACACACAAGACGAAATAGTGAATGCATACAAAAGATATTAAAAAGAACATTAGTTTGCAAGGTTGAGACACCTTTTCTCAATAGTACTTGAGGTTGAGTACTCTACGAGTTCGCAAACTATGGTTATTGTTAACCAATTCCTACGAGTAGCTTGCTTGTCACACCTCCTGCAAGTATAACACTATGGTACAAATGTTTATTCTAACATATCCAAGCTCGCTTACCAAGCAAAGGAATGTATGTACCTTAACAATACATGGTCTTCCCTCAAACCATAAAACTCTGTATACCTTACTCTATTATATAAACATTACACAGAACTATGCAGTAGACCATGCGTACATGAATACACAAGACATACAATATAAATATGTTTAAACACTCATGTGACTAGTATAAGACCTCATTTCAACAAGTCATAATTTCCCTTTTCATGACACACTTAACCAGGCTTTTTAACTTATAAAGAAACAAATGTGCCTATAATCAGATATTAAACCAGATCTAAAATCAATTCCAATATTAGCAACAAAAATGTTATGTTAAGAAAAATGCGATGATGATCATACAACTACTTTTCGGCCAAATACAATCCTACAAATTCCAAAGATGAGCAGAGATTGTGGCAGAACCACTAAATTTTGATTTGCACCTCCAATAGTTGTATGAAGAGAGGAATGGTAGCAGAAAAATGCAGATTTTGGAGCAAACCACCAACCACTAAAGGAATAAAACAGCAAAGAACACCCTCCACTATATTAGGCCACTCTAGAGAAAGCATGCCAGAAGGAATTACTTATATGGATATCTAAGATTGACTGCTTTTGTTGCAAGTAGAAACAAATGGTTAGTCTACAATTCCTGATGATTGTTTAGCATATGCACAAGACTAAACATATAAGTTGACAGAGTAAACTTCACCCACAAAGGAATAAAATACATAAAAGTTCCAGTAGCAAACTGGTAGATCAATGTCTCCAACAACAAAAAAATATCCAAGTAATCTAGTAAGCTAGAGATCCTAATAATGAGGGCAAGCCGAATCAGATAAACCCTAGGCAAGTAGGTAAGTTGAATGCGATATAATATATTACTTTTTTGTAGAAGACGGGAACGGTGACAATATATACCATCAATAGAACCAAGAGAAGTGAGCCAATGGGAAACAATTCTCAAGTATGCATAATGTTTAGGAACAGAATCAAGGCTACCATCCCAACATATTACCAAGAAAGGCCCAATACAAAGGACAATAAAGTCCTCAAGAAAATAATGTGTGCTAAAAGAACCTAACCAAACAACAATGCAATGAAGCAATGTACACCTCTAAATATGTTTGTAGGTATGAATCATGATACACATATAAATGTATAAGACCATTTCAAATCACACTTTGCGACACTTCATAAAGATGAATAATGAATTAGCATTACAACTTATATCTCCTTATCTAGAAAACGGTTTACAAGCACACAAGGTCAGGCAACAAAAGTTAACAATATAATTTAATTATTTTCCCACATGGGCCCAGAACCTCTCTTCAATTTATGCATTTTGGGCCTCCACAAGTGGCTTAAGTCCAAGTCACCATCCCTATTCAAATTGTCAAGATATTTTACAATTTCAACTGCCATCCTTAGTATTTTCTTCACAAAAAGGCCCTCCTTCACAATGAATTTCACTTCTTCAATACAATATGACATTTAGTTAATGTTAATGTTCTCAAAGAGCTGATTTTGCCACTTGGTTGTAAGTTAGATTCAATGTTCCACAGGGACACGTCCCCCCCCCCTAAAATCTAGCCGTCTCCCCGACCTGAACGTTTTCGAGACTTGGGGATGACTGAGAAACGTCCCCCCACCGCCGCCGGGACGTCAAAAACTTTGAGGAAACGACGGGGACTCCTAGACGTCCCCCACACTGGGACGTCCAAAAAAGGCATTTTTTTTTTTTAAATCTTTGATTTTTTGGGAATATGAGCCTTGGGCCGAACCCTAAAGGCTCGTGGGACCCTTCTAAAAGCCTATAAGCTAAACAAAACACTCTCATTCTTCATTTTTTTGCTCACATATGCCTATAAGCTTGACCACGAGGATTCTAGTAGTTCGAGTGATGAGGAGTTTGGGGATGATTAGAGGCCTCCCTTCACTACATTTTTGCATTTTGTAATTATTTTGATATCAATGTATCATGCTACTCATTGTAATCATCTTTATGATATGATATTATGATGTGACATGTCATGTTTTCCGATTTTCGATATAATAGAAACTAAGAAATCTCAAATTCGACAATTTCATTTGTCAAATTTTAATATTTTATTTACTTTGTCTTTTAGTAATAGTATTCAAGTATTTAAAATGTTAGTATTTGCAATTTTGCTATTTTACTAATTTGCCAAAGTTTAATTTGAAATGTTATTCTTAAACATATTTTTATAACTAGTTATTCAAGTACCATATGTATATCAACACCGCCCCCCTGCCGCCGTCCCCAAACTTAGACCCTTTCCTCGAAACCCGTCCCCAACAGGGGACGCGTCCCCGTCAGAAAACTCCGTGGAACACTGGTTAGATTCATTCTATGCTAGCCAATTAATGTACAGTCCACACATGAGCTAAGCATAAGACAAACCAGAGACCAATGGTAGGTATAAGTTGGTCTAATCTAACTGTCTAACCCTTTTTGGAAAATTTGAAACTTGTAGAGAGTCTCAAAGTATTTAACATTATACCCTTAGTTATACAATCGTTAGCCCAAGCTAGAGAAGATCACAAAAGCAAGTAAGAGCATCTAACTGTCTCTACAATCCCTCTATGGAATGAGATTGAAAAACCAAAGCTTCAAAAACAAGAAACAAAACAATCAGGATGCTATGTAAGCTACAACAATCCTCAACATAAGTATTCTCTCTAAGAAAGACCTCAAGCTCATCTATGCCAATCCAAAAGAGAGTTGCTGAGAGGGGACATATTTGATATCATGTCTACATCACACAAAGTCAAAAGACCCTATGGGAACCCATTGTTGTCTCATAATGCCCCCCATAGCAATGATAAACAACTAGGTTATACCAATAGCATGTACCCTAAAACAAAAAATGGCTAAGCTAGAATCAATGGCCATTTGAAATCCGCCTAGAAACAAGACTTTGTACGACTGTTAGTGTGCTTCCATAATGATAGTTAAAATAGTAAAAATATGATCAATAGTCTAGAAATCTTACATAAAGCCTCCACGTACCATCCCTCTGAATTTACCACTCCAACTAGGAAAGCAACAAGTCCAAATTGTAGCACAAAATTTAAATATGTATGCCCAATCATGGTTGCCCTGTAATTATTTGGGTTGATTTGTCACCTATTGTGACCAAATGGACTGCAAATCAAACAAATGACCTCAATAAATATGTATGCAATCGGAAGAATACACAAGTTCCTACCATATTTGAGAAAATCTGCCTGAAGTCTGACCAACTTGCTGATTTTCTAAAGAAAAACATTTGAATAGCCATTCTAATCTCCCATGGAAAAAAATTTACACATAAAACTAGTGGGGAAGGAACGTGATTACAGGACTGATCAACAATGTCATCAAAAGAACTAGCATAGGAGGCCCAAATTTAGGAGTCTGCTTTCAAAGAGGGGCCTTTCCTTAGGAGGTGTATGTCAAAATGTCCTGGGGAATTGTGGATATTTGGGGGAATTGTGGAGGGCAGCAAGGAGCTCATATCACCTAGACACAAGAAACTCACATTTCTTTCAAAGGAGAATGCCATACCTCTCTGCATGTGGCATAAACGGAAGAAGGGCTGTGCACAGTACAAAATTGAGTCTCTTGTGCATGGCTCTGCATTCCTTGTCATAACAACGATTCATGAGACAACTACCATGGGGATTGATGAATTATGTGCAAAACAGAATCAAGAGAAGCCTCTTAAAAGTCAAGAAATAAAAGTCATATTTTCATGATAGTAGAAAGGTAATAACAGTCAAGGATGAGCTTGCGAGTTTCGGGCAGAGTGAGCATCAGCATAACAAGCATCTCAATGAAGCTTTTGTAGCTGACCAAAGTTCATGAAAGCAGACCCAACAAATTCTGTTTAAAAGGTGAATGAAGCTAACAAAAAATTTATGATAAACCATGACAGAAGGAATTTGATTGGATAAAACAAGACAGGTTATAAACTGAAGAAATTGGCATTGGCGTATAGATGACTAGAAATAAATAGTTAGGTAGTAGTTTACCCAATGGACCATGTAAAGTAAAGGATGTAATATAAGAAGAATAAGATATCAACCTAAGTCTATAGTAAAGAACTTAGGAGGAATTACACTAAAGTAAATAAAATCCCAACCGTGCAACTCGATTTACTCATATGTGCCTACAATAACTGTGTGTGTTTTGTTATGATAATGTATATTGACGTATATCCTACAAGATAGGTAAGTAGGAATGCATGATATGATGTGAATAAAGATAAAATGCAATAATTTGCTCACAAATAGTTATCCATAGTAAAAGCAGAATCTTCCTTTCACAGCCTTCTTCCAACATGTAATTGCTTGGTTAAATGTTTCGTTGATCCTTGTTCAAAATGCATAGCATAGGTGTAATGTCCCGTTCTCGGAATGATGTGATATTTTCTGATTCTTTTCAACTACTCAAATAAAACTGATCTAATCTATTACCAGTTGCAATGTCTCAATTCAGTGCCGACCTTTGTGTCAAGCTGATCGTTAGTGGATGTCTTGCCTGTATGGTAGTCGCCGCGCTGTATATGCAGATCCCTGTATTAGACTGATGATTCCTATCACAGATGCAACCGATGTTCCTCCAATGTAGCGCTCATACAATGGCTATAGGTATATCAACTCCGACAGTCTTCAGTGAATGGTATTTTCCAGACAAGTCACAGCGCACCTTAAGTATATGTGGCTGACCTGTAATGAAGCGAGCTTGCACAATGACTGTGATGGACCCGATTATCCAATGATGTTTATCGAACTTTCTCTATGAACTGATGATGTTAGAGGGCGGAAGCTTTCTTTGGTGTTCTACGACTCTTCGACGTTTTCTATCTCTCTCCAGTATGATCTCCGATCCCGTGACCAGCTATCGGCCACCTTACTGTCCGCAGATCCGGAATCCACTTCAATGAACCGCCGGTCCTCCTTGGATGAAGTCCAATAATACTGAGATGATACTCTCAGACCAAGTATTCGCTTGTATGACTGATTCCTCTAATCTCAATGGAGTCGCTGAGTTATCTCTACGTTATGCTGTGATTTTCTTATATCTTTTCTGACTTCTCTTCAAACGGCTCCATATCTTTTCTGACTTCTCTTCAAACGGCTCCACAACTCCTTGCTGGCGACTCTGTGACTTCTATGAAGTGTGACGATTCCTGGGGCACTAGGAAAAATCAATATTACAACCTTCTCTGCGTTTTTAAATCAATGATAATTCCTTTCATTCATATTCAATCTAGTTGAGAAGAATACATGAACCAATCTCCAATCGATGATCAATATCTCTTTTCAATATCTACACTGCCTTTATACAGATTGCAAATTACTCCACGATTCCTTCTATTAATCGCTGCTCTACTTGATCATTCCCTGTATAGAATCCTCTGTTTTTCCTGTGAATGCTGACTCATCCGATCCTCTTGTATGTTTTGGACCAGTTGTGTCTGGTGATACGTCGCACCCCTTAGTGAGCGCCCTTATAGATATTTGCCACATAGACAAGTCATGAATTGTTGATAATATTTGAATATTAGTATTATCAATATTCATATTTATATATATTATATTTAAGAGTATATTATATTATTATTATAATAAAATTGATAATACTTATAAATGGTCATTTATATAATTATATAAATAACTTGATTTATATTATTTAAATATATTATAATATTATAATTGTATTTATATTTATTATTTATAAATACAATATATATAATAATATTATATATGCTTATTAAATATGACAAACACCATATTTGACAAGGCGACTTCTCCGTCCTTATCATGATGCTTAAATCTTTAATTTAAATAATGTGTTGATATCGCGACATGACAATAGGCTACTAAAATACACATGGAATCCATAAAAGTCATGCCTTAAGCAAACTCCTTGAGTGTATTTTGACCTGTGAAATAACCTAAGATACAATAAAGCCACTTCCACTCTTCTTTGAGGGGAGGAAATGTTGGGGAAGTGGAGGACAGGGGATTGGTTTGAACACACTGATTCCATGCCTTTCAATTCCAACGTAAGTGGCACTTTGTTTGCCTTATACAAGAAACTTACGTTTGAATCCTATAAGGGCTCTGGAAGCACTAGAATGCCGTTCTCCTGAAGCTTGTGGAAGAGCTCACTCACTTAAATCTCTATTGGATTTTTGCCTTTATTATGCAGAGCTACAATCTCTGATGAATTTTGAGTTAGCTTGGCAAGTGTTTTCATTAGGTTCGTTTTGTTTTTATATGCTAATGATGTCGCTTTCTCCTTTGGATAATATAGAACTTATCCTAGTTTTCTCCTTGCGAAAATATGGATATTCACAACTTGCCCAAACATGTGCAGTGAACAGTCTAGGAAAAACTCATCAATGACTTACTTTAACCAACAACATAAAAATCCAATAGTCAATTATTTTAAAAAGTCAAGTACACTTCAAAGTAGATACTGCAGTTGCAAATTAAATCTCTATTGAGAGAGCTGACTCACTGAAATCTCTATTTGATTTTTGCCTTTAATATGCAGAGCTACAATCTCTGATGGTTTTTGAGTTAGCTTGGCAAGTAAATGTCCTCTTTCTGCTTCCAATTTAGTAGCAGATAATTTCTAGTGACCACCTACTCCTCTTTGATCTAGTACCACCAGTTATCATAGATTGATGACAATGTTATTAGGGCTTGATGTGTTTTCGTTTACGCTTGCAGTTGGTTCATTTTGTTTTTATATGCTAACAATGTCACTTTCCCCTTAGGATAACATAGACTCTAGTCTAGCTTTCTCCTTGGGAAAATATGGATATTCACAACTTGCCAAACATGTGCAGTGAACAGTCTAGGAACAACTCATCAATGACTTACTTTACCCAACAACATAAAAATCCAATATTCAATTATTTTAAAAAATCAAGTACACTTCAAAGTAGATACTGCAGTTGCAAATTCATACCAGCTTGGCACGGCCATATAAAGCAAAGGTGTTTCTGATCTCCAACAGAAGGGATAAGAATGCATTATGCTGCCTGAACTAACCAATCTTCCCTTAGCCTGTCCATTGTTTTTATCACAAAGCATTGATGCAAGAAAACAAATCAGCTATCCAATCTCAGTCAACTCAAAAAAGAAAAACTCTAATCCATAAAACAGACACTAAATATAAATCTGTCGAATTTCAGTGAGCTACTACTGCAAATTAATACTGTGATTTATTAGTTCAGAGATAAAAGAAGAAAATTACAAAAAATAGGCTACAAATTCTCATGCTCAAAGGAAAGCAACTGCGCACAAGATTTCAAGCATAATAAGGTCAGGTAAAAGTGTAAAACTGCATGCCTTCACAGCAGATATAATATCCTTGTCAGCATCTTTTACATATCGGCCTTTGAAATCAACGATCTTTTCAGTAAAGCACCCATCTGCATCCACTGGGACTATAAGATCCACACCCTACGATAAAACCAGTTTCACACAATAAGTGTCAAATTACAAACTCCTTGGCAAGGCTACATTTCTGCTAACATTGACTGCAACATAGCACACATATACAAGCCTTGCAACTAAGCAGAACAAAATTGTAAATCATCTATCCAAAATCTATTCTGGCAACCTTCATGCTCTGCATTGACTTTTTTTTTTTTCAGCTCTATAGATAAAGAAAATATGAGAAGAAGAGGGCATGTATTTCATTTTTGTTCTAAAGTCAAAAGACATTCCATGATTTTCACTTGTATCATTTATATAGTACAATATTTGTCTAAGAAATTTATAAAAAATGTTAAAAACATAAAAAAGAAATTAGAATGCTTCTGTCTTTAGGCATTCACATATTTAAACTTTATAGCTCACACTACAACCCACCAAATCATAATAAACTTAATCAAGTTTGAGTTCAATCCAGCCCCAAATAAGGTAGTGGAACAAGGAGCTCCAGAACCATAGCAATATAAGGGATACCTTTTTAATAATACTTGCTTCTGAACAGACACGATAATCATCTTCTCCAAATAAAGGAGCACAATGCACTACCCCAGTACCACTGTCATCTGTCACATAATTGTCTGCAACAACTCTGAAGGCAGCATCTGAGAGCTCCAAGAAGAAGTCAAACATTGGCTGATACCTGAATAATAAATCAGCTATATTATATCATCATTCACCTAAAGAAATGCCGATACAGTATAAACTATGGGAAAAAAAAATAGGGCCTTGTACATTACAAAACCAAAAACATCACATCAGTCAACAATAAACAATAAATTAGTAGCAATTGCTAAAGCAATACAATACACACTACAGAACACAGTTCTAATTCAAAGCAATGTTATAAAGTGTACCAAACTTTGCAATACACAAGTAGCAAATTGCTTTTGTTTCTTATTCTTCAACTATTTACGGTGACATATATAGCATACCAATTCACAAGCAATGTTATAAAGCATACCAAATTTTGCAATACACAAATAGTAAATTGCTTTTGTTTCTTATTCGTCAACTATTTGTGGTGATATAATTTTATTATTTTAACTTAATAAGTGTTTTTAAACACTAACAAATAATAATATAACTATATTATAATAATAACAATATTAATATTATTAATAATTAAATAAATAAATAAATAAAATATTCAAGTGCTGGTCGATGGCAAAGGAAAAGCTCTAACAAGGTCGGCCTATGTGAAATCACTCCAAATCGGTATAAATGGGCACCCAGGTTTCCATCTTCATGATCCGATTTTCAGAACTTTTCAGTCATCTTTCAAAGATTATACTGCCTGTGAGGACGAAACTCCTCGACAGTCAGGCTATTGGTGAGGACAAAAACCCCATCACTGGCTATTTTTTTAGGGTGAATTCACCCAGAATTTGGAAATTGTGCTGAACAGAGTATTATTATCAAATTGCAGGTACAGGAGGAGATTCTGAGCTGGGCGCAGTTCTATTTGAGCATCAAATCCAAATCACCCTTCCTGAAGAGTTCGGCCTGGTCTGTGTTATTGCTGGAGCACTGAAGCCAATCAGATCTTAAGATTCATCCAAACACAATCAAGGGCCAAACATGATTAAGGGAATACATTGATAAGGTCAAAGCATTCATCCAAGCGCAGCCAAAGTCAAATCGCGAGCAAGGGAAATATCGATCAGGTGTCTTTGACACTAGTAAGCTGTGTGTATCAACCATATTCAGCCCGCCTAGTGCATGAGATTTGCAGGCACCACAACCATCAGCTGCATGGGGTTCATATCATTCTTCAGATTGTCTATCTTGGACGGGAAGACAACAACTTGTAGTCTGTGCGGGATCTCTAGGAGTTACAATCCTGCTAGCCACAGCCACCCTTGCTTCTCGGATTCCAAACTCGCCTGGGAGGTTGTGGGCATCTACAGGCTCGATTTAAATCAAAGCTCAGACTCACACGCATTTGTTTACAAATCCACAATCTTAACAAGCAGACCTGTCAACAGGTACATCCGCTGTACCATCAATCTAACTCCTAATCTGTGCAAAGATATTTGTGAGTACAGTCATTATTTGTAAACTGGACAGGTATTCCTAGTCTGCGGACTGTATTTGAATTACTTGAATAGTATTGAATGTGTGTGGAAATCTGTGAGATATGTACATGAAGTTCAGGTTCATCGTAAAATCAAATAACTTAAGTTTGGGATTTTCTGTGTATTGTAAACCCTATTTGGATTATCCATTGAAGATCGGATGTGCTGTCAAAATTGTTTGTTTAATCAGTACAGTCCTAAAATGATTTGAAAGGTGCGTAAGGGTCATTTCAGTGTTATTTGAACTGAGGGTGGACATGGGAGATATATCTGAATATACATATTTATCAGTAATCTTTAAACTGAGAAGAAACTGATTATGTTTGGATGTGCTGATAACATTCGGGAAGTATGAATTCAGTCCAGTAGGAGTAAAACTTAACTTGGGATATTTCACTTTTGTTTCTTATTCTTCAACTATTATATATATCACCGCAAATAGTTAAAGAATAAGAAACAAAAGCAATTTGCCACTCGTGTATTGCAAAGTTCGGTACGCTTTGTAACAACATAAATTATCCATCATAATTAATGATTTGAGATTCCTACAGGTAAGCTTATTTCAATTACATATATATGGAAAGAAAAAATTTATCCAGATATATGTTATCGACATATCCAGCATAATGTTGCCATATTTCACTCCTATCCCACATGATACAATAAAAAGCACTTTGAAACCTTATATAAATAATAAAAGTAATACTAATAGTAGGAATGAAATATTTAGTGGCACAAAATAAAATGCAATTGTTGCCATTAATACTACAGTAATTGCACGTGGACCTAAAAATTCAGAAATCTACTATTAACGTGATTCCTAACACCTCCTATAGAGAAAACGAAATGATCAGGCTATTATCCTATTTTCCCAATGGATCAGATGCTGAAACACATTACTGCCTATCTCAACTAAGCAACCATAAAGATTAAATGATGACTCAACAGGAGAAAGCCTCAATGTAAGATATTCCACCTAAATGCTGAAAAACTTGTACAATCACTCCTCAATCCTCTTATTTGCTTGCTCATGTCTGTTACTTATACTTATTGTGTATTCTTCTACTGAGTATTGTATAATGGTCACGACTAAATTTACTCACCATGATATGTGAGTTAAAATTTGGTCTATACTGATTGTTGACATGGATTTATATGATATTTAATGGATAAAACACGTCATTGAGCTGTAATTAGTCATTTCAGGATTTGTGATTCTTTCTCATTGTGCTAGTAAGAATATGCCCATACATATCTGTGGTTTATTCACTCCCTAGAATGGTCACTTAAATTACCCATGGGCATAGAAATACTGAACATGCCATATACATGTGTGCGCATAACTAAATATGTGTTCTCCAGATCAACAAAGCATACACACCTGCAAACATAATGCCACAGCCATCTGACATGAACCCTACATTTAGTAGGGTTAATCAAGATTTAAATGAAAGGAGCTGCTGCTGACTGGGCCCATCGTGGGGAAAGGTAATTGATTAAGTTGACCCCACCACAAGTGCCCAAATAAAGGGTTATGTTTGGAACTGCCAACATATATATATAATATGAAACCACCCAGCTATTTAGAACAATTTGTGGGTACCACAGAAATAACTGTAACCAAATTATCATGAAAGGGAACGCCAAGCAGGGGAATGTACGTGGGCACCTCCAACAAGAAATTACAAGTTTTGGATGCTAATTTTGAGTACAGACAGATAAGGTATGATGGGTCCCAGCCAAGAATAGGAAACCAGTAACATTCCAATCTGCTAAACAAGGAATTTGCCATAAACTGCTAGAACAATATGCCACAAAGATAGGTGGGTCTCAGATGCTCCTGCATCAACTGTTGTGCTCATGGATTTGAATCCTCAGAGTGGTTGTTGCCCACCTAGGTTCAACCCTCGCTAAGTCACTGCGCTTGCGGGTCTTGTATGCCCTCGTTGAGTCATTGAGTTCACAGGTTTGATCCTCTAGCATTAATGCCGGGGATGAGCTCCGCCATTTGTGGCCTCACCTGGCTTGGGCCAAGCTAAAAATTCCCGAGTTACCAATCAAAAAAAACATGTTTACACTTTAAACTTAATAATTAAAGTCAATGCTAGTTTTAATGCATGATAACTATACCCTTAATTCTAAACTTGTGAAATCTACATTTCATATAAAACCCCTAAAACTACCAATATGTCTTTGAAATGAGCCATAAGGAGAATGCAACAAAAGGATGACTTTGGCCCTTAGGCTGAGATTGGATATGCAATAATGAACAAGGAAGCTGAATGAAGGAGAATGTTGCCCTTGCATAACCCTGAAAGTGCAACTATCCATACCAAACAAGAGCAGATGTCTCTCTGAATGCCTAAATACTGCTGGCAGCTACAGTTTATTTGTGGCAGGTACTTTGCTCCATGAAAAAGAGAGCACATGAGATGGAAAAATATCGTAGCACGGCTCAAAATTAAAATGGATAAAAGGCTCTATAAGGATGAGCAAAAATGAAAAGAGGAAAAATTCTTCTTCAATCTATTAGGGTTGATTTTGGTCAAACCAAATGCACAGATAAATCGGCAAATTCAATATGCTGAAAGCAAGGGTTTGAAATTCGATGAGTTCTGAACATTACACATAAAAATTACTGAATTCTGCAATAGAGATTGTCATGCTTGTCGCTATTTACACCTTCTAATCCTGCATTAAAAGAGGATCCTTTTAGATCAGCTTTGCATTTTGGAGTAAGCTCCACCACCTTAGAAATGAGTTGGATCAACAAATTGAAAGAGGGCTCGGCAATTTTGATCTTTTAAAGATGTCAAATTACTAGATTATTTTATCTTTATATATCTTATTTATTACAACATTTGTGACATGTTATCTCAGTATATCTCTCAAAGGGCATATTAACACACAGAATAATGATTTAGGTTTCTGACACTAAGAAAAGCCATGCATATGGAAAGGTGTCAACAATGAGCTTACATACTAGGTTAACACTTCACTTAGCAGCAGCCAGGACTGTGAAAATTTTTTATTTTTGTTGAGATTGTATTATATAAGGCATTAGAAAGAAAAAAATTCCAAAAAAATCTTTTCATTTTCTCAAGCTACTAGGTTTGTGTAGCTTGCTTTACTAGACAATTCATTGTCTTCATTATATAACTAATTTTTATTCACGAAAGGTATAAATTTCTAAAAATAATAAAATCTTGAGGTACTTGCAAGACTCACTTTTTACCAACCAGAACAGAGCCCTTAAATGTCTCCAGCAATTCATATGAATTAGTATCCAATGCAAGTCCTGTTTTTTCCTCCTGAGAAACTTTTGGCTTGCCTCCTGCTTTTGTTCCAGTATCTTTTGATTTTGAAAGAGGACCATTAGAAACATCCACCTTTACCTTCTTTGATGGCAACTGAGATAAGCGAGACACTGCAAGAATGTATACAGCCCCTGTTGTCTTGCTTCTGACCTGCCCATTGCTTTCAACATTAGGAATAGCTATGCCCCCCAGTTTAATTTAATGCACAGAAGCCTGAAAACAAATTTTAATTCTAAAGCATCACATACAACACTTCCAAATTGTAAGATTATTGATTTTTATCGTTTATCAGTACTACCCTCTTTATTGAATTACTATAGCCATTTCCCAATTGCTTGTTGCCTCACAATATTCCTAGATTGCATTGAAAAACATAAAAATTCACCTTTTAACATTCACTCTATGAAAGCAAATAATTTCACACAAAACAGTAAGGCTTGTTCAGTTACATAAGCAAATCTGAAGAAAAATATACTAATGAACCTATCGCAAGAAAAGCAATGCTATTAGAATCTTAAATGCAGTAGAAAGAAATAGTGGCAGACTCATCGTATAACAAGATATTTTACCCTGGAAAACCCTTTTGAGTAAAAGTCCAGCAAAATCAGCACTTACCGTATTAATTCACTATTTACAATAAAACAAGATAGTTCACACTTGTGCTTAACCCTGATCCTTGTGCAAATATTTATAGGCACATCAATATAGGAAACTGCTAAGAGGTATTACAATATAATGGGTATAAAACCACAGACTGAAAAATCACCTACAAGGGCACAAAAACTATTTCTCAGGTGTACAGACTATAAGGGGTGTAAAACATGCAAAGTATACGGCATATATCCAACATAATCAAGGACTTAAAACAAAGAAGTCAGCATGTGCTGCAGCAATTTGATATACCTGCTAAAAGGAAAGGAAATTTTGCAAGCTTAATGATAATTTAAATTAGAAATAATCAAAATGATCAAAGCCATAAAAGATGCCACGTTGAAGCTATATTTGCTTGATTTATCAGCCGATACAAATAAGAGAAAATGTCATGACAAAGCTCAGTAATAGTCTGGATCTTCACAATATGTCTACACTCTGAAATCAAAATCAAGTCAAAAAAGTGTAAAGTCAAAAATCAAGTCATTGCTGTCCAAGCTAGAACAAATCAAGGGAGGGAGTATTTCTCTTCCAGGTGAACTATTACCAGGGTCAATAAAGACACAAGAAGTTTGTAAACCAGGATATACAGATTATTGAAAAGAGTGTCACTTCAAGAACACAACATTATAAAGTTTGAATCTGCAGATGTGTGACAATAATCAGACTTTATACTTTTCCAAAGACTGATATTTCAACTTTGCTTGGTCACCAAATGCACCAAGTTCAAACATGATGACTTCTGCAGGAGTTAATGACCTGACAATGGCTAGAGTTGTAACAGGCTTCAATGGTGTGAACTACCACCATTCTATTAGTAGATAAGATTCTATATGACTCAAATTTGATACACAAAGATGTGCAAAGGAAATCAGAGCTTTGTGCCAAGAGCAGATAGTCCTTAATGATTGGAACTGGTTGCATAACATAATCCAGATATTTCCCTTAGGATTTCACACTATTGTTAAGACTGAAAAAAACTGCAAGTGAGCTTTGTACCTGATGTAGCATTCTGTTTTTCCAAGTCATTTTGTCGAGATTGACCTGTTGCCTTTGGTTGGCATACTTTTTGTCAGTCTATCAAGGGGATATTCCTGTCGTTGACCACTCTTTGCCATAAAAATTCTTCATGATCACTAGCCTTCTTGATAAAGGTTTTGGAACTTTCATTACAGAGAACATAGACTGGAACTTGGAAGTGCTTGTAATACAGATTTTGAGAAAGTAATTCTGCCTTCCAAACTCAATCATTGCATTTGCCTATACATGAGGGTGATCTCTGTTCCATCTTTACCAACAAACCATCCCAAAGCCACTTCCTACTAGCACCAGTGTAAGTGGGCATGCCCAAGTACTTGCTCAGGAGCTTCCCCACTTCTCTTCCCAATATTAAAGATATATATTTGTTACTTATAAGCACAGATACATTGTTCACAGGCTAAAGAGTATTTATCTAGAATCTCCTTGATGAACCAGCCTTCTATAATTCTGCATTTTTGAAGAAAACAGTATTGTCCACAAACTGCAGGTCGGATAGAGGATCCATTTTTCTTGTTACTTCTAGCTCTTTGATCTTCCCCTGCCTTCTAGTTGTTGTTAGTTATCTGCCCAATTCCTTCAGCTAGAATTACAAAGAATAAGGCAAGATTAGGTCTCCTTGACAAACCACCCTACACCTCTGGAAGAAGCCTACTGGGATACATTTAATAGAACTGTGCAACTCTAAATCCAAGCAGACCATTCTTAAGAGAAACTAAATGTGCTAAGGACATCTCTTAAAAATGTGCTGTAATTACTACTTTTCTCCAAATTATAAAATTGGATAGCTTTAATATATAAAGTTCATTTAGTATGACAGCAGCTTTTCTAATGTTAGAATCTGGGTTTAAAGATTATTAAGTATATCTAGAATTTAGAAGAAATGCATACAATGGCTTCTTTATCAAAATTAACTAGTTTAAGACTTTAGCACATGAAGATCACCATCATTAATATATAAAAATTTACATCCAACAATATGAATATTATTGAAAAGGAATAGATAACATACTTATAGAATTATATTATTGTAATTAAATAAACACTATTCTCATTTATATATAATTTTGAATATCTTTGAATAACAATAAGTTCAATACTTGTCTGAATCAGAGCACTTGGAAAGGGCACTCTTATCCTAGGAAGATTTCAGTGGTCTTGGCCCTCATAGCTATAGCACACTCCAACAGGAAACAGTTCTTATTCAAAACATAGCATGTAAAACATGCACAATAGAGCAACCGCTCAACACAAGCCTTGGTCAAGACAATCTTGAGTGTACTTTGTACCCCACGTTGAACACACTCTATGTACCCCTTCTCCAATGCCCATAGCCCACCAGACCACCTTCTTCCTTGAGTGATCTCCATGCCCTTTCCAAGTCTCACATACATGCTTTATATAACCTTTTAAAAGGTGGTTTCCAAACCATCACACCCTTTCACAAAGGTTGTCTTTAGTATTTATTTAATAAATATAATAATTCCTCCCTTTTAAAAGGAATCTTTTAAAAATATTTATTATTAATCCCCTTTTTAACCAAAAGATCATTATAACCTTTATTTTTCTATCTCCCTTTTAATTTTTAAGGGTTATTTCATAGAAAAATAACTTTCTTTTCACTATGGGGAAAAAGTCTCATAACATGTGCAATCCACACTATAATATACATTGTTAATATTGAGTTTAATATCCATAACTTTATCCTTAATCTACTTTAAAGACTGCAGCAATTCATGAGTAATAATTTTCATATCCAATATTTGTTTACCTTTTATGAAGCCACCTTTGCTCCTACAAAAGTTTGCGAGGGAGAATCTATTTCAAACTTTCTACCATTGTCTTGTGATAGTCTTGTACAATGTGTTATATAAAGATATAGGAAAAAAATCTACAAAGATGCCTAAGTCTTGGACTTTTGGTATCAATATAATAAATGTACAGTCCAGGTCCATCAACACTTTCTTGTATCTCCTAGGCATGTCAACACCTATGGTTACAACTCTACCAATCTGAAAGGAAGCAAGGTACGCGGAATAGCTTCCTACACCAAACTAATGAGAGGAGAGTTATGCAAATTTTTATATCTTTTACAATTACAGATATGTGTTATACATTAACAAAGAGATTAACCAAACATCAAATGCAAGAACAATGCCAAAGACGCAAGATATATGTGGGGAAAACCCTTTCGGGTGAAAAACCCCACACTCCAAAACTTGCACAATGTATTATCAAATCCAATGTAGCTTACAATACACTTGCAATGCAAATTCTTTCAGGAGTTCCCAAGATGTCAATTCTAGAGCAATTCCGGCAACATTTCGTTACCTGCAAAATGAACCATACATCAACTACTCCAAGCACCTGTATTTATTGAGTTGCAAGGCCAACATGGGAAGCTTCTAGAGGTGGGCGTCCAACTTGGCCTCATGGCCCATTTCCAACACTTTAGGACACTTGTTCAACATGCAAGCAACCTCCTTTACATTTGTCATAACCTGTAAGTTTGACCTTCCCAAGATGGAGCGCTCCAACCAAGAATAGACTATGACAGCACTTACAGCTATCATAGGATCCGTCATAGCTGACTAATAATAGCATATTCCTTTTACAACATGTCATAGTCAAACTTGGGCACCCAAAGATGCCTTCCTCACATGCAAAGATGCTTTATGACACTTGTCTTCACCTATCATAGGAATCTCTATTTCCGGCTCTTACATGTCATAGATTGCCATGTCATAACCTCTTACACAATCCACAAGACGCTGACACATCACATATTAGTGCCACCTCAAATGGGGCGCCGACATTCTCATGAGTTGACTTGTCCATCCAAGTCACATTACAAGTGGAATGACATCTCACCATGCCACCTCACACTAAATGACAAAACAAGATGTGCAAACTTAAATACAACATAAGCAAATAAATAAATATACAATCAAATATTAAATACTAGAAATTGAAAGGTTGAGACACCTTAATTCATGGTCCCAGAAGGATTGAAAGAAACCAAGAAGAAAGACATCTGGCTCTAGTGCCACGTCCTCCTGCATTTCAAAGACTGATTCTCTAATTTCTTCCTAGAGAGGGCCATTAAGAGCTATTAAGGGCATCAGAGATCATCTTTAAGTATGTGGCTTAAGATATCAAGTTTGCCAATTGATAATTCCTAACATTTGTTTATAGCGGTTTCTCAATGAAAACCACGATTTCCTACTTAATAGCCACTGGATCACTTAGCATGACTCCTAAGTTTCTAGTTTGTCGCTCAGAGGCCCCGAATCTGGGTCCAATCCGAAGCTGGTCCAGGATTTGTTTCGGTGTGGGCAGGGAATTGTCCAAGGAGCAGCAGAATGACTATGTGTTCTTCCTGGACAAAACCAAGCGAACCCAACAAGATCCGCAAGAACCCAAAGCAAACCCATGACATTTTGTGATGTAATCCAGAATCGAGCACCTTCAATAGGTAGCCAATCGAAGCAACCTCTCGCATAGAGATATTTCACATTCAAACATATTTCAACAGGCCCAAGAAAAGATTGCAAATATTAATTTAGTAAAACACCATCATCCCAAATATAACCTTGGGCTTAGCTCAATCTGAGAGCAATCCAATAGATCCTTTATTGCATCCAAAACATTATTACATAACCAAGAACTTCTACAAGTAACAATTCACCTAGGGAAAAGATTCAACCAAAAATCTTCAGCCCATGTTCAACACTACAAAACATACTACAAACTTTCTACTTCAGATTTGGAGACACTCCAAATGCATTACAGGTGAAACATTAACCTGGTTATAGACTTCACACTTTGGAATCCTACACTATAGACTTTATATTTCAGACTAGATGTTATTTCAGACTCCCTAGGTAAGACATACTACTGAAATCCCACCCGTCAAACATACATGCTATTGAAATACCATGCTATAGACATTACATACTACTGAAATTCCACACTACAAACATTACCCACAAAGTAATCTTGTTACAAGCTACAGACAATTCAAACTACAAATTTCGTGAACTCCAGAAAGGACCGTGACCAGCGGGCTGGCAAGCACTATGACTATCCTCAACTCCTTGCTCCCACTCAGATTTTCCACACCCCTACCTCCAGCGATAAGTTCTATCAAATTTAAATAGATCAGCATAACGTTTTTCCATGACTTAGCATTAAGGAGGATTAAAACTAAGAACTAAAAATGGGAAATTGTCAGTTAGCCACCTAGTCATGCCATCACAATGATCGCATTAAAGACAAAGTGGAGGAAAAAATAACACCATTTCATAAATCGCCAACATAAATGCGTGGTTTTGTTAGCGACACCTCCAGCAGAGATAATGGATCTGGTTAATATTTAAGTCACGATAATGTGGTCCCACCAATAGATATCCGCTAGCGTCCAAATCAGATAAATTTTCCACATCTAGCACAATATCACATATTCAATACACAATCGCAAAATCTTGGATCGATAGACCAACGCTTGTAAACACGAGAATAGAATAAAGCCAAGCTGTTAGAATAAAGCTAAGATGCTCCTGCATCAATTTGAGCGCTTTTTTTTGTTTTTTTATATCATTTTTGGCATTTGACTTTGACTATGATGGACAAAAATGAATCCCTAAGTCTAAAAGTGACTTGTAAACCATTTGAAAGACTAAAACAAACTTGTTTTAACTCATTGTAAATGCAAAACACAAAAAACATCAGTTCTTGCTTGCCATCACACAAATAAAGTTGAAAATTGATCAATGAATGTTCCAAAGTGGTTGGAATGTTATTCCTAAGCATGTGCTAGAGCCCATTCGCTGCCAAGGAAAATGTAGAAGGAGATTTTGGGAAAAGAGGCAAGTTTTTTCAGTTTTTTTCTGTATTTTTGTTTTACCAACAAACTCTCTTGTTTTGTTTTGTAACTTCTTGTTTTTTTTCCATTCTTCTATGAATCTATGACATATGCTTTATATATATATATATATATATATATAGTTTTGAATGTGTTGTTTATCAAACTTTTTGCCATGGGGATTACAATGACAAACAGTTCTAGCTCCGTGGGCCGACCCCACTTCAAAACAGACCCAAATTCTCCCTTTTGGAAGTATGTTGAAATGGTATAGTCAAATCTAGGAGGTGGTGGTTATGCTTGGATTTGCAATGGATGTGGTGTCAAGTATTCAAACTCATACAATTGGGTGAAGGCCCATTTCTGTGGCATTCTTGGACAAGGCATCAAAGCTTGCCCAGGAAAGAATGGTGTACCCTTGCCATCAAAGCAAATCATAGAACATATTAATGAGGAAGAAAAAGTAGATGAAGCAGCAAGACGTAGATCAAATCATCATTTGGCAAAGAGGATCTCAAGAAATGAGGACCCCTCCTCCCCCATCTAATCCTAAACTTGTGGTGGGGGTCCACCCTTTTTTAGTCAGCCCTCAAGAACAGCCCATTTCACATAAGAGACCAAAGAGACTTTGGATATGGCATTTCAAAATGAGTTTTGTGAGATTTTTGATCAACACATTGCAAGATGTATCTAACCAAATGGATTGGTTTCCAATGTTGTTTGCTGACTATATTGGCAAGAAATGGTGAGAAAAATTAACGAGGCTCCAAAAAGGTACAAGAGCCCAAATTATGAGGTGGTGTGTCACACCTTATTGGAAAAGGAGGTGAAGCTTGTAGAGGATTCATTGAAGCCCATATGGAATTCGTGGACCACGACATCATTTCCGAAGGATGAAAGGATACAAAAATTAGCCATTAATCATTGTCATTGCAGTGTACCCTAAAGGGTCAATGTTTTTGAGAGGCATGGATTGTGAGGGGCAGGTGAAGGATGGTCCATTTATTGCTAACATCCTCATTATGGCCATTGACGAAGTGGGGCATCATAACATTGTTCAAGTCATAATAAACAACACCAAAAAATTTAGAGCAATTGGTTTATTGATTGAGGAACATTATTCAAACATCTTTTAGATACATTGTGTTGTCCACTCCCTCAAATTTATGCTACAAAAGATTGGCACTTGCACCAAAATTGATTGGATCAAACAGATGTATGTGGAGGCCAAAAATATCCAAGTGTTCATCACCAACCACCTCATGTCGCAAGGCATATTCAAATCATTCTCAAAACTAGAGTTGTTGAAAGTAAGTGAAAGATTATAAAATTTTAATATTTATGTTTCACTTTAGTAATTTATTTTTTAACTTAATTATGTTTTTCTTTGTTTTTAAGTTTTTTTATTTTGCTGAGACCAATTTCGCCTCCAACACAATCATCTTGAAACAACTTGTAAAGGTTCAGGAGGCACTTTCTAACATAGTCATCAACCAAAATTGGTTCATATGGAGGAAATCCAGCCCTAAGAGGGAAGCAAATATTAAGCAAATGATCTTAGATGACACTTGGTGGGATCGTGTCAAATATCTTCTTAGTTTCACTAATGTCATGTGCCCTTCGTCCAGGAGGGATGATAGTATTATCTTAATTTAATAGTGTCTGTAAACACTAAGAAATAATAATATTAAAATTATAATAATAATATTAATTATTTTAATAATAATGATTTTGCTTGGGGCAGACTCCTCTTGAACTTCAAATTATGGCGCCAAATGGGAATTTCAAATCTCAAGGCTGACTTGATCCTGCTTCTTAGGTGCGAACAAGTATCAAGTATGAAAACTCCCATAGTGGAAGGGGGGAATATATATCTGTTTATACACTTCAGAATATGCGAGTCTGCAAATCTGGGTGGTTAAATTGGGACGAAAACCCCAGTTGTTGCGAGTGAGATTTGGACAAAACCCTAGACCTCCTTATTGGAAAGACCATAGTTGAAAAACTCGCCAAGCCCAAAAAGCACAACTCAACAAAAACTCGGCAACTTAAAAAATTACTTAAATTTCATTAAAAATGCATTTTTTTGCAAAATTCAATGATAAGATGCATCCAACGAGTCAATAAATGAGTACATAAAAGAAACAAGCTGAGTCTAGTTGTATTTGATTGATTTGAAAGCAAATTGGGTACAAAATGGCATCCTCATGTGGAATGTCCTGATATTGATAGTCTAAAACAAAATGAAAATAGCTAATTGTTTTTGTAAAACTGAAAGTAAATACTACATTAATATATTTTACAAATTTACATCTTCCTCTTCCTCTACCTTTCTTGTGCGCAGCCGAAGATTATATTGCCAAAACTCAGTGAGTTTTCCCCCTTGACTCGGTGAGTAATTCCGGCGAGTTCTTGCAGGGAAAACTCGCCAGGCAAAAAAACTCGCGAGTTTTTTAAAACTTGCCGAATACTTGGCGAGTTTTGCAACTATGGGAAAGACTATTCAGGTCTTGCAGTTGGGCTGAAACCGAGTTTGTAGTCTCTAACTAGATGTTATCTAACTTTCAAGTGGCAAGATTACTACACAGGTCGTTGATCCAAATATATATTGAGTTATCGACCTGAGGATAGCGAGTACTCCATTCACAAGCAGAATTAACATTCTCCTAGAGCGATTTCAATCACAAGCCTGCAAAATCGCGCTGAGCATAAACATTGAGTGTTTTAGAGATATGGCGAGCTAAGGTGTAAAGGACACCCATATCGTGACACCAGATCTGGGAGTTTCGTCCATCCTAGGGTTGCAGGCACCATTACATCCAGTCGCACCAAACCTGAGGCTCTCCAAAATTCATGGGAAAGAAAACCGAACTATTATTCCTTCAATTCCTGGCAATTCCTAACACTTAGGTGTGTGAGTTGGTGACGCAGTCGAGAATGAAGAACCTTGTCAGGCTGTCCAATCTCGCAGCAAAACTACACTAGGGTTAGAAAAGAAAACACTTCTTTATTGATATCAAATTTCAGAGATCATTACGGTAAGTTTCTTTACAGGGATTTCATTACAAAATAGAGAATTCTCTCTGGCCAATTTTCCTTTTCTTGGGCCCTCTCTCTCTCTTCCCTCGAGTTCCCCTTCGCTCGCTCCACAAACTCTGCTAACTCATTTTTATGCTCTTCTCAGATAATGGTTGTATGCTCTACTAATGACTACGGTTACTTCCCTGCATTCCTCATTACAGTTCCACTATTTAGAATGATTTCAGGCTACGGGCTCATCAATGAATTTTCCATATTAGCATGCACGCCTTCACCACGATCCACAAGGCACTCCACATTCATCCTGGATGCATTACAGACTTCATTATGCATAAACTCCACTACTCGAACCCTGAATAGTCTTCATTGTTGGCGCCAGGTCGTTCCTTAATTGAGCCAATAAATGCGCTCCAAGTGTTCACACGATCCCACGAAGAAGTCAACAAGAGTCAGACCAAGCTTCGCCAAGTCGAGGAGGCCGCAATTTGAGTCACACCGAAAAGTTATGTCTCGCTGAAAAGTGCATAGCAGATTCCACCTCTGAGAACCTTCGGGATGTCGAAGAGACCCCCGAACCCGTCACTTCAATATCCATCGTCACGCTGAACTCTGCACTTCGCTATGTCAAAGGGACAAAAACCTGAAGTCTGGCCAATAAGCTGCCGACTAACAAAAGCCAAAAGGGACATCGGGATGTCGAAGAGACCACCCAAACAGTCACTCCGAAATGCACGGTCCCGCCGAAATGAGAACTTTCTCAGCATCGAAGAGACACCAAAAGGACTCTCGCCGATAAGGTATTCTCCTGTCGATGTTCTTTCTTATCTCGCCAAAAGCACATCGAAGCATATTTGAAACTGAACAAAGGTGAACTCTTTGTCTGATGACAACCACAAACTGAAACCAGAGCTGTAATGTCTCTGCAAAACACACCAAAATTAGAAAAACTAAACTAGACATCTTTTTGGGCGATGCGGATAGCTTGTCCACCTGGATGCTCCTGCATCAAACACCCCAGGTAAATAAATGTTTCTGAGACAGAGAGCTCAGGAACATGGAAAGATGCACGAGACCGTAATCCCATGCTTGCTTTTGATCCAAATCTGCTCCTTGTCCATAGGAGCTTTCCTTCTATCATCCCTCCGTGCTTCACCATTCTTCACACTCCAACAGTCAACCCCATCTGTGCTGAGTTGAAATTGTGAATTACTTCTTGCCATTGTTTTACCTCACTGCCCTCGAAATACCTTTGGACTTATGTTTCTTTCCTCTTTATGATGTTGTAAAAACTTGAAGTCCAATCTCTTGTTTTCTTTGGAAACCTACCCTTTGAATGTCTTCACACCCTAGTGTCCAACCTCTTCCTCCTCGAATTCCCACTTCTGAACAGTACAACAAACAATGGAGTTGGAGCTTTTTATTTCCTTCGCCTTTTCCTTGAGAGGATTCAATACATACTTCTGACCATCTTTCTGGATGGTGTACACATTCCTTTTGCCATCATAAATGGCCTCTCTGTCAAATTGCCATGGCCTACCCAACAACATATGACAAGCACTCATAGACATCACATCACACAACACATTATCCTTGTAAGACCCAATCTGAAAAGTAACCAAACACTGCTCACTCATAGTCATCTCATGCCCTTCTTGAAACCATGAAGCCTTGTACGAATTAGGGTGCTTACATCTTTTTAAACCTAGCTTATCCACCATTTCCTCAGAAACTAGGTTATCCATACTACCACTATCCACTATAACTTTGCAACACTTACCTCCAGATTTGCACACAATTCGAAAGAGATTCCTTCGTTGGGATGGTTCTTCCTCTGCCACCTTTGGGTTCACCAACACTCTCCTCATCATGAGAGTTTCACCATCCTCAGGATCTTCACCTTTCGCGGATGCTATGCCCTCTGCATCCTCCTGTGTCAAATGGTTTCTTGATGTGCTCCTCTTACTACCTTCTTGTATTTGAGGACATTCGTGCACGATGTCCAGCTTCCCCACACTTATAACATTTGCCCATAAAACCTCTGCTGCTGCTATCATGCCCTCTTGTTGGGATATCTTTTGTCTTTGCATTGTAACGCATTCCCTGGCTTGATCTGGGTTTGGATTCTTCTTCAATTTGGGTTCCCTTGCTGCTACTCGCCCGCTCCTTCTCAACTGCAAATCTTCCTCGACCTTTAGAATTATTCATTTGCTTTCTCATTACCTTCTCTTCTGCCTTTAATGCATATTGGTAAGCTTCTTCAACTAAAGTCAACTTCATCATGCTCATCTCATCCTGAATGTTATACCGTAAACCATTCACATACCTAGCTACCTTCTCCTTGTCAACCTCATGTCTCCCTGATCGAATGGCTAACTTGTAAAACTCTTCCGTGTAATCTTTTACACTCATATCTTTATGTTTCAAGTTTTGCAACTTTTTGAATGATTCCAATTCATAATCGCTAGGAATGAATTTACATTTCAATCTTGCCACCATCTGATTCCACCTTGTTATTCCGAAATCTCCATCAGCAACTTGCTCTCTTTGCAATCCCTTCCACCATAATGCAGCATGTCCTTTCAATTTTGTTTGAGCTATCTTAACCCTCTGAAGGTCTCTAATGTCTTCCAATTCAAAATATTCTTCCAGTTCACCTATCCAGTCAATTAACTCTTCTGGATTCAACGTCCCAAAAAAATTAGGCACATCCACCTTGTTACTCTTCACGATTTTTGCAAGAGTTCTCAAAAATCTATCTTCTCCGACTTCCTCAGGCTGTTCTTCTTCTCTACCCTGTTCTTGTTCTTCCACTTCACTTTCTTCTCCACTTGTGGAGTCTCTCGCACCTCCAGCAACCCTTCTCACCTCATTTCTGATATCATTTCTCAAGTCTTCCATCATCATCATCACTCGGAAGCGTTCTAGCACTTCCTCGATTCTAAGCATTCCCCTACGTGGTGGCATCTCCAACGGTTTCAGGCTCTTTGCTATTCAGGACTCTCTTTCTCACCTGTAATAGCCCACGAACCTTCTCTTCAACCGTTTTCACTTCCCCTTCCACAGATCCTGGTGTATCCTCTACACGCTCAGAAAAAGAAAAAAGAAAAAAAAATTTAATTTTAATTTTAAAAAAAAAACTTGTGTTCTGATACCACTTGACACAGTCGAGAATGAAGAACCTTATCAAGCTGTCCAATCTCGCAGCAAAACTACACTAAGGTCAAAAAAGAAAACACACTTCTTTATTGATATCAAATTTCAGAGATCATTACAGAAAGTTTCTTTACAGGGATTTCATTACAAAACAGAGAATTCTCTCTCTAGCCAATTTTCCTTTTCCTGGGCCCTCTTTCTCTCTTCCCTCGAGTTCCCCTTCGCTCGCTCCACAAACTCTGCTGACTCATTTTTATGCTCTTCTCAGATAATGGCTATATGCTCCACTAATGACTATGGTTACTTCCCTACATTCCTCATTACAGTTCCACTATCTAGAATGATTTCAGGCTGCGGACTCATCAATGAATTTTGCATATTAGCATGCACGCCTTCACCACGATCCACAGGGCACTCCACATTCATCTTGGATGTGTTACAAACTTCGTTATGCATAAACTCCACTACTCGAACCCTAAATAGTCTTCATTGTTGGCGCCAAGTCGTTCCTTAATTGAGCCAATAAATGCGCTCCAAGTGTTCACCCTATCCCACGAAGAAGTCAACAAGAGTCAGACCAAGCTTCGCCAAGTCGAGGAGGCTACGATTTGAGTCACACCGAAAAGTTATGTCTCGCCAAAAAGTGCATAGCAGATTCCACCTCTGAGAACCTTCGGGATGTCGTAGAGACCCCCGAACCCGTCACTTTGATATCCATCGTCACGCCGAACTCTGCACTTCGCTATGTCGAAGGGACAAAAACCTGAGTCTGGCCGATAAGCCGCCGACTGACGAAAGCCAAAAGGGACGTCGAGATGTCGAAGAGACCACCCAAACAGTCACTCTGAAATGCACAGCCCCGCCGAAATGAGACCTTTCTCAGCATCGAAGAGACACCAAAAGGACTCTCACCGATAAGGTATTCTCCCACCGATGTTCTTTCCTATCTCGCCAAAAGCACATTGAAGCATATTTGAAACTGAACAGAGGTGAACTCTTTGTCTGATGACAACCACAAACTGAAAACAGAGCTGTAATGTCTCTGCAAAACACACCAAAATTAGAAAAACTAAACTAGACATCTTTTTGGGCGATGCGGATAGCTTGTCCACCTGGATGCTCCTGCATCAGTTGGTGATTGCGCAGCAACTAGTCATTGTCACACGCTCAGCCCACGTTTTGACCCAGCCAACATCGGCCTGGGAGATCTGAGCGCATTCATTATACAGAAGGTTTATTTCAGAATCGAGGTCAGAGCATCATAGTTATTGTTCTGATTACAGATTATGTAATTCTGAGAACTTGTTTAAGGACTGTCTGAACAGCGTATTTGTACTGAAACTTGGCACTCAATAAAATCAGATCGATATTGAGTTATTGTCATTCTGGAAAATGACATAAATCTGTATTGATATCATAGCTGAACTGAGCATACAAGATTGAATTTTAGTTTGGAGTTGATTACATGTGTGTGATGAAGATCTGAGAATTCATTTTTTTGTGCCTTTAACCTGCTTGCATACGAACAAAACTAATAATTAAGTTGACTGGTCCTGATAATAACCAAGAGGTATTAAATCCAGATAACAGGGTGGTTTAGGGCAGTTTACACAAGGGATATTACAACTAAGCCCGTTGTTAGTATGGTTTATTATACTAAAATGGATAAGCTTTGTTTTGGAGAGAAATATGATGGCAATGACTTAATGATTGAGAAGATCAAGACCATCATAAGTGAGAGAGCAAGATCCCATAGATACTTTCTTCAAACAGGTGCACATAATAATTAAAACGAGATGGAACACAATGACCACCCCGCTACATCTTATTGCCTTTGCATTGAGCCCAAAATATTGTAGTCTTGAGATATTTTCTATGCCAACAATCGTTGCATCATTTAGAGATTTTGAAATCACCGAAAGGTACAAGGCAACATTTCGTAGACTCTTCCCTGATTTTATTTTGATTTGCAAGATGTAGTCACAATTAAGTTTATTGATTTTGTACACTCCAATGGTCAAAGCATTGAAGCTCTTTGTGACAAGTTTAAGAAGGATTCTCACAGTTGGTGTTACTTCCATAACCAAGCATTCCAACACCTACAACCTCTTGTAATCAAAGTTTTATAAAAAACAATTATTATTTGTCTAAAAATTAAATTTTAAATTTTATAACTCTAACTCTCTAACTTTGCCTTAATAGGTTGCTAGTTCATTTGCACCTAAAAGAAATTGGAGATATACTCCTTCATCGACTCGGTAAAGTGCAATCAATTGCACTCAAGAAAGGCAAAGGGCTTAGTGTACGTGCATTCCAACTTGTGTCTCCTTTTGAACAAACAAACTAGCCACAAGGAAGGGAGCACGAGGATGTGCGATATATAGCCAAAGCATACTGACTTGGATGCTTCCAATTCCAAGTATACTGCAATTGAGGAAGAGCCAGATTTTGAGCATGTAAGTGCGAGTGGCACTGTTTGTGGTTCTTCCAATCTACTTACATCATCCAATCTCAATGTTGATGATGATATTCTTGAAGACCCATATGACACTGAAGCCTGATGGTTGATTGTTGACATTATTATTTTTAATTTTTATATTGAAGTTTGAACAACGATTATTTATCATGACATTCAAGTTTGACTAATTGACATTGTAGACATGATATTTCCAGTCCATGATGTTGGATATTAGTGCTTCTGGAAAAACTGTGTTGCTTTGTTTGTGTCTGAACGTTTCAGATCACACTCCATGATCCATCATCAGGAGAAAAGGAAGAGAATGTAAATAGCTATAACTTAAATTGACATTGTACTATAATTGACATTGTACTATAATTAATCTTTATGGTGATTTTGTTTATTATATAATGCTATGTGATATTCTGAATTTAACTACTGCTGCAAATATGTATATATTTATGATTTTTATGTGTTTTTGTACGGATGAACCCAAAACAAGCCCAACCCCAAAAGAAATTTACCAAACCTGCCAACCTGAACCAGAACCAGCAACTTAGCATGACTCCTAAAGAAGTGATAGAAATGATTCTGTTTACCTGTCTTCTCAACACTGTTGAGATAAACAAGAACTTAGTATTCTTGTCTCTGTCTTTCCTCCCTCGCACAAGTTTCCTATAAAAAAGATGGTCCTGTGTTTCTTCGCCATAGTGTCACCAAGCCCTTCCTCTTGTAATTTGGAGCTCACAGAGTCTAGATTCTGCTCAAGATTTTGTTTCTTCTACAAAATATGTTTGAAACGTTGTGCATTTCGTCTTTAAGACATCTTTTGCTTGTGTGAATTTCTGTATAAATAAGTTTTCATTCCTAGGGTCTCTGGACAATCCTTCCACCACGTTCGAACCAGGTTATACAGATTGGGACGCCCTAAGCTCATTTATTCAAACTCAACAGGACAGTGAGCAGTAAACCTTGAGTGTAGATATTAAGGGCCTTTTGAGATTCTAGTTAGAGTGGAAAAGTTGCATATACTCTTCAACTGCTAGCAAGGTCACAAGTGAATAACACCTTCCAATTTTGTGCTTAAAGAAAGTGGTAGAGCAATAGATTAGACATTTTAACTCCATTCAACCCCTATAGAATGAAAGAATATTCTTTTGATTCCACGGAACATTTTGACAATACAATAGAAAAAGATAAGGACTAGGGTTACACTTGGGATAGATAATGCATTCATAACATTTCCACTGGAGAACTAAAATTGAGGCGGCCCTAGAATACCCACTTTGACAAAAAGCAATTCATGGAGCAAGGAATATCATAATACCTATAGATAATCCATTTGAGTTATAGCTATTGGTACCGGGTGTCAGAAATTGGGAATTTATATAATGATGTATGTTTTGAATTTTATATTAGTAATAAGACTTCAAAATCATTTATATTTTGTCTCAGTTTTTCGTATAACTATCCACACAAAAAACATGAGAACTAGAGTGGGACATTAGTTACATATATATAGGCTCCAAGTTGTTAGAGTGAGGCATGTTTTCAGGTAGAAGTGGGTTGTGCACAGGTGTATGGATATTGTGTCCATGCCAGTGCAGCAAGCATATTGTCCTTGGGGACCTTCTTGAACTAAGTCAGTACTCATACTTCCCCAGAAAAGTTCCCTTATACGTATTAAAAGTTCCCTTATACGTATTTCCTGAACTATAATTTTATAAGAATTACTGTTCTGTTCTTTTACCCCTATTCAAAAAAATAGAACTTTACAAAACATTCTATTTTTTCCAGTCTTTCAAATAGAAAAGAAAAAGTTCTCTCTGTGAGCATTCTGTTCCAGTTAGGCATTTTACAGCAGTTAATAGCAAATTTTACAGTTCAGCTTGTAACAACAATGATGTTCTCCTTTCCTCAAAAGCACAATAACAAAATAGTAAAATGATGCACGCCCAGCACAAAAAACCTTAAATTTGATACAGAGGAGTTTGTACCACATTTTTTTATGAATTTTATCTTTTCGATTATTGAATATTTGCTAAAAGAAGAAAAAAGACTCCTTAATGTGATACAGAAGAGTTTGTACCACAATTTTTTATGAATTTTCAATTTTATCTTCTCCATTATTAATTTTTTGCAAAAAGAAGAAAAATGAATCCTTATGCTCCGGATTGAATCATGAAGAATAATTTAATTCAGTTTGATTCTTGTAAGTGGACCAAATTTATACTTTCAATCACTAATGAAGTCTTTTAAGACATGCTCAGACTCATACCATAAAACAGAATTGGACAAACAGTCGTGCAGAAGTTGAACAGAGGCAGAAGAACAGTACAGAAAGGTCCAAGAATGATTCATGCCTACTGAGACCTGCAGCATTTAGAAAATCAGCCTTAACGTGTGAATTTGGCAGGTATTAAATCCAACACTATATTCTGCACATGCCAAATTCATGCTGCAGAGACAGGGGTTATGTGTGCTGATTTGCCATCTGCTGAATCCACCCCATTTAAGACAAAAAACATAAACATGCATGTTGCAAATTGAAGGTAAAGCGTTATTCCTCTCTTCTCTTCGGTACTTTTTTGTGTTTGGATTCTGTCTGATTCAGTTGCACACATCCTCTATAAATATACCCCTTGAGATCATGTATTGATCACTCTAACATTGGAGGCTATGTAACAGCTGACTGAAGTAGTGAATCGAGCTATCAAGCAAGTTTTCTGAGGAAGGCAAGCTAGTAAACCAATTTGGCTTCATTGGACTTGCATGTAATTTGCTAGTGGCTTGTGCATACACGCATATTTGTCCGTCGAAGAGGTGTTGATCTGGTTGGCTATGTCGTCTATTTACTTTTCCAGCATTGCATTTAGCTAGATAGTGCTTCCAAACACCATATGCTCTCACCTTGCCCACATTGAGATTTGGGTAATCAAAAAGTGTGAGGGCTTGCATTTACATCTTTCAAATATTGTGAAAATCTATTAAAAAAATAGCAGGGGATATTACACTTTGACTTTGTTAGACTTTTGAGTGCAGATGTAATGTCCCATGGTATTTAACTATTAAAAGAGATTTCTGGTAATTCCTTGATTTAAGTACTCATAGCATTCAACAATTAAAATGGAATTCATACACAAACTGTAGACTGAAAATTGAGAGGTACTGTTAGCACTAGTGTAATTAAATAATAGTCATAAGCTTTTGATTACGATTTGATTTAATAATCACGCTGAAATTATAGTGGCAGATAAAGTTTAAATCACAGTATATACTGTGAGACCCTCCAACACATACATGGATCAGAGAGGTTATTCAAGTCATAAAAATCCCTTGTTTACAATATATGTTCAACTTACTGTTGAGTTGTTTGTAGCTTCGATCAGATAACATAATAATAAATATGAATATATAAGTAATATTAAATATTACTTATATATTCATACTTAATATATAAGGTATGTTAAGATAAATATCAATATAGCATGATCGAATGATATATTACCAAAGCATAAACATCTTCTGCATTCTAAACGGTGATTAGTAACTATTAAAATCGGTGAAACCGATTACAATACAAACGGTGACAAAGTCACACCTGTGATAGGCGTGACTCCTTGAGGAGTCACGTCTATCACAGATGTGACTCCTACCGTCACTCACATATTTATATCAATGTCTTTGCCCTGCAATACCATGGATCGACACAAAAATCGGAAGTGTATGAGAAGTGGAAATTGCATCTAAAATACAAAAGAAAGTAATAAGTTAAGTCTGCTATATAAATATCCAACTTTCAAAAAATATCCAAGTCAGAGATTATAAGTTTGATTTGAATTTACATGGTCTCAGAGCCAAGTTAAACAGAACCCAGGCAGAAAATCGAACTTGAGAAATTCAGATTTAATACATCTCATTTCTCAAATGACAGCAGCAATCCGATTCGAAGACGGATTGGAAGGAGGAAATAACTTCTCATTATGGAAATTTAGAATTATGATGATACTAAAAGAAAATAAAGTTGATTCATTTGTGAGAGAAAACAAAACGGAACCAGAGAATGATCCTGATAAAACGACATGGATTGAAGGAAATGACAAAGCCATGAAAATCATAGTTGATGGAGTTAGAGATCATATCGTGCCGATTCTGACAAAACATGAGACTGCATATCATATGTTTAAGTCACTTGAACGCAATTATGAAATTAATAACTCCAGCAGAACCTTAGCCCTAAAGAGAGAAATAAATCATATAAGTATGAACAAAGAAGAATCTATCAATGCATACTTTATGAGAATATCTGCACTAAGGGATCAACTATCAACACTTGGGTACCAAATTGAAAGCAAGGAACTAACACTTATTGCTCTATATGGTCTCCCAAATTCTTGGGAAACATTTGTTCAAGGCATTAGTGCAAGGTCCAAATTTCCAAAATTTGAACGCCTAAGATCAAACTGTCTTCAAGAAGAATCTAGACAGACAAAGAAAGAGTCAAAACAGAAAAATATAGATGAAGACCTTCATGTTCTAAATACAAACTCTCAAAAGAAAGAGAAGAAGAAACACTTCAAGAAGAGGAAAAATTATCACAGGAAAAGTTCATTCAAGAAAGACATTTCTCGCATCCAATGTTTCAGATGTGACCAATATGGACACTATGCAATCAGATGTCCTGACAGAACCAAACAACAAGCATCTTATGCCAACATAAAGGAGCATGAATCCGAGAAATATGTATTCTACTCTGCACTTTCAAACCAAGTATCAAATAAATCCAACATCTGGGTTATAGATAGTGGTTCATCAAGACACATCACAGGGTTCAAGGAACTACTAGACACCATGGTAGAAAAGACTGATGAAGAAGTAACAATTGGAGATAACTCTGTACATCCAGTCAAGGGTGTTGGCACATGCGCCCTCAAATTAAAGACTGGCATCTCCATCCAACTTACTGGAGTATTGTTTGTCCCAGGCATCAAAAGAAACCTAGTCTCCATATCTGCAATTGAAGATAATGGATATAGGGTGACCTTTATGGATAGCAAAGTATTGGCATGGCCAAAGAATTCTACTATTAAGAAAGCCAAAACCATAGGTCATAGACAAGGGTACTTGTACGAGTTATGTACGGAACCAAATCAAGCCCTAATTCATGAAATTGCAGACTCTAATGAAATATGGCATAGAAGACTAGGACACCTAAATTTCCGTGCCCTATCTTCCATGGAAAGACTAGTTACAGGGTTACCCAAACTCAAACAATGTAATTCAGGGGTATGCAAGGGGTGTGCCTTAGGGAAAAATACAAAGGGGTCCTTTCAAAATAGTTCTAGCAAAACAAATATAGTATTAGAACTAGTCCACTCAGATTTATGTGGACCCATGTCTGTACCCTCCTTAGGTGGATTTCTATACTATGTAATCTTCATTGATGACTTCTCCTGGATCTATTTTCTTAAATGTAAAGAATCACAGGAAATCCTTAAAAGATTTAAGGAATTCAAATCCATTACTGAAAACTCTTCCGGGAGAAAAATCAAAACCTTAAGAACAGATAATGGGAATGAATACACTTCAGACATTTTTAAAGACTTTTGTAAAAACACTGGGATTAAGAGGGAGTTCACTGTACCTTATAATCCTCAACAAAATGGAGTTGTAGAAAGAAAAAATAGAACCATTGTAGAAGCTGCTAGGGCTATGTTACTTGATCAGAACATAGACACTTCACTTTGGGCAGAAGCATCTAGTACTGCTGTCTATATACAGAACAGATGTCCTCACTCTCATATTGATGACAAAACTCCTGAAGAAGCCTTCACTGGCACAAAACCAGACATTAGTCATTTAAGAATATTTGGTTGTCCTGTTTAGATTCATGTGCCCAAAGAGAAAAGAACTAAGCTAGAACCTTCTGGGAGAAAAGGCATCTTTGTAGGCTATAGTGAAACATCAAAAGCTTATAGAATATATATACCTGGTCAAAGACAGATTGAACTAAGCAGAGATGTGATTTTTGAGGAAGACATAGCTTTCAAAAGAGCCAGAAATGATATTGAGTTAGAAATTCAAACTTCCAACTCAAGCATAGAAGAGGATCCTACACCTGAGTTTCAGAGGGAGTATCCTGAGGAAGAGGTAAACCATGAACAAATCACATCACTAGAAAATCCCAAGAAAAGACCACTCTGGGCCACCAAAACAATGGAAGAAGCTAAAAATTATACCGCTCCATCAGGGACTTTTAGGGAAAGCACAAGACCCAAGAGATTCTCTAGTTATGTAGCTTTAATGAGTGAATTCATTAAATCAGAACCCTCTAGTGCTATAAAAGCTCTTAAGCACCAAGTATGGAAGGATGCCATGACAGAGGAGTATCAATCCATCCTGAAGAATGATGTGTGGGATATAGTACCTAGACCAAAAGGGAAATCTGTTGTTTCTTCAAAATGGCTATTTAAAATCAAACATGCTGCAGATGGCAGTATAGGGAAATACAAAGCGAGATTTGTCGCCAGAGGATTTTCACAAAAGGAAGGAATTGATTACGACGAAACCTTTGCTCCAGTTGCTCGATATACATCAGTCAGGGCAGTTCTAGCTATTGCAGCAGCCAAAGGGTGGAAAGTCCATCAAATGGACGTAAAAACTGCTTTCTTAAATGGAACCATTGAAGAAGAGGTTTACTTAGAGCAACCCGAAGGATTTGAGATTCACAATGCAGGATCCCATGTATGTAAATTAAAGAAAGCTCTATATGGACTTAAACAGGCCCCCAAAGCCTGGTATGAAAGAATTGACAGTTATCTCTTGAGATTAGGCTTCTCAAAGAATGATGCAGATCCAAATCTCTACTTCAAAAACAAAGCAAAGGTGATATGTTAATATTGATATTATATGTTGATGATCAATTGATTACAGCAGAAAATCACCTTATTGATCAGTGTAAGAAAGATCTAGCTTCAGAATTTGACATGAAGGACTTAGGTCTATTACACTACTTCCTTGGACTGGAAGTATGGCAGAAATCAGACTGTATTATTCTAAACCAAGGGAAGTACACAAATGATATATTAAAAGGTTTGGTATGATGGAATGTAGACCTATGTCTTCCCCCATGGAAACAAATCTTCATAAATTGAAGGAAGCAGCAGCAGATTCTCCATTGGCAGATCCCACTCTGTACAGACAGATAATTGGATCCTTGATGTATTTGGTCAATACCAGACCTGATACCTGTTACGCTGTAAATGCCTTAAGTCAGTTTATGTGTGAGCCCAAGGAGATACATCTTGTGGCTGTGAAACATATAATGAGATACCTTCAAGGTACTCTAAATTATGGCTTAAAATATGAAAAGGTTGACTTAGATCTACATGGATTCACAGATTCAGATTGGGCTGGAAGTGTAACTGACCGGAAGAGCACCTTCGGATGTTGTTTCAGTTTAGGGTCAACAATGATATCGTGGATCAGCAGAAAACAGTCTTCAGTTGCTCAGAGTTCTACAGAAGCCAAATATATTGCAGCTTCTATTGCTGCTAGAGAGGCAATATGGCTTAGAAAACTGCTTGTGGGATTATTTGGTAAACCTCTGAAACCAACTATCATCCACTGCGACAATCAAAGTTGTATTAAGCTATCCATGAATCCAGTATTCCATGATAGATCTAAACATATTGAGATTCCTCATCACTATGTGCGTGATATGGTGGAAAGGAATATGATTCAGTTGGAGCATATCAGTACAGGAGATCAAACTGCAAATATTCTTACTAAACCACTCCTCAAGGTGAAAGTTGAATACTTCAAGAAAAATCTTGGTATGATTGAAATGTAAAATTCTAAATGATTTGTACTAATATATTAAAGATGTTTAATGTGTAAACATCTTGTGTCATATGTGTGACTCTATGACATTATGGGCCTACCCATTCTGTGTTTATTTCCAAAAGGTGACACTTTTTGGATAATCTACACTTGTACCTAACATTATAAGGTGACGATCTTATAATGTTCATTTGACTGATATCATGTGACTTGATATTGGTATGAATCATGGAGTTATCATGATTAAGTTATGGTAGACATTATGTGACTTAATGTCAGTGCACATACCATAACTGGGATATATATAAGGAGAATGTAATGTTCTCGAGTATAGTATATCCTTTAGTATCACAAGGTAGGTGATGCTACGTATCACGAGATAGGTGATACTATATATCATGAGTTATGTGATATTAAATTACTTTGAGTAATTCATTATAGATCAGATAATTGATATTCACAGAGATTATTGTGCTATTGTTATCTTCCCGAGCTAAGAGGGAGTGTTGAGTTGTTTGTAGCTTCGATCAGATAACATAATAATAAATATGAATATATAAGTAATATTAAATATTACTTATATATTCATACTTAATATATAAGGTATGTTAAGATAAATATCAATATAGCATGATCGAATTATATATTACCAAAGCATAAACATCTTCTGCATTCTAAACGGTGATTAGTAACTGTTAAAATCGGTGAAACCGATTACAATACAAACGGTGACAAAGTCACACCTATGATAGGCGTGACTCCTTGAGGAGTCACGCCTATCACAGATGTGACTCCTACCGTCACTCACATATTTATATCAATGTCTTTGCCCTGCAATACCATGGATCGACACAAAATCCGGAAGTGTAAGAGAAGTGGAAATTGCATCTAAAATACAAAAGAAAGTAATAAGTTAAGTCTGCTATATAAATATCCAACTTTCAGAAAATATCCAAGTCAGAGATTATAAGTTCGATTTGAATTTACACTTACAACTTGTAGGTGGTCTGCGACAGTGCTATTGATTGAGTAGATTCGCTTGAGAGTATTCACTGTGACCTTGTATGATTGCCAGTTAGTCACTTTGAGTGTCAATGGCCGCGGTGGACTATTATAATTCACAATTACTTCTTTGGCCACCGATCTACTTCAATTCTTGACTGTTGCACACCTTTATCCACCTACAACAATTCATAGCAAGCTAGTAAATCATTATAAATATCTGATTCTCCTAGCAATACCATTAACATCATTTGCTGATTTGAATAATTCCAGTTTACTTGCAGCCGTATGTGGTATTTCAAGTTTATAATCATCTGTAATAATTTGGATGGTATTACCACCAGAGAGTGCATTGCATTTCATATTGTAAAGATCGTGGATGGTTTACTGCCATATCTCATGGTATTAATACCATGAGATATGGCAGTAAACCATCCACGATCCTTACAATATGAAATGCAATGCACTTTAATACCATGAGATATGGCAGTAAACCATCCACGATCCTTACAATATGAAATGCAATGCACTCTCTGGTGGTAATACCATCCAAATTATTACAGATGATTATAAACTTGAAATACCACATACGGCTGCAAGTAAACTGGAATTATTCAAATCAGCAAATGATGTTAATGGTATTGCTAGGAGAATCAGAAATTATAACAGCAGAATTATTGAAGGAAATATAGCTATTAAGTATCAATATTAAGGCTAAATGCTCATATATAAAAATTATGATAGACCCCTTGCTATTGTACGGCCTGTTGAAACTACTCAAAATCAGCCAATAAACTGAACTGCACACTTGATACTAAGAAAATCTGCAACACCAAACTCTGTAAGGCACCCTCATAGGATGGTACAACACCGAAAATCATCCACAAACCAGCAATTCCACCTTCACAAGGTACAGTTGTTGCAAGGGGTACAGTTGCTATTGCAAGGTGTACGGCTGGACAAAACTATGAAAACTTCACTCCAAAATAGTTGTGACTCAGCTGTAACTTCAAATGCCCGTCTAGGAAAAATGTATGGCCTGTTAAGAGAGCACACAAGCTGCCAAAAAGGTACAGCCAAGTACCTGCAATGGTGCAGCCTACCAAAGGGAAACTTCTATTTGCCCAAGTTGCTCAAAATGATTTGCAAGCCAATAACCATGATCATCTCTTCTATTTGTAACACAGGCAAAATCTGAAAACAACACTGTCAAAGGCAAACTTCACCATAAAAGAATAGAAAACCACAAACATTCAACTCATTGGTGATTCTTGAATGAAACTGTAACGTAGAAAAGAAATCACAAGCCTAAAGAGTTAAACTAATTCATCCCTCTTCTACAAAACATTGGGGCACAAACCGAGCATGGCTTCTACCCAAGGAGGAGAGCCAAACTACAGAGATTATGCCCGTGTGATCGTATGTAGAAGGACCAACCAAGTTCAACCAAAGCCAAGCAAGCAAGCCAAGACTATGATTAAACTACTAATTGATACATAACAAACTAATACAAGTTACAGGAAACAAACTACAGAGATCTGATAGCACAGCAAAGATAGGGAAGTGATTCAGAACATGTAGATCTTAGCAAAAATGTCCAGGACAGGGGCGCTTGGGCACCCTGGGCCCTTTTTAGGGTTAGGCAGAAATTCCAACTATGTCAGATCTGTAACAGCAACCTCAGTCTTCTTCCCGGGTATCACCTTTCAAAATCTATCCATCTGACCTGCACATGCAAAAAGAGGGAAAAGATTGTGTTGTTTTAAGGGTTTGCCTCAATCAAACCCTGTGTTGGTGTTCCCACCTCCACAACATCGATTGATAAGATCCAAGAGTGCATGCCCTTGCAGGGCAAAGGCCAGATCTGCAACAATATGATATGTAATGATGATAAATGATGAAGATAACAAGAAGATGTCCAACCTTAGTTGATGATGAACAACCACCAACAAAGGAGAGTGATGAAGAGGACTTCAAACTTCCTTCAAAGCCTACAAACAACTTCAATAGCATTCACAAGTAGAAGACAATCCACACATGAAGAATCCTTGTGTACAAAGCATCACATGAGAGCAAATTCACATTCATTCCCTTAGGTGTAAAATGAACTACAACACACACTTAAATATGCATTCTCATTCACTCACAACAAGTAAAACAACTTTAGGCCGACAAATGCAAACTAGAGGAGTGTTCCAAGCCGACATCACAAAGTGGGACCAAAGGTTCTAAGTGGGACTAGGGCGCACAGGCGCCCTGAGCCTTTGGTCCACAAACTTCGCAAAATGTCTTTTAACGGGGGCTTAGTCCAATCCTAAGTTGATTATGTCGGGTTTACTTGTTGGGATTGGGATATTCATCGTTTAGAGCTCAAAAAGGGGCTAAAATAGGTCTTAATTAACAAAGGCAACAAAATAGGTCCAACCTAGGAGCTAAACTAGGTGTAAAATGCTAGTGTACACATTTTACGACGTTGCAGAAACCACTCAAATGGTTAAGAGGGTTTTCATCCTCGAAACCAAAACATGAAGCACATAGGTAATTCTTGGATGGAATTACTCAATCAGCTAGGAGGGTTTTCGTCCCCGAAACTGATCTTGCCAAAAGGGTTTTCGTCCTTAGGCAAAAGAAGATGAACAAAGTTCAATCTTTGAAACAAGGGTTTTCACAAATTCAACAATAGCCTCTTCTATCTTCAACTCCTTTTATAGACACTTTTAGGGCACCTTTAGGGCAACAAAATATTATTTTCTTTCATTCTCACTTTTAGCCTCCAGTAATAAAATAAAGTGACTTTTGAATCTTTTAATTTGATAATACTTTTAATCCCTTATTTTCAACGTCACTTTTAAAACAATTAATCACCAATTTGTACCCCATGCTTAGTGTTATTACTTTTGGCCCTCTTTTAAAAGTACTTTATGTAATGTCCTCATTTGGGATTTAGCCAAGTTTGTGACCAACAGCCTATTCCCTTGAGCTTTTGTAGGCTATCTGGGTTGGTTAGGGAGCTCTTTTTGTTGTGAAGAGCACAGGTTAAGTTATTTGTAATGTTTTGCCTTGGCTTTGAGCTTAGTGATGTCTCAGGATGGCTATGCAACTTTCAGAAGTTTGTTCGGGCTTCCGAATAGCTCTCCAAGATTCTTGGAGGAGCCGTCTATTTATAGTAAGTCACTCGAATGACATTGTTTTTCATCCCAAACCTCTTGGAGCACGTTGGTATGATTTATTTTGCAATTCGCTTGGGTTTGGATTTCCCGCAAAATTGGATGGATTAATGAGCTATTTAATTATTATTTTCACTTAAGTCTCCTAAGGGTGAAAATAATTAAAAAGTACCTAAGTGTTATAGCTCATTGGAAAGGTTATTAAGTGTTCTAAATGATAGACACTTAAAAAGGGTGCCTCACACATGATATATTTTTATTATTTCAAAAAAAGTCTTTTTGAGAGAAGAAATATGAAAAGGTAAAGAGAAAATAATATTATATTCCTCTCAAAAAGTTATAAAAAGGGGATGAGAGCTCATTTGGAGTTATGTTTTTGATCTGATATTGTTACTCTGCCGGATTGAACCTGAGTGTTCTTCCATTTTTCCTTCTTGAGGACGAAAACCCTCTTGGAGAAGATCAGTTTCGGTGGTGAAAGATCCACCCTAGCTGGTTGAGGTGATTTCATCCAGGAATCAAACTGAGCTTCATGGTGTTTAATGTTTGTGATGAGTTTTGGATTTGAAGTGATTATGTTTTGTTGTTTGCTATGGTTTTGGAAGCTGATGTTCAGTTTCCTTTGAAGATTGTCAATGATCCTTTGCTGGCCATACTGTTCCTTGCCGTACCATGGATGTTGGCACTCTACTTCATGAAGAGTAAAGTGGTTGTAAGGCCTTGCCTTTGCAAGTATAATTCCTACCTTGTCTAGATGCTTATATCAGACCTGGTTTAATTTAGTTGCTGTTGATTTGAGAGCCATTTCAGGCTGAACCATCTCTGCACATGACCGTACCAAGGCATAGGGTTTTGTTGTTACTATGAAGGACCATATGCATTATTTTTGACAAAGATTGGGCTTCATTGGCATAGCAGAGGCACTCATTTCTGAGCACTTTTCACTGAGCTTATTGCAGATTGAAGTGTTGATCTGCTGGGCTGTACTATATAGGCCATACATCTTGAGGAATGCAATCTTCCTTGTGTTTTGATGCTGTTTGTATGCCAACTACCTCATGGATTGATTTAGCATGATTAGACGGTCTGATTGCAGTCATTTGTGGACTGATTGCTGCTGATAATAGTAACTTGTACCTAGCTGTACCCCCTGCTGGGCCGTACCAGGTCTTGTTCGGACGTGAGAACTTTCAGATTTAAGCGCTGCATGTTGAGACTTGGAATCACTGTTGTTTGTGGCGCCTAGCATGGTATATACTGTGGCTGTGAGTTTTAAGGTGATATCAGCATTAAAGAGGCAGTTTTGAGCATGTGTTATGACTGTCATAGGGGCTGTTGCAGTCCAGATCAGCGACCTGTAGCATCCAGATCAGTGACCAGCACTTCCTCTATTATCTCACTTTAGGGGTATAACAATGGCTACTTAATGGTGTCTCTATGATGACTATAATATGTCTAGTCTCTTCATTTGATAGAGTTTTATCATGTTCCAATTGCTACAGCTGAATATATATCTATATCAGAGTCGTACCCTAACATTGCAGGTTGTTAGCAAGGGAAACATATCATTTCTGATCGTGGGGTTTTTATCTATGTTCCGTGGGGATGCGTCCCCTATACTTTTTAGCCCGTACCCATCCCGGGGATGCGGGGACGGCCAGGAAACGTCCCCTGGCCGTCCCCGTTTCCCGGGGACGTCCCCCTTTTTTTTCTGAAACGTAGGGGACGGCTAGCCGTACCTGGTACGGCCGGGACGTCCCCCGACCATACCGGGTACGGTTAGCCGTCCCTTACGGCCCAACAACTTTCAAACATAAAAAAAAAAGGATGGGGGGGCCCACAAGGACCCCCACATCCCTCATAAACATACCTAAACCTAAAAAAGACCTTATATCATCCAAAATCAAAAAACATAAACTCATTTCCTCATTTTGGCACTCTTGAACAGCAGCTTAAAGAGGAGAAATAGCAGTTGGAGGAGGGTAACAGCAGTGAAGAGAAGGCAATAGGGCATCAAATCATCGTCATTTAAGGTAAGATTGACATTCTTTGTTTTGTTTTCATATTCCTTTGTATTTTTTTTAGTTTTTTTCTCAATTTCAAACACATGGGGAGGGTTTTTAGTTTTTTTTTTTTTTATGTTTGCTTGCAGCTGTCTATTAGCATTTTTTCCACAAAAAACAATGAGCAGCACTGACAATAGTGAAAGTTCTGAAAATGACATTAAAATTCAAGTGCAACGGCAACCAAGTAGAACTAGAGGCCGTAAAAAGAGTGGGGGTTCTGCTAGTGGCAGTGGTACAGCAGAGAATGTCAGTTCATCCAAATCCAATCCATTTGAATGCCCCTCCAAAACACTTGCCACTCATGCAAAAGGCCCATATAATCCTAAAAAACCTCTCTTACAATTTGCAACCCGCATAGACACTGACAAACAAAAGAATACTGGGGGGTCTAGAGTATGGCTTTGTCACATTTGCAATGAAACCTATAGGGGCAGCTATACAAGAGTTTATTCTCACCTTTTGCACTTGGGTGGAGTGGGGGTAAAAGGTTGTCGAAAAATTACCCTAGCTGAGAAGGTCGAGGCAACTAGGTTGCACACAGAGGGGAAGGCAAGATCTAAGGGATTGTCAATGGAGAATATGCCTGAGTCATTGCCTTCACAAAGCCAAGTGGAAGAGGTTTCTAGTAGGGGAAAGAAAAGAGCTACTACTATTGCAGGGTTGTTTAATGCACAGACACGAGAGGTGGCTGACTCTTCCATTGCTAAATTTTTCTTTGCCCATGCCGTACCATTTTATGTGGCACGCTCTCCCTATTTCAAATAAATGTTAAGAGATGTTACAACTGTTGGTTCTTCATATGTCCCCCCTGGAGAACATAAGCTACGCACCACCTTACTTGACAAGGAATATTCTCAAGTGAGTACCTTGATGGAGGACATGAGACAAACTTGGATTAGGGATGGTTGCTCTATTGTCATGGATGGGTGGACCGACATCAAATGTCGGCCACTCATCAATATCATTGTCACATGTCCAGCTGGCTCTTATTTTCTTAGAGCTATTGATTGTACAGGGAGGAGGAAGGATGCTCACTTCCAATTTCAGATTTTGAAAGATGTCATTGAAGAGGTTGGGGCATCTAATGTTGTCCAAGTGGTAATAGATTCAGCCCGTGTATGTAAGTCAGTTGGTTTGATGGTGGAGGGTGCTTATAAGCACATTTTCTGGACCCCATGTTGTGTTCATACATTGAACAACGCATTGAAAGACATTGGGAAGATTGTTTGCATGAAGGAAGTGGTGGTAGAAGCTAGAGATATACAGATGTTCATTTGCAACCATCAAACCTCACTTGCACTTTTCAGGACTTTTTCAAAGAAGGAATTCCTCAAGCCTGTGGAAACTAGATATGCCAGCTATTTCATTTTGTTAGAGAGGATGGTTGAGGTGAAGGAGCCTCTACAATTATTGGTGGTTAATGCAGAATGGAATAGATGGCCAAAGTCAAATTCAGCTGAAGGAAAAAGTGTGAGGCAAAAGATCCTTGACAATGATTCGTGGTCCACAATAAGGTATGAAATTGAAATTTCAAATCGCTGATTTTCTTTTTATTTATATTATGATATTATCATTTTATTAAAAATTTAATTTTTGTTCTTAAATTGCTGATTTTTGTAACTTGTGTTCCCTTGCAGCTATGTTTGCTCCTTCATTGCACCTGTTGTGGATGTCATAAGGTATGTTGACACAGACTCTCCTAGTCTTGGAGAGATTTATGAGACATTTGATAGCATGCTTGGGAAAATGAAGCAAGCCATTCAGAGCAAGGATCCTACTTTGGGATTTTATGAGGAGCATCTTAGGCCCATTGTGACGCGGAGGTGGGACACTATGAACACCCCACTTCATATGGCAACATATGCTCTAAATCCCAAATGGTATGTTTCTAGACCTGGAAGAGTGCCTCCATCTCATGATGATAAGGTGAAACAAGGGTTCATGAGGGCCCTTGAAAAAATGTATACCGAGGAGGAGGCTTCTCTACTTCGCTCACAATGGATGGCCTTTGTCAATCTACGTGGTCCAAACTTCAGCAAAAAAGAGGCAAGGATGGATAGAGCTACATTAGCTCAAACTGACTCTATTGGATGGTGGATGTGGCATGGCATGGATGCACCAGAATTGAGGACACTTGCCACTCACCTGCTTGGACAGATTGCCAGTTCCTCTGCTGCAGAGAGGAATTGGTCCACATATAGCTTCATTCAGTCAGTGAAGAGGAACAAACTTACCTCTAGACAATCAGAGAAGTTGGTGGCAGTGCATAGTGCCTTGCGGCTACAGGATCGACAGAGACCTGAGTATCATCAGACTCCAGCTGCACGTTGGGATGTTGATCTAGAGGATGTTATGCAGATTGATGAGGAGGCACCGGAGGGATTGGTTGGGGTTCCATTGGATGAGGGTCTACTAGACCCTCACGGTGGCATTGATTCAGATTCAGATTCCGATTTTGATGAAGTATTAGGAGAGGCTGTCATATACTCTATGTTTTTGTCATTTTGTTGTTGAAACTTGAAACTTGCAGCCTTTGAGCATTTTGATTATTTATGATATAATATATATGCAGATTGTCATTGAAAACAATTAAATTTGGTTTATTTGTTTGCCAATTCTCATGTGACAAGTTGAAAACTAAGTTCAAATGTAATGTTATGGTTATGTATGCATGTTTTAATGTTCTATAATGTCTAGAATGAATGCCTTATCAATGCTATCATCTAAATATTTGAAATTTCCTTATATTTAAAAAAAAAAACCTTTTTTTTTAGTAGCCGTCCCCTAAAAAATAGCCAAAAAAAATCGCCGTCCCCGAAACTCGTCCCCCCCATCCCCGCCCCCGCCCCCGGTACTTGGGGGAACATAGGTTTTTATCTAAGTTGAATCTGAGTGTTGCAACATTCTGATTTGTTCTTTCCTTGTAATTGATTATTATGATGCAAACATTGTAACCCCTGGATGGTTTACCGCCAGTGTGGAGGAATATACATTGTTTTCCTTTCTTTATTCAATCACCTACTGAATAAGTGGATGCGTGCTATTAGCAGAAGATTGTATTTAGTTTCATTGCAAAGCATTTAATTGTAAGCCAAAGCACTGTATGCTCTCACCTCGCCCATCCGGGGAACTTGGTGATCAGAAAGTGTGGAGGTATTCTATTTGGTTGCTTTCTAGTGCTAACCCTGCTGTGATCTTTTGTATAAATTGAAAAAAAATTGGGGTAGCTTATTACACTTTAAGTCATCACTGTGTACCCCATGCCTAGTGTTATCACTTTTGGCCCTCTTTTAAAAACACTTTATGATGTTAGCCATCCTTCTTTTAAATAAATAAATTATTAAACATAAATTGCCTTTGAAAAAATAACTGAAGTTTACCTTAGAACAACTTAAAATTAATTATTTAATTATTTTCTGCACATCATACCCAAAGTCTATGGAACATATTAAATGGGCCAATTATACTTTCCTAATGGCTCCACCAACACCATTAGTGTATAGGTCTCCCGTCCACATAAACTTAGCACTCTCCAAAGATGATGGAATTCTCCAAGAATCTTGGAGCTTTCCAAGAATATTGGAATGGACCACAAAAGGGACATTACACAAAGGAACTATGGCCCTATCTCCCACCAAATAGAGATGTCTTTCTACTTGCAATCATGAATTCTAGCAAAGCAATGACTATCAATAAACAGAGGTGGCCTTAATATCACCATAACACAAGATGCAAAGTTTACAAAGAGCAGGAAACGATCTCATAAAGGAATACAATATGGTTTCTGATGTTGAAGCTCCAACATTCTGCTCGCACCTAATTTGACTCAGATGCTCTTCATCAAAAACATTGGCCATCCTAAAGATATCAAAATCATTCAGCACTCAGGACTGAGGAAACCCTTAAAACCAGACTGTTCTGTTGCAGAAAGAATCAGATAATATTGGCTGATATATCGGATAATCTTGGTCAAAAAACTGGTTAAAATCCTGGACAACGATATTTTTCAAAAAATCGTGAGTTTTTAAAGATAAAATCAATCTGGTGTCCCAGATCTGAAATATTGCGAATATGTGCTTCTATGATAATCATAATCATTGACAATATGAAGCATGATTTATAATGACAAATGCCAAAAAAAGAAATCAAAATGTTGCATAATGCATAGTACATTCACATTGAGAACAAGCTCTGAAATTGGAGTCATTATCCAATTGGATATGTCAGAAACTGGTCATCATCATTAGAACTTTTGGACTCAACGTCAACTAATAGATATGTGTTTTAGAATGTTTTTGTAGTATTATTTTTAACTGTCAACGGGACAGTGGCATAGGGATCACCCTGACATTCCCAGGATGGTCAAGGGACATCATCATATCCCCAGGGCGTCCCAAAGAGTGACAAAAAAAGGGATGCCCCTTAACTTTGCATAAAAAGGGAACTTGGACAAGATGTTTCTCCCCTGTCCCTACATCCCCAAGACATTGCAGACATCCAGGACAGACTGGAACACTAATATTCTGTGAAAATTTAGAGGCTTGGTTATTAATTTTGGCCGCCATATTTTAAAATGACAAATATGCTGACTATTTATATAAACTTCAAAGCACTTAAATGAGATGCCTAAAACTAAACATTCAACAAAGAGAGAAAGAGAAACATGTACGTTGTATAAAAAGAGGGAGAAAGAGAGAGAAATTCAAGAAATGTGCCTTGCACACCTTTGCATACTCAAAATTTGAATTGACGCATAGAGCAAGATTACTAGGAAGAGTCCAAGGTGTAGTGGTCCATGCCAAAAGAGCTCCACCATCCATGTCATCTTTTAGGGGGAAAGAAACTATTATTGCTGGATCTGATACGTCCTACCAAAAAATAGGCATACATTCTTTCAGAGAGAATAAGAGACATGTGGTATCAAAGAATATATTACAAACTCTTATCCTATTTAGCAGAAACCAAAAGATTGTAAAAAAATTCAAACAAATTAAAAAATGATAGCAAACCTTGTAATTAAGTCCAGCTTCAAAATTTGATACAGGGGTCTTGCATCCAGTACTGTATGGCATAACCTGTGACCAGAGATATTGTCAACCATTAAAAAGTAAAAAGATTAACTGGATCGCATAGAACGAACCATCAAATAGATCGTGTCTATTTGCCAAGATAAGTTAAAAGTTAAAACCACTTCGTTGATAGTGTGTGTACATGACATGAACCCCAATAAGTACTTCATCTCAACAAGGCTGAGGTACTTTTAGGATTGTGTATGCTTAGCCTGCTAAAAACTTTAAAAGGAACCATTCATGTAAAAAAACAAATATCTAGCACACACTAAGGTACTTTTGGGATTATGCATGCTTAGTCTGCTAAAAAATTTAAAAAGAACCATCCATGTAAGAACCAACTGTCTAGCACACAACTTTGATCACAGTTAGGTCAAATATTCTGAACACCTTATGAACTATTTGAAATCTAAATTGCAGTACCGATTGGCATTTATAATGTCAAACACTAGAATTACCCTTGCTATGAACCTAGATATAACTCAGTCATCCAACATGTGTGCAAGCAATAATCCACTAGCAAACAAGATAGCCTGAAAACTAGAAATACCCCACTTCATACTCATATAATATTGTTTCACACAAAAACTAACTTATTAACTTAGATTGCATTCATTTTGGACAAAGAAAGCGTCCACAACCAAAGACTTAATGATAAGAAAAATTTCAACTAATTTTCGATGATTTTCAAAACCTGTTAATGTTGATATAACATTTATTAGCAAGGCACGACCCACCAAATGGTGTAACAGACCAAGGTCTAATGATAAGGTAGAGATGTTATCATGATGATCACCTAGATTTAATCCCTACTAGACATCCTTGCCATTTCATGCTGTCATGATAATGCAGGCCACCTGGGCTAGTGGTAAGGCAGAGAGATCATCATCGTGATGAACCCTGTAAGAAACCAACTTCTCACAATAATGAAGGCCATCTGGACAAAGCAGGTTACAAGCCCCAAGAAATAGATGCCCCTAAGATGCGGCTTTTAATCCAAACGGCATTGTAAATTTAACTGTAAATTCTGCTGGGAATTCCTTATGATGAATGTGTGAGCATTTACAAAATTAACAATCAAGAAAAATGCAACCAATAGCCAAGCCCAATATTAAGAAACTTGAACAATGCTTAAAAGACAACCAGTATACGGTAAAGTAAGTCAGCATTACAAAACAACCATCCTGGTTTCTTTAGGCTATAAGATCTAATGTATGCTCCAGAATTTTAAGCTCTCCAGATTTGCTTTGTACTAAGTGAATCAACTATGAACATTAATGAAACTTACCAAAATCAGCAATCTACCTATATAATGGCCTTAGGAAGGTATACCGTGTTAGGAAACTACCCAAGTACATTGGTGTTTGGCATTAAAATTTCGATACACTATGCTTCTGATTGTATGAACTGCAGGTATGCTTCATTTTAAAACGAAAATGTGTCTGTGTGTGCAGACGTGTGAGAGAAAGAGAGAGAGTGTGTATACCTTGAACCCTAAGTAAACCAAATTTTTCTCCCAGAGCTGCTCAAAAACCCACCAAACGCTCTCCATATACTGAGGATCAAGAGTTTTGTAATCATTCTGGAAATCGATCCATCGCCCAACTCTAGTAACAATTTTCTCCCATTCCTTACTATACCTCATAACAATACTCCGGCATTCTTCATTGTACTTATCAATACCCATAGCCAAAACCTCGTCTCTGTTCTTAATCCCCAATTTTGTATCAATCTCGTACTCCACAGGCAAACCGTGGCAATCCCATCCAAATCTCCTGGTCACATGGTGCCCAGTAGCGGTCTGATAGCGAGTAACTATGTCCTTGATAGTGCCCGCGAGAATATGACCGTAATGAGGCAGACCAGTGGCAAAAGGAGGGCCATCATAAAAAACATATTCAGGTTTCCCTTCCGTCTTCTTCAGCTGTGTATGAAAGGCATTCATTGCCTCCCACATCTCCAATATTTTCTCTTCCTGCTTTGCAAAGTTAAAATCCTTGCCCTCACAGACGTCCTCCATGCCTCTGGGTTTAGAATTTCAGCCTTTTAGGGTTTAGGATTTGTCAAAATTCAATCTGAAAACCAGAGAATATTAAACATAAGCATTAAAACAATAACAGGAAAAGGTACAAAACTTGTAGTCTGGGTTTAAGGTTTAGGATTTGTCAATATTCTAACTGAAAACAAGAAAATATTAAACCGAAGGATTGATCAACAACATTCAGCAAAAAGTACTAGACTTTACATAAGCCAACCGAAACATTCATGTGGTGAAGTTGCGGCGTTTTTAAGCGATTTTAAAAAGATTTGAGCGAAGGTTTATAACTGTAGCATTGGAAGAGATTCGATTGTTAGGACGTTATAAAAATATTATGAGGGCATTAAAAAGGCATACCTTGAGGATCAAGCAACAGGTGAGAAGAAACTATTGTGGCTGTTGTGGTTGCGTGAAGGCGCAAAGAGGTAAGAGATGGAAGTATTTCGGCTAACTTATTCTCCTGGAAGTTCTTGATGTATATTAATTAAATATATCGGTTTTTCAATAGATATTTGACGGTATAATTTTTTTTGATAGGGTAGAAATGGTTACTTTTATCCTATTTTAATGGAGGTTTTAACTTGCTGGCGCTTGGACTTTGTGTAGTTTTGGGACGCCCTCCATCAAGATGTACAAATTGTAATTGAATGAATGGATTTTAATGACGTCTACGAGGCCACAACAGCTTAAGGGACCAAGAGCTGCAGCCCTAAGACACTTTCGAGCTCTTCTCAATGTGGGCTCTTCTACCAAGAAACCGGTCGTTATGTGGAATTTATCTTCCTCAAAGAGCTCGCTTAAACTTCCCCCCTTCAAGTTGTTTCCATATTGCATGCGGATATCTTCATAGGCAACACATTCAAAGATGAAGTGCCATTCCGTTTCGACAACTCTTTTGCTGCAGAAAGTACATATTCTGTCTTCCCAGACTTCCTTGGGAACCGTCCATCTACCAGTTTCGCACCTTAGATGATGAGAACCGGTCCTCATATGTGCAATTAAAAGTCTAGCTTTACCCTTAAGGGTGACATGCAAGTAGGCTTTTTAAAGTTTTTAAAGTTTTGTACGTATAGTACCTATAGTTTTTAAAGTTTTGGGTCTATTTTGATTAGTGTTTTAATTAGTAATTAGACCTATAAATTTAATGGGCGATAGATTTTTAAATATAGAAAAAAATTGTATGAAATAGATAATTTTCATAGCCAAATTTTTTATTAGATGGAAAATAATACAAAATATATATAATTTTTAAATGGATTGTTTATAGGATGATAATCACTACAATTTAAAATATATGTAAAGACTAATTTGATGCTTATCATAAAGTAGTAGAAAAATAATCCTTTTTATTTACCACAAACATACATACATAGATTTTCCCATGCATTTATATCTTTGGAAAGAGAATGCAGGGATATTTGTAGAGTTGACAATCTTCAAAGTCTTGACATCACTATGAGGTGAGTCTCTAATAGTCTATGTTTTCAATGTCTATTATAGCTCTATTTATAGTTAGACCCTATGCTTTATGAATCGTCAGTGCGCAAGCCATTTTTAGGGAATTTGTCGGTATCCACCACATGTGATTGGAATAGTTGGAACCATTTGTGTTTCTTTTTTGTTCCATTTAGGTCCAATATAACATTGAAAGTTCACAACAATAAAGAGAGGTAGATTAGGTGGCCTACTTTCATTTTTGTAGATAATGGCAATCGCTTGGCCAAGTGCACTATTAACAAGTCCAGCTACAACCCACAAATCCGTATTTAGCACAACTTATTGTCCAATAAACAACTACACTTTTGCATGTAATTATTCGTCATCTAAAATTGAATATGTTATGCCCCCTTTTTACTTGGGAATGTAATGTGCTATTGGTGTGGCCATTAATTTAAACATTTTGTTTGTTGTGTTACAAACAAATGTATGGATGAATATAATATAATGTATCTTGTTCATTTATAGATAAGCTGGCATTAGTGTGTGACATTATGTTGCCTTAGCATTCCTTCTATTTTCAAGAAGGTTGTGGAATTTGATTTAGGCTGGTTCGTCCCCATTTTGTTGAAAAATTATGTCTAATGTGATCCACTATCTAAAATGTTTTCCAAAGTGTAGTGTCATATGATGATTCAACATACAATGGAATGTCCTGAACTAGTGGTAGTTGTCTTGGGTTGCCAACAAGCACAACTAAGGGACCACTAAACAGGGTTTAATTATGATATGGGAATGCCTCACACAACCTATTGTCAATTCATTCTAACAACCTTGGTCCCATGAAGCTCATTTTATCAATTAGAATAATGAATGAAATACATCCTTTGTTGGAAAGTTGATAGAGCTTGACCTTGAAGAGGGTTCATATCTTTTAGTGATATGTGAAGTGTTAAATGAATGGTCGATGCATTGATATTAAAAGTGGTCACACTTATTAGGGTGGGCAAAATCAAGGGCATATACACAGGGTACATTTCTAGATCAAGGATAAAAACTTTAGCAATATTATTTATCTCATGTATGATTTTTTCATCTGCTTAAATGAGGTTTTAAGTCTTAACACTAGTGAACTAGCACACTGAGGCTTAATGGGAAATTATTGGAGTCTTCTGGTGCATAGGATAGGGTTCATATTAAGATCATTTAAGTCCTATATATTTCTTTAATTATCTTATTTTAAGTTGAGGAACACACACTAGGCCTAGTAGAGCCTAAAGGAGTGACCCTCTCTTACAATTTGGCCCATTATTATCCAATATTTGATCATAAGTACTAGTCCATTACCATAAGTTAACCTTTCATGAGCTTACATACCGATCTTTCCTTTAGGATTTGTGGAGCTACAACTTTAAGAGTCAACAAAATCCATAAGTGGTTGGTGAAAATCAATTCCAAACACATCATTACCATAACTATTGTAGAAGTTAATCACAAAATCTAGTTTCTTATACATGGCTACATTCTCTAAATTTAATATGGCTTGATCCTAATGCATCTGACTATTTTTATTGGACTTTGTGTGCAATTAAAATTATTTTCTCCTTTATTCTATCATTTTTCATGACCAATCAAGATCATCCTGGTGTATAATTAAAAATATGATTTTTTATTTATGTTGTGTGAGTGACAAGGAGTGTAATGTTTGGTCAATCTTTATTGTCCAACAATAAGTGATTTGTGACATGTGTCAATAACACATGAGATTTGGGTTGAGATTTGGGTTGTTGTGTCTTTGGCATAAATTTTCAATTCATTGATTTGAGAAGGGTATGGATGGTTAGTCTTAGACCTTTATTGTTGTAAATATGTTGTGCACCAAAGTGGTCATGAAAAATCTAGGGCATCAACTCTTACAGTTTAGACTCTTATTTTCTCACGCTTCCATATTTTTCTAGCTTAGAGGAGGTGTCCAATGTAGAAATCGCTTCATGATTAAAAGTGTGTCCTTAGCTATCTAGAATTTTTCATGGAATATACGCACTAGATGTATTATTGAGGCTACATTTGCTAGCCCAGTGATGTGTTGATTAGCTAATCTATGCAAGGATTTGTAAAACTATCTTAAAGTACATTTGACCAAGTCTTTTTAGCATATCATGTGGATTTATCTTATTCACTCATGGATTGCTTAAAGTATGTTTTGTCATGAATGTTTATGGTATATATAGGCCTATACTTATTTTATTGTCAAGCCACACTTATGGTTTTCAAGTGTATGCTTAGTTATCATGTTTTTACTTGCAAACGTGTTTGTTTTGAGGTCGTTTTCCTAACTCAATTGCCATGTGATAAAGGCATTAGTATACAACACGTTATTCTTCCACCACACCATTCAAAATCTTTAAAAGAACAAATCTTTCATTTCAATCAGATTTGTGTTAGCTTCTATTTTGCCTACTAGAATGATTTGGTCTTATAAATCTTGTTAAATCCATAGTGAATTAAAATCTAATAAATATCTATAGAATCATGCTTGTATGGCTTATAGGTTGCACATGTGTATTTCTTAGTTGAAGGGATTCATCTCAAGAGCTATAAACTAGTTTTTATCATTTGTTACATGTGCATACTTATCATCGTCTACTTAATTCATGGTCTTAAAGGTTTGTTCATGGCTACCATAGGGCATGGTTAGTCAAGGCCTACGTTGTAATTTTTTACTTTTCTTTAAATTTCCTATTGGAGACCTCAAGGAAACATCCTTCTGGATTGATAGAGCCCAAAGAATAAGAAGAGGTGCCCTCTCTTATCACTTGTCCCATAATTGTCCATTATTTGAGGATGAGCTTATCTTTATGTCTTGGTTAATTTCAATCATTTTTCCTATATATTGTCTGCTCTAATAAAATGGAGCAATAGTTTTGAGATACAACAACCTTAAGTATGAGACAAATTTTCAAGCCCAAGTAATGTTGGAAGGAATCTCCACAAAGTCTAACATACACATGTACTATAGAGGTCCTAGTGATAATGCATGGATTGAAAGTTAGTTAAGAAAATGAAATATGGGAAATAATGCAATAGTGCACATCACATTGTGGCACATTCTAGAACCATGACTAAGTCATGCAATAATCTATTGTACTTAATTATCCTAAACAAGTCATATAAACCAATAAAATAATAAAAGAAGGAAAAATGTGGGAAGAAAAATAGGAAGAGTTACTACGAAGAGTGTATACAAAATGTAAACCAAAAATAAAGAATTCAAATGAAATTTAAAACCTTCAATCTGTTGGTTCCCAAATTACTACTACCCAAATCCCTAAAAAAATTACAATCACCTAGGCCAGGTGTGTGATCAGGGTGATTAAAAGAGGTTTATCAATAGGTTTAGGGTGATTTTGGCCAACATACAAGAGTGGGTAGACTCCTCTGCACTTCAAGCTCAGCTAGACCTAGGAGGGATGTTCCTAGAGGCATGAAATAGAACACAAACAAACAAACACATTCATACCCAATGTACACTTGACCCCCAAAGTTGTCACTAGGTCAAGACAAACTAGTTGCACAAGCATTTGATTAAGCTGATGAGAGCAATCGTACAAAATGAGGATGCTTATGGAATTGTAACTACATTTAAGAGTTGATATATTGTTTTAATTTTTAATGAGTTTGGGTGATCACAGACTTCTCAGACCTGTGCCTATCCAATGGGCTACAGAGTCTCAAGTTTATCAAAGGAAAACACTAAAAGGAAATGTATGACTGCCTATTTAAAGATTTGGATGCACAAAAATCAATATCAAACTATAAGAATACTTAGTAATCCAACACCATACAACATTCTTCCATATGTAATACTGAAATGACCATTTACATAGATTAAAAATGGATTAAGAACTATCACATTCATTCAAATTAGATTTTACAATCATACCACTAAATGTGGCAAGGGAAAACCCTAACTGCGCGATAGAGGCTTCCTAAAAGAACACTTACAACAATGGAGAAAACAATGATTGATATCAAGATTACAATATATTTCACATACACTTCTGATAGCTGCTTCCTGAAGAACTAAAACTAACCAGTAGATGAAGCCCTGATTGCCTTGGATGCTCAACACTAGTAGAGAGAAATTATGCCCAGCCCTTTTTTTGAGTATCAATCTTGCCTTTATAGCCTTCACACCACGGATCTAAGAATAAAAAGGGTGGTAAAACCCTCAACAACCCCACCAACTGCAATAAAAACATTAATTTCAACTACGCATTTTGCATTAATGGTGATCCTAGAGGTTGTTGGCACGTTCCCAAGTGGTGGGAGGAGCAGGGAAGGCAAAACAATCGTGCCCCGACAAATCAGGATTCCTTCAGGCAATCGACTTTTGAAAAGGTGAAGAAGGAAGCCCCGATCTCCAAAGTATGAAAGGAATAAAAGGAAAGCATCGGGCTTCAGAGATTGGGCCTTCACCATACATTGTTCACTTTAGAAGAGAAGAAAAGAACTACCCAATCCTGAAATACTTATAAAACTTTTGAAGCTCATCGGACTTTGGCGATCAGACCTTCTGCCTTCCATCTTCAAAAAGAAGAGAGGAAGAGAAACCCCCGAATCACCGATGCCTGCAACACTTAGAAACTTTTGTGAAACCTTGTCGAACTTTAGTGATCGGGCCTTCCGCTAGTAACCTATAAAAAGGAAGGAAGAAAAGAAACCTTTGGATTACTGGTGCCTGACTGATTTAGAAGGATTTGAGCTTCATCAGACCTCGACCATCAAGGCCTCACCCTTCTGCCTGCCTGGAAGAAGATGAAAGACAGTCACTCCGACCCCAATGCTTGAAACATTTAGGCAAATTTTGGATTATTCAAGGTAGAATTCAGAGTCGATAGGACAGGAACGATAGAAGACAAAAGGCTGAAACTTCAAAGTTATGACAAATGCAAAAAAACACAAGGAAAAAGCTAGGATTCTCTTGGACTTAACTATTTTTTAGGGTTTCTTCTGTGCATCTCAAAAGGCAAACACTTAGAAACTTCATGGAGGGAATCCATTCAACATAATCTCAGATCAGATATAACTGATGGGTTCAACAACAAAGGCACAAAGTAAGGTCTTGATGATTTTGGGGCAAAATAAACCAAGTTGGGAACTAGTTTTTTCAGGTGTCAACAGTGGCTCTAGTGAGGACGTGTGCCAAGCAATGACACGGTGAGACTTTCAAATCTTCAGGGCAGACAAAAAGGCATAACAATACACAGGAACATAAACAAAAACACCATCAAGACCAACAGTGGTCAAGACTTCTCAAGGTCAAAAATAACAGATATAACAAGATTTCATCACAAAAATTTTGAAGGACCACACTACTTACGAGAAGTAGAGTTTTAGAGGTTGTCCATGAACATGCAGCTCCAGAAGTTCCCCTTCCATATTTCTGATATAAAAGGTGTCCTGGCCAACCTTTTCATCAATTTGATATGGGCCCAACCATAATGGTTCAAACTTACCATGCTTTCCCTTGTCCTCTGATTTTGCATTCCAGAGGAGAACTAAAGTACCAATCTGAAGACACCTTTTAACCATTCTCTTGTTGAATAGATGCTCCATCTTCTATTGTTATAGCAAACTTTTATCATGTATCATCCTTCTAGCTTCATCCAATTCTGTCAACTCATACATCCTTAATGCCAAAGTAGCATCCCCATCTTCTCCTATTTGTTGCAGCAGTTGATACACAAGTAGTTCTAATGACATTGGCATTTTGGCCTCCAACCCATATACTATCTCAAAAGTACTTTTGTCTATAGCACGTTTGTAGGTGATCTGATCAGCCCAAACTGCATATTTTAGCTTGTCATCCCACCTTTTCTTGTTCATAGCTAGAGTCCTCTTAAAAAATTTCATGAGGCTCTTATTGTTGGACTCAACTTGTCCATTACCATGTGGATGGTATGGTGATGAATGAATCAACTTTATCCCATATTTGGAACACATACCTACAATGTCTTGAGATCTAAAGCACATGACATTGTCTACAACAATTCTAGATGGCATGCCAAATTTGGTTATCACATTGTTCAGCAGAAATTCAATCACTACTTTGGATGTGGCATTGCGAGTTGGAATAGCCTCAACCCACTTCGTAAAGTAGTTAGTTGCTATCAATATCCATATATACCTGTTGCTTGATCTTTCTTGAATCTCCCCTATGAAATCAATGCCCCATTGTTGAAATGGTGCCTCAGTGGTAACATTCATAAGGGGAAGAGCATCTTGAAACTTCAACTTACTTGCAAACCTTTAACAAGCATCACATTTTCAAATTTTTTTTGCAACATCCTTGAAGAGGATTGGCCACTAAAAACCTGCCCTAATAATCTTATGTGTTGTGGTTTTAGCATGGAAGTGCCCGCCACATATTCCTTGGTGACATTCCTCAATGATTTTCTTATATAGTTGTTGGTCCAAACACTTCAACAATAGTCCCTCACGATTTCTCCACATTAAAAAACTTTGAGATAAAACATATTTCTGAGACTGGAGCTTAAGTGTTCTTTGTTGAGTTACATTCATACTGGGGGGACACTGCATGTTGACAATATAGAAAATGATATCCTTGTACCATGGATCAGTTGTTAACATACACACATTAGCAGATGACACAACATCTACCTCATTTATTTCAGCAGCCTCTAAGTTGGAATTAGCCACAACTTAGCCAAACCCTGGCCTCTAACCAGTTTGGTGACTCGCACCTCAATGTCATACTCTTGGATCCTATTGATCCATCTACATCTTCTCCCATAAACTTCCTATTGTATGGAAATATCTTTCACAATTGAGTGGGGCACATATACAATTGTCTTTGCACCCATAAGATATGGCCTAAAGTTTTTTTACTACCCTAACCAAAGCATATGCATGCTTTTCCATATTTGAATAGTTCAATTCTGCAACATGTAAAGACTTGCTAAAGAATCCCATGGACTGCTCAAATCCACCCTCATTCTTTTGCAACAACACAGCAGCAATAGTATAATATGAATCAAAAGAAAGGAGTTGAAAAGGCTTGGAATAATCTGGGCTCACCAACATTGGTGCATTCTTGAGAGCCTCCTTTATGTCAATAAAAACTTTAGTTGGTTCCTTGCCCCATGCAATAGACTAGCCCTTCTTGAGCATCTTAAAGATTGCCTTGGTCTTCTCAGCAAAGTTAGGGACAAACCACCTCACAAAGGTGATTTGTCTAAAGAAAGATTAGACACCCTTGACTGATTTGGGTTGAGGGATAATGTCAATGGCCTTAACTCTTTCGAGACCTATTCTAATCCCATCCCTTGACACAATATGACCCAACAAATTTCCTTCTTCTACTCCAAACTAACATTTTTTTGGATTCAAAGTAATCCCATATTCCAAACATCTATTAAAGATTTGTTGCAAATGCTTGCAATGAGTTTTCTTGTCTTTGGAGAATGCAGTGAGCTCATCTTGGTATACTACCATGATTTTATCAATGAGGCCTGCAAAGGTGACATCCATTGCTTTCTGAAATGTTGATCCTATATAATTCAATCTAAATGGCATCTTCAAAAGGACACATTCCCCAAGGATTAGTGAATGTTGTCTTGTACTGTTTTGACTCCTTGACCAATACCTAATTATAACCCAAGAATCCATCCATCATAGACATCAGTTCTAAACCAACAACCCTCTGCAAAACATGATCCATACTTGGAAGAGGATAGTTGTCCTTAAGGGATTTGATGTTCAAGTTTCTGAAATCTACACACAATCTGATCTCTCCATTTTTTTTCCTCACTAGAATAAGATTAGACACCCACTCAGAATGGCTGATTGGTTTTGTGATACCTCCCTCTTTTAGCTTTGCCAACTCTTTATGCATCTTGGGGGCTATGGTGGGGTTTATAGGTCTGTGTTTCTACCTAAAAAGTTTTGCATCAGGCTAAAGGAGAATAGCATGTTGAAATAAATCTTCCCTACATGCCTTCAACTTGAATCATAGGAACATGCAAAACATTTTTTGAATTTTCTTAATAAATCAACCAACATTTACTTTTCATGGGATTTGAGCCACTTACTAATGTAAACCATCCTAGGTGCCTCTTGGGTGCCAAGGTTAACAACTTCAATATTGTCCTCTTCAACTAGTTTACCTTTGCTTTTCCATCGGTCAACATTATCAAACATTCTTTCAAGTGCAACCAGACCCTTGGAAATAGTATTGGTCTTCAGTCATATTACTTCATTCCCAAGCAATGTTTCCTGTCATCTTCTACCTCTATCATAGGCTATCAATTGATTAACTAATTGTCAAATTCATCCAGGCAATTGAGGAAACTAAAAATCTGATTGTTTTCATTGAAAACTTGCCAACTGTATATGTTATTAGGAATTGTTGGCCTTGTGAGCACTTCCACAACATAATGGCCATAAGAAAATTTTGATAGAGGGATAAATTTTGAGGCAGCTACTACCAAGGAATCTACCTTCTCATTTTCAATTCTTTCAACCCATTCAATGCCAATAGCATCAAACAATTCTATAGTGTCCCATACTGCATTCTTGTATGCCCTTAACCTATTATCTTTGGCAGCAAAAACATTTCTAATCTGTTGCACAATTAACTCTGAATCACCATGCATCTTCAAGCACTTGACTCCATGCTTATGAGCAACATTCAATCCTAACAACAATGCCTCATACTTAGTTATGTTTTAAGTGCATTGAAAATCAAGTCTAAAAGACATGCCAAACTATTCTCCATCCAGTGCTATTCTCATTTCTTCTAACATCACACTCATTCCTATTCGTCCTTCTTTTTGTTCTGAGTACGTTATCCGAAGATTCCTTAGAGGTATATTGATACTGGCTCCTGAAATCTTCATATGCATCATTTCTGCTAGACGTACCTATTTGGTCATGGGTATTCAATGGGGGCCTCACATTGGGTTTCTTACCCTCCATCTACTCCTATTTCCTATACTGCTAGAGGATTTATCACACATAGGCTGCTCCTAGTTTCTTCCTCTATTCATTGTAGAGCTCTTCTCTTTTCAAATATAATTAATTTTTGGGTTGTAAAAATAGAGTCGCCACTCCCTTGCTGGAAAGAAAATTTTGAACAAACATTGCACTTTAATACTACAACAGCTAGAAGTAAATTGATTCAACGGGTCCTCGACAACGGTGCCAAAATGTTGGCATAAGTTAATGGGAGGCCAAACTTACCCAAACACACTAAAATGCAAACTGCAAACCTATTGTTACCAAGGCCTTAAAACTTCTCAACCTTTCAATTCATTCCCCGACAATGGTGCCAAAATGTTGGTTCCCAAAATTACTACTACCCAAAACCCTAAAATATTTTACAATCACCTAGGCCAAGGGTGTCATCAAGGTGGTTAAAATAGGTTTATCAATAGGTTTAGGGTGATTTTGGCCAAATTACAAGAGTGGATAGACTCCTCTACACTTCAAGCTCAACTAGACCTAGGAGGGATATTCCTAGAGGCATGAAATAGAACGCAAACAAACACAACCATACCCAATGTACACTTGACTCCCAAAGTTGTCACTAGGTCAAGACACATTGGTTGCACAGGCCTCTGATTAAGCTGATGAGAGCAATCCTACATAATGAGGATGCTTATGGAACTGTAATTGCATTTAAGACTTGATATATTGTTTTGATTTTTAATGGGTTTGGGTGATCATAGGCTTCTCAAACCAGTGCCTATCTAATGGGCTACAGAGTCTCAAGTTTATCAAAGGAAAACATAAAAGGAAATGTATGATTGCCTATTTAAAGATTTAGATGCATAAAAATCAATATCAAGCCATAAGAATACTTAGTAATCCAACACCATACAATATTCTTCCATATATAATACTAAAATGACCATTTACAAAGATTGAAAATGGATTAAGAACTGTCACATTCATTCAAATTAGATTTTACAATCATACCACTAAATGTGGCAAGAGAAAACCCTAACTACAATAGAGGCTTCATGAAAGAGCATTTACACCAATGGAAAAAATAATGATTGATATCAAGATTACAATATATTTCTCATACAATTCTGATAGTTGCTTCTTGAAGAACTGAAACTGATTAGTAGATGAAGCCCTGACTACCTTGGATGCTCAACACTAGTAGAGAGAAATTCAGCCCATAATGACCAACCCTTTTTTGAGTATCAATCTTGCCTTTATAGCCTTCACAACATGGATCTAAGAATGAAAAGGGCGGGAAAACCCATAACAACCCCACCAACTTCAATAAAAACATTAATTTCAACTACCCATTTCGCATTAATGGCGATCCTGGAGGTTGTTGGTGATGGTGTTAGGTTGTCATTGATGTCAAAAAGGTCTTGCAGGAGGTAAGTGCAAGAGGTTGATGCTTCATATGTGTGTTCATGCTTCATCAAGGGTTGTGTGAAGTTGTTGACAGAAGTTGTCATATCATAGCTTGTTCAGTATGCTTTGGTTAGTGTGATGAAATCTCTATTCACAATTTGTCATGATCTTCATAGATGTGGTCTCAATCAGTATATCTCCAAGCATAACAAAGTTGAAATGATAAGATTCTATCAGGGTCAATATGGTTACATAAAATTTGTTCATCAAATGAAAGGTTTGTTCATATTATTCTTTTGATTAGAAATAGTTGCTACTATGCCTAAGATGTTGTAGTAGTGAGTAATCAGATGTGTCAGATGTCTTGGGAGGTTGTCTTACGTTCTTCAAAGGTTTGTATTTAATTATAGGGAGCTTGAATTCGAAGGGGAGCTCATTTCATTAGCATCAGGCACTTTATGATGGAACATGTTTCTCATTAAAAAATGGCATCGAATGACTTTAGGGGAGCGTGAATATTTATTTGAAGACCCATATTTAATATTATAAGGAGAGATTGATTTTCAAGGAGGAGTTTTCCATCAAATGTCTTTGAAATTTAATGCATATTTAAAAGGGGGAGCAAATTATTTAGGAAAAGCATCAAATTGCTTTTATCAAAAAGTATACTCTATAAACATATTTTATAGAAATAATAAAATAGGCCGATAAAAAAAATAGTTAAAATGTCATATATATGACATGAGATTCGACCTCCTTATATGCTTCAAGCCTCTTTTAAAAAGGCAGCCCGATCTCCTTGTTTTTTATTAGAAACTTTATTAAGTTTATGTCTCATTTCTAATGGTGACTTCAAATAAAGCCTTAGTATATGGAGTTCTTTTTTTCTTTTTTTTTTAAAGGCTAATACTTAGTATGGCTACGAATTTTTTTTGCCATGTATGAGCCTCATTTTATGCAAAGGGGTATTTAAAAGACATTGAATATTTTAATTTATTCAAAGTTTCTGTTTTAAGGAGAGCACGACTTTTGGAAAGACTTTGAAGTATTTATTTTGGAAGAGCAGATTTTAGTGGCATTAAATATGCTTTAAATGGAGAAAAGCATTATATTAAGTGGATGGTGAGAAGTTAGAAATTTTTTATTTCCTATTTTCTTGGAGGGATCATGATTAAGGATTTTTAAGGAGATTTTTTAGTGCTTTTAAAAAAGGCAACTTTCTTGTAAAGATTTTCATGACAAAAAGGCTATCAAATGGATTTCGAAATTAGAAATTGTTTTTTCTAATTTAAAGAGATGACTTCAAGATTTTTGAGGAGATTTTATAAGGCAGATATTTTGGCACAGAAAGATGATTTATTTTGTGGAAAGAAATTGTGAGAAGATTAAATTTTTTTTGGAGAAATGTTTTTTGTTTTCTTTGCAGGATCATTAGCAGAGAGATTTTTGACAGAGGTTTTGTGCTTTGAAGAATTTAGTGAAGGAATATGAAGCATCATTGAAGAGATTGAAGGGAAGATGGAATATTAAGAATTGAAGAAAAGATTTATTCAGAAAAATTCTTCATAGATGAAAATTATTATGCAAGAATATAAAGGATATGAAAGGTCATCAAAAGTTGTTGAAATTGTGTGATTCATATGTAGGTTAAAGACATACAAATAAAACATTACAAATGGAGTTTGTATTTTTCAGAGAAGAGGAACATCAAATATAGAGAAGATGAAATTTAGAGATGATGATAAAGCAATCAATTTTTGAAGATGGAAGATCAAAAGTTTTAAATGGGATTTGATATTATTTTTTTTAGATTTGAATAGGCACAGAGGAATATGAAAAAGTTCTTTCTTCTTGCAGATGGATTGGTGTTTGGACTTCTTGATGTTTTTATAATTGCAAATGAAAGGTTTTTGATTTACAGAGAGAAGGTGAAATGTTTTTGTTTGCAGAGAGGATGTAAATGATTATCTTGTATATAATGGCTTTGCAGGTGGATTGATTAGATTGTGTGGTGATGTGGATCAATATGGAGTATTGAAGATATTTTCAGTTTATTGTATGTGAGATTATGTTTGTGCAGGAATGGATCAAACACAGTATGAGGACATCAAGCAATTCTTGTAGATGGATTGGTGTTTGGACTTCTTGATGTTTTTATAATTGCAAATGAAAGGTTTTTGATTTACAGAGAGAAGGTGAAATGTTTTTGTTTGCAGAGAGGATGTAAATGATTATCTTGTATATAATGGCTTTGCAGGTGGATTGATTAGATTGTGTGGTGATGTGGATCAATATGGAGTATTGAAGATATTTTCAATTTATTGTATGTGAGATTATGTTTGTGCAGGAATGGATCAAACACAGTATGAGGACATCAAGCAATAAACTTACAGATTGAACCATGAAGATAAAGATTGAACCATGAAGATAACATGCAGGTGAATATGCATCAGGTGAATCAAATTTGCAGAGATAAGAGTGTTGTAAAGATGTGTAAAAGGAATTGTTTTGTATGGTCTTGATTTGAAAATCAAATAGGAGGTATAAGGGTGTATGATGAGACACAAGTTGCATAATGGTGCAAATCAGATTGAATAGCAATCAATTCTTGCACACAGAATTTTATGATGGAAAATTGTTTATGCCAGTGAGGCCTTGTATTAGCCAGTGAGGCTTGTTGGTCAGTGAGACCTATTTGTTTACCAGTGAGGTATATCAGTGTTGGAAGTGGGTGCTTCTGTTTGGTATTGAAGTTGGTGCTCCATAAGGAGTTGATGCTCCTAGATACATATTGTAGCCAGTGAGGCATGTTTTCCAGTTAAGCCAGTGAGGCAGTTTTGAGTGGTTTCTCTACCCAGAGAGGGTTTTCCACTCCAGTAATTCTTGTGTTAATGATATGCTTCTATGTGTGTTTTTGCTTCTATGTTAAGATTTATCTCTATGTGGTCCTACTCATAATTTTCACTATCAAACTTGTACATATGTGTGTAATAGTTTATTGATGACTTTCTCTTTCTGAGTCTTGTAAATTAAAAGTTATAATAAGTTGCAAAAATCTACACAACACTGATTCACCCCCCCTCTCAGTGTTGTCTGAACTCCTACAGTTGGCACGTTCCTAGGTGGTGGGAGGAGCAGGGAAGGCAAAACAGTCAGGCCCCGATAAATCAGACTTCCTTCAGGCAATCAACTTTTAAAAAGGTGAAGAAGGAAGCCCCGATCTCCAAAGTTTGAAACAAACAAAAGGAAAGCATCATGCTTCAGAGATCGGGCCTTCACCATACATTGTTCACTTTGGAAGAGAGGAAAAGAACTGCCCAATCCTGAAATGCTTATAAAATTTTTGAAGCTCGTCGAACTTTGACGATCGGACCTTCCACCTTCCGCCTTCGAAAAGAAAAGAGGAAGAGAAACCCCGTGGTTGCCAATGCCTGCAACACTTTGAAATTTTTGTGAAACCTTGTCAGACTTTGATGATCAGGTCTTCTGCCAACAACCTGCAAAAAGGAAGGAAGAAAAGAAACCTCCTGATTACCAGTGCCTGACTGACTTAGAAGGATTTGAGCTCTGTCAAACCTTGATCGTCGGGCCCTCACCCTTCTGCATGCTTGGAAGAAGACGAAAGACTGCCACTCTAACCCCTGACACCTGAAACACCTAGGCAAATTTTAGATTATTCAAGGTAAAATTTAGAGCCAATAGGACAGGCACATGGAAGACAAAAGGCCAAAACTCTGAAGTTCTGAAAAAGGCAAAAACATAAGGAAAAAGCCATGATTCTCTTGGACTTAACAATTTTTCAAGGATTCTTCCGTGCATCTCAAAAGGAAAACACTTAGAAACTTCATGGAGGGAACCCATTCAACATAGTCTCAGATCGGATGTAATTGATGGGTTCAACAACAAAGGCACAAAGTAGGGTCTTGATGAATTTGGGACAAAATAAACCAAGTTGGGAACTAGTTTTTTTAGCTGTCAACACGATCTATGTTAACTACAACCTCAATTAGAGAAAAGGAATAAAAAATAATCAATAAAACACAAATTTTACCCACATTGACTCCTATTGTACCGTGAAGGTAGATGTGCTCAAAGTGTTTCAATGTTGGAATGTGATTTCTCACGGTGACATGGCATTGCACTAATAGATGATATAAAAAATGGTTCCTGAAGGGTCCATTTATAGGTTTCCAAGTTGAATGATTGATGGTGGAGAACAATTAAGAGATCAATGGTTTAGATCAAGTTGGTTAGGTAGTTGGGAGATGGACGGTGGAGGATTTTAGGAATTTTTGTATGTTTAATTGATTTTTGGGAGATAGTTATAAAATGGGAGGTGGTAAATAAAAGGAATTTATAATCCTTTTTATTCATTCTTAGGTGGTTATACGAAAAATATTTAATTAATAAATTAATTAAATCATGTGAAGTGGGAAGAAGACTAGGTTATTAGGACCTAGGAAAAATGGTCTAGGACCTAGGAAAATGAGGGAATGATTGGGATAATTTAGTGAATTAGGACCTGTGTATTTTTTAGGTGTCCACAAATAGATATCATGAAAAATCACCTTGAAAGGACATTACAAAGCTATATATGAGGGAGAATAATGTAAAATAAGAGGACGACGTAAAAATAAATGAATGAGAGTATGTGGAAAATGGAGAGATGATATAAGAAACAAGGAAAATAGATAGATTTATTGGAGATATAGATGAGATAGATAATACATATGAGATTGTAATGGCATGTCTTAAATGTAATACATTCTTATATCCAATAAAAGGCATTGGGCCATATCTTATGCGTATTGTGTAATTTGTATGAAATATGGTATTCACTTTATTTGATTTTAACTAATAGTATATTTTCATTATCATTATATCTATTTTCCACTATGTTGCATTAGTGTCAAAGTCTCAACCATAGCATAATCTTAATTAGTCATTTAACCTTATTTTTATGTCAATAAGGGAAATCCAAATGTTGTTGTAACACCTTGTGTCATGTCACTAAAACTCATTAAAAATTAGGCTTTTACACATCATTTTTTTAAAATCAATATCGTAGAGGATACTTCCTCGAGGGAAAACTAATTTTAATGGCACATATTTGTGAGATTCTCCCATTATCAAAAATCACTAGAGTATCTTAGCTAATCTCATTCTTATGATTACAATTTGATTTATTTGTTGCATCTTATAAAATTGTATTTTCAAATGCTATGGTTTTGTTTCGTGTAACACTTTCATGTGATATTTCTAATTTAGTAAATACAATGAATAAGAATACTCAGAACTAAGTAAATGGCATCAGAGGCCCTACTTTTGACATCACAATATGCCACCCTATCATCATGAACTGTCTAATATCTAGTAACAAAAATGAAACAATTCCCAACCCGAGATGAGATAGTACTCAGGTTTAGGTGTAAGGCCTGAGGCGAGGAAAAAACCTAATAAAAAAGTTTGGAGAAAAATTCAAGTAATGCCAATCACTTCTAGAATAAGAGGGAATAAAAAGGAGATTCTTTTCAAACCAAGGATGCAATAACGTACCCATTTTGAACAAAATCAAAGAGAAAGGAAAGATCCCCAAAAAGAAGGTACAAAAATAATTAGGCCCCAAATCATTTTGGTTATGGACCTGACTGTAGAGATTCCAAAACACAGTTTAGCTCCTCAAGTTTCTTCTCTTCGGGACACTACTTTAATAGTAAGTTTTGGAAACTATCTCCTGATAAATCTACTTTATCAAAATGGGTATTTGAAATTTGGTCTCAAATGTAGAGATTTTTCTTCTTGAAAATGGTTATTTATAGTCCAAATTTCTTCTAAAAAAGAAAGAGATAAGATTTATCACAAGTCTTAGTTTTTAAATGGAGCAGGCCTTTTCTCCCAACCCTAGCATTTAAACTTTGACCCAGATGCAAATTTTATTAGATTTACTCCATTCTGGGTCCACCTGAAGAATATTCCAATGGAATATAAAGATTTAGAAATTATTGAAATTTTGGGTAATGTGATGGGGATTTATCATGAACATGATATGGATTCTATTAAAAAGTTTAGTACCCATGTTAGATTTTGCATCCTAATGGATGCTGCTAAGGAATTCCCTCAAAATGTTCTCCTTAAAATATATGTAGGGGTTTGGAAACAAAAAATCTTCTATGATTGCCCAAATCCCCTTTGCCTTCACTATCATCAATATTGCCATCTCAATAGCCTTTATAAATCTAACACTAATGATCTATAAAAATAGGAAACCCCTTCTTCCAAACAACCCCCAAGGAAAATTTGGTCTATGAGGATTTGGAAGTGAATGTAATTCCAGAGGAAAAGGATCCTACCGTTCATCAAATTGAAGAAAATTTGACCGCAGAAGACGTTGCCTTCAACATTCCTTTGGGGGATCAACAACTTGATTTGGATAATCATAATGAAAATGTCCCTACACTTTGTCAATTTGATAAGCCATATTTTGATAACATTGAGTGGAGCATTCAAGATAAGGTATATCCTTATGAGAAAAATATAAATAATATGATAAATGAAATCTTATTAAAGGTAGGGGTGAGCTTTCTAATGAAATTACAGATGAAGTCCTCAATGAAAATATAGGATTTGATTTTTTAGAAAGATTTTCCATTTCTCGAACAGAGAGAAATGAAAAGTTAAATTTTATAACTCCTATTCAAACAAAAAAAGGAATAAGGCCAAAGAGCAAATAAATACAAGAAGATATTGCAGTTGGAATCTAGTCCATGCTTGATAAAACTACGAGAATGATCGAGGAAGTGTATGATCAACAATCTTCCCAACTTATGTTGTTTGGCCAACCTGATTAATTGCGGTGATCAAGGAGATATTTTTGATGAATGTTTAAGTGATGTGTAGCATGCTTGGATAGATTTAAGTCCAAACTATGGTGTAATACACTATGCCCTCATTCTTTTGTGGCATCTGATGTTTAGGTCCATACCTAATTTGATATATGTATGAATGTCGACCTAGGAGATTGTTCCTATGGTTGATGATTGTATCACTGACCTTGATGTACATTCCAAGGTTGATGAATTGCATAAATACATGTAATGAATTCATGTTTGAGGGTGGGTTATGTGAAGATAAAAAAGATAAGTGTGAAGAAAAAAAGTAGAGCAGAACAGAGGAGTTTGATTGCACTTCAATGGAACTGAACCTTGGCATAATGTAGATGCTATTATCTCAGTTCACAATCTTTTGGCAGTGAGCCTCTGATTTTTGATATTGCTATAACATATTATTTTGTAGGCTAACACCTACCGTGGTTTTTCCCTGGTTAGGGTTTTCCAAATAAAAATCTAGTGTATCATGTGTTGAACGTGTAATTGTGATTAAGTTTCTGGTTTCATGCTTTCATGGTTAAATTTGATTATCAGTAATTAAGTAGTTGATGGTTTGATAGTCATAAGAAGTTAAGTTTTTGAGACAAATGATTCACCCCCCTCTCAATTGTCTTGTGCATTTCAACAAATGAAGCCACACAACTGATTCGCCCCCCATCTCAATTGTCTTGTGATCAGATTATGAGATATTGGAGGGATTCAGGAGCAAATTTCCAGACCGAGATGTCTTTCAGAGACTACATTGACCTTAGATTGAGGCATAGACCCCATAGAGGTGTTGGGGTAGACATCATAACCAAGACTTGCAAAAGAAAGTTAGCAAATTATCTATTCCTTACTTTGATGGCTCAGGGAAGACTACAACTAGGGCGTGGGTACAGAGATTGGATAGCTTTCTTCAACTTAGTCCTATGTCAGAGGATGAGGCTATTACTTATGCTACTTTGCATCTAGACGGGGGTGCCCATGAGTGGTGGCACCATGGTATGGTCACTTTGGGCCATGATCGGATCACTTCTTACATGGAGTTCACTAAGAGGTTGATGGACAGGTTTGATAAGAAGGATCCTAGGTTACAGTTTAAGGAGTTGGCCTAGTTGAAACAATGGGGTTCAGTAGATACATACATTTTTGAATTCCAGAAGCTGTCTGCGATGGTTACCAACATATCTGAGAGGAGGTTGACTGTACTCTTCATTGATGGTCTTTTAGACCCATTGAGAGGTTGGATTAAGGCCCTTAGTCCATCTTCTTTTCAATATGCCTTGAAGAAGGCAAGGGATATGGAGTCATCCACTTTGAGGAGTAAATTCTAGACCAAAGGTTTCTTCCATAAGAAAGACAAGGTTAAGAAATTGTTTTAGCGAGATTCTAATCCACCAAAGAAAGGACCTTTGAGGTTGGACAACGATCAGCTCAATGAGCTAAGGAGAAAAAAACTATGTTTTCATTGTAGGGAGCCTTGGGATCCATCGCACAAGTGTGCTGCCCAAGGCAAGGCAAAGCAGATAGAGTACTTTTCAGCAGAGGAATCAATAGATGATGAGGCAGATCTGCATGTTGAGTCAAGGAATTCAGAGAGGGAGAACTCTTCATACGAGTCTGAGAAGGAGTTAGAAGACGATAGGCCCATAGCCCAACTCTCTAGCATTCAGAAAGAGGGTTCATTCAGGATTCAAGGAGTTCTTGGAGGACAAAGGGTTATTACTCTTCTTGATATAGGGCTACTCATAACTTCATCGATGATGGGCTAGTAGAAAAATGGGGACTTAAGATAGAAGAGTTTAAAGGGTTCAAAGTGAGAGTAGCGGATGGTTTTGTCATCACATGTAAGAGGAAAATCTCTAACTTGACCATTTAGCCAAGTGACTATGAATTCCAAGATAATTATTGTGTTGTATGGGAGATATGGATGTGGTGGTTGGCATGAAATGGCTACATGCCATTCGAGAGTTTTACCTCAACTTGCATACCATGGAGATGAAGTTTGAGGTAGATGGGAGGAAACATTTACTCAGGGGAATGCCATATGGTGGTTTACGTGTGGTGCCTCTCAGGAGGATGGAGAGACTTCTTAGACATGATCAGGTCGAGTGGGCAACAGAATGTTTGATTACGCCTACAGTCACTGAGCATCAGAAGCAGAGTTACCACCTCAACATACAGGCTTTGTTGTCCAAGCACAACAAAGTATTTAGCAACATTCCACTTGGGAGACCTCTTAAGAGAGGTATCAAGCATGTGATAGAGTTGGAGGAGGGGGCCAAGCTAATCATTATTACCCCTATAAACATCCAAGGAGATTGATAGGTAATAGCAAGAAGGCTATCAAAGAGCTTCTCGATATGGGGCATATCAGGCCAAGTAAGAGTCCCTTTTCTTCAGTAGTGGTGTTGGTCAAGAAGAAGGATGGGACGTTGAGGATGTGTATTGACTATAGGGCATTGAACAAGAAAACGATCAAGAATAGTTATCCCATCCCACGTATTGATGAGCTCATAGATAAGCTACATGGTACTTGCTATTTCTCTAAGATAGATTTGAGATCAGGGTACCATCAGATCTGAGTTAGGGAGGAGGATGTGGAGAAGACAACATTCTGATGCCACTATGGTCACTTTGAGTTTCTGGTTATGCCTTTTGGCTTAACCAATGCTCTAGCCACATTTCAATCTTGCATGAACAGGGTGTTTCAAGATTAGTCGAGGAAATTTGTCCTCATCTTCTTTGATGATATATTGATCTTTAGTAGGACATGGGAAGAATACCTACAACATATTGATGAGGTGTTGAACATTTTGGAGAGGGAGTCACTGTATGCTAAAGAGTCTAAGTGTGAGTTTGGCATGACCGAGCTTTTGTATCTTGGTCACATTATCAGCTATGAGGGTGTTAGAGTGGATCCTAAGAAGATTAGAGCAATCCTTGATTGGCCTCCACCTACAAATCTCTCACAGCTTAAGGGATTCTTTGGTCTTTGTGGATTCTACAAGAGGTTCGTCAAAGGGTTCTCATAGGTAGCTACCCCACTTATAGACTTGATGAAGAAGGGGGCATTTGTTTGCTCTAATGGTGCATAACGGTGTTTCAGTCGATTCAAATAGATAATGAGTACTTGCCCAGTGTTGGTCATTCTCGACTTCTCCAAACCATTCAAGTTGGATTGTGATGCTTATGGAGAGGGAATATGTGCAGTGTTTATGCAGGATAAGCATCCCATAGGATTTGAAAGTAGGAAACTAAGGGGTGCTGAGAGAGGTTACAGTATCTATGATAAGGAGATGTTGGCTATTATGCATGCCTTAGCCAAATTCAGGTAGTACTTGATGGGAGGCAAGTTTATTATCAAAACTGATCACAACAGCCATAAGAATTTCCTGAATTAGAGAGACCTCAATGACAGGCAATAGAAATGGGAAAGCTGCAGGCTTATGACTTTGACATAGTTTATTGCAAAGGGAACAAAAATGTTGTTGTTGATGCATTGTCTCGAAGACCGCATTTGTGTTCCTTAGTGGAGATTTTAGCTTATTCGAAAGAGTTAATTCTAACTGAATATGTTAAGGATAAGTGGGCTACAGGTATTATTGACGGTACTATTCATGATGATAGGTATACAATTATAAATGATCTTTTTATTTACAAGGGTAGGATGCTTTTGGTACCAGGATCAACGATGAAGAGGAGAGTTCTGAGGGCCTTTCATGATGTTCCTATGGCTGGTGACTCAGGGTATTTCAAAACATAGAGGCAGATCCATGTGCGGATTACGTGGAAAGGTCTCAATACTGAGGTTCTGAAGTATGTGAGAGAGTGTCCTACTTCCTAGTAGAACAAACATGAACACTTTTCCTGTTGGTTTGTTGCAGCCCCTACCCATTCCCAATTGGAAATGAGAGTGCATCTCCATAGACTTTATCACGGGCTTGCCCAAGGCAGGGAATGTATATATGTTGTGATTGATCGATTGACAAAATTTGCTCACTTCTTTGTGATTTCAGCCACATATACAACAACTCAGGTTGCTAATTTGTTTTTCTGAGAGGTATTTAGGCTACATGGATTTCCATGGAGCATAGTTAGTGACATGGATAGCAAGTTCTTGAGTCATTTTTGGCATGGACTTTTCAGATTGAGTGGGACTAAACTCACTTAGAGTACTAGCTATCACCCACAGACAGATGGGAAAACATAAATTGTTAACAAGTGGATGGAGGGATACCTCAGAAACTACACAGCAGGGCAACAAAAGGCATGGGTTAAGTGGTTACACTTGGGCAAGTATTGCTACAACACCACTTATCATATGTCTATTTAGATGTCACCTTTTATGGCACTTTATAGCTATGAGGCACCCAACTTCTTAGACCTACTATTTGGGGATAGTAGAGTGCCTATGGCGAATGACTTGTTACAGGAAAGAAAAAATATCATGAAGTCCTTGAAGGAGAACGTCTAGAAATCTCAGAATCAACAAAAGCAATATGTATATCAACATCAAGTTGAGTGATCTTTTGAGTTTGGTGACATGGTTTATTTGATGTTGCAACCTTGTAGACAATCAACTCTCAAGAGGAGTGGTGCAAAAAAGTTGAAGCTATGATATTATGGCCCATTTAAAGTTTCCTAACGGCTTGGGGAAGGCTTATGAGTTAGAATTGCCAGCAAAGAGTAGAGTTCATAATGTTTTCCATGTGTCTCACCTCGAGAAGGCATTGGGGCACAATGTGTTTCCTTCTATGGAGTTGCCACCTCTTGATGTAGAGGGCAAGTTGATTATTATTCCAGAGGCAATCATTGACACCAGGGAGTGTACCTTGTGGAAGAGGGTTATCCGGGAGTATCTGGTGAAGTGGAAGAACCTACCAATAGATGATGCTACTTGGGAGAAAGAGCATATTTTGTAGCATCCAGAGTTGAGATTGCTTGGGAACAAGCAATATTGGGGAGGGTAGACTATAATGTCCCTTTCCTAATCAAGTAGTTTGATGGACAATTAGCCTATTATGTGGTTCCCGTAGGCTAATATGCTGGGTTAGGGAACTTTGGGATGTTGGTTTATCTAGCAGTTTGGCAGTGTTAAATGTGTTTTTCGAGCTCAGATGGTTATGATATGCACAACACCCTTTTTCGGTGAGATTTTGGCTGAGTTCTCCAAGACTTACTATTTTAATAAGTTAATTCGAGCACCAACTGAGTCAGCTAGCAGGGTTACTATTTTTAGAGGTGTCAATGGGTGCACTAGATATCAGTTTTCGATATTTGGTATACTCACGTGATTTTATATTAAATGATGATAAGATATAAAGTTGAATTGAAGATATAACTTTATCGTTATTTATTTATATTTTATAAAGTGACTATACGAAATTAATAATGTGGAAAAAACATGAAATATTAATCTATTGAGTTGGACACCACTTTATGGGAGGCACAAGGGGCTAAAACAAAAAGAATAAAATATTTTATTAATTCCCATCTTGAGCATGGGGTTTGAGGAGAGAAAAAGAGCTTGTTGAATGGTCATTTTCATTCATGCTTGAAAAATATTTTCTTCTACAGGTTGGAAACTAAACTTTGGTTCTTGGCTGTTTGAGGATGAAACCCTCAAGAGGAATAGTATTTGCAAGTGTGAAAGATCATCCAAGAATACTTGCTGATAACTCTATTCAGGGGTTATACCAGAGCTTTCAATGTTGAAGATTTTGATTATTTTGAGCAGGGATTAATTACAAATTATAGTGGTGGTTGTGAAAGGGAGATATGAGGTGCTTACACTTTGAGTTTGGAGGGGTTTTGAAGCTTATTAAAATTTGATTTTTATTGTTGTTGGGCTGTACCATTTCAAGGGCAGGTCGTACCATATCTATTGTTATTTGAGTGTCTTTCAGAGTGTTATCCTTCTTCTTCCCATGGCATGTAGATATGAAACAAGTTACATGTGGTTTGGGACTATTTTATGAGGAGATTTGAGGAGATTAAAACACTTTGTATTGTAGTTACACTCCCTAGCACAGGTTGTACTGCCCTAGGTAAAGGGCGTGAGCTTCCTAGGCTGGAGTGCTTGGTTTTAGGGCATCAAATTATTCCCATTGGAGGTGCCTAGGGTTCCTAATCAGCTGTGCATCATTTCTTTGCATGAGAAGTTAGGGTTTATTGTTGTTGGTGATAGATTAGTAGCTTTTGATTGCTGATATAAACATTTCAGACCTACAGTTCTTTGTATCAACAAATAAGTATGTCAAATATTTCATTGTAATGTGATTTCCCAATCTGGGTATTTCATATTTAGTCAAGATATTGTACTTTCAATTTAAGAGTTGAAATGGGTTTTCTGATATGTCTTTTGTGAAGCTATTTTGAATGTTGTTTAAGTTGTTTTAATATATGTTATCAAAATAAAACTTTTACATTTATGTCTTCTTTCAAAACAAAAACCAAACCAAAGCACAAATACATAAAAACAGGAAAAAAATTAGGGTTTGGACATTACAAAGTGTTGTGAAAAGATTTGTTATTTCATAAACATAACTTAGGAATAATAGAGTGGAGAAAGTGGCCATTTAATGTAGACTGAAGTAAGCAGCGTTGGAAGTTAGAAGCACTGGAAATGAAGGAGACTGGTAGTTGAAGACTTCAGTTACTTTATGCTTCTCTATCCATTTAGAATTCTCTTTTATTTTTTGTTATTTCAAGACATCAGATACATTTAAGCTCCACTCAAAGCCTCTTTTATTTCATTGCAACTCAAACTCTTTTAAGGTCGTTGTTATGTTTTTCAGTTAGAAGACTTTTTCAAGCGGCAATGATAAGCCACCCTAGATTTCTGGATATTCAGTATATATAAGAAAATCTCATGTTTTTATGATAGATACAATGATAATAGAATGCTCTAAGTTGCTCTGAAAGTCAATAAGTTTTATGTATGCATGATTATGCAAGATGGGAATGGATTCATGTTGTTACTATTTGATATCATTTGAGTTAGTTCAAATATTCTAGAGAGTTGGCCACTCGAACGGACAAGAGATAGATAAGTATTTGTTTTGGTGTTATGTGAATGTGTTATTGTCATTGTTCTATTACAAATTTGTTTTCTGTTCTTTTAAAAATGTGGTAGTTAGTCAGTGTCAACCTGCAGGATTCATGTCATTATTATTGTTGAAGTGAAATTTAAAATTTATTTATAATTCAAATTCCATAAGTGTTGATTAAGATATTTCAAAGTTCTAAAGATTCTTTTCACTATTCTGTGGTAGAGAAGTTCCAGAGTTCTTCTGTGGTTTAAATTTTTGTAGTTTCATGAAAATTCTGAAGTGTAGTCTAGTTCTTATTTTTCTCATTCTTTCATAGATTATTTTCATTAGTTTTCTCTAGTATAGGATGTTGATGATTTTCAGTTATTTACTCAAAGTTTTTCTTAGCATAAAATTCCATGCTTTGTAGTTCAAAATATGTTTGCAAATCTCATTTAAGAAGGAAAATTAAAAAATTGCTACTAAAATGAGATACTTGAACCTCCTATTGCATATAGCCTTGGACACAACCTGGTCGATAAGTTGATATATTTCAACTAAAGTAAAGGTCTAACAACACCATGTCACTTTTTGGCGTCATTGTCAGGGATCCCACATTGTGCCATTAGAAGAATAGTTAGGTAACTCTCGTATAGTTTCCCAAAAAGATAGTCAATTCCTCTTTCTACATGGTGAAGAAAAGGGGCCCACATAGAAGATTCGTCCCAACTAGTTGTTCCAACTACTGACCCAAGGGAGGTAGAAGCCTTAGTCAAAGAGCTTTTTTAATACGAACTGGTCAGTGAGGACCAACTTGAGACTTCTCAAAATACATCAGATACTCAACCATTACAACAAGAATCTAGGAAGGAATACATTCTTTTAGATATAATGGTTGATAACAATAATGACCCTTTCAATAACCAGAATGAAAGGATAACAACAAACAACCAAGATGATAACCAAAATGGGAGGAGAGCAACTTAAACATTCACTTACCCCATTGCTCTGAACCCAGATGAAGATGCACCAATGAAAAACATTTCACCTTCTACCCTACCAACCTTCAGAGGATTGGCTTTAGAAGACCCGGATCAGTTTCTTGTCGAATATAAAGTCCTTTGTCAGACATATGATTACAAAACTGATAACTAGAAACTAAAACAGTTTCCTTCTACCCTATGGGATTCTGCTATGAGATGGTTCATGGGTCTAGCTTCAAAATCCATCACCTCTTGGGATGATATGGAAACTATCTTCTTGGATGAATATCAAAATTATTATAGGGTCAGTGATAGAAAGGAAGAATTGTTCAGGCTCAAACAAAAAGAAGATGAAAGCCTGGAAGATTTTCTAGACATATTCATCTTTGTAGTGAAACATTGTGGAGTGGAAACAATGAACCAAGAGATCCTTATAGCTATATTCCTTAAGGGCCCCAATGAGGATTCTTGAAGGAGTTTAGACTTTATGGGAAAAGGAGATGTAGCTAAACTTGACCTCTCAAAAATCTTTGAATTATGCAGAAACATTTCTCGAACTTGAGGGGTGATTAGAAAGTCTAGCCTGATGAGAGGATCAAATGAAATTGGTCGACTGAGAGAGGAAATTGCAAACATGAAAACTAACATTCTTGTTCAGTTAAACACCACCTTGGATGGAATACAAGCTAAGACATGAGATCCTGAGACTTTATCCATCTATTGTCCTAGATGTAGGAATAAACATCTGTTGAGGGAGTGTCCACTGTATAAAAGTGATTGTTTTCATATTTGTGAAAAGAATCACCTCACTGACCAATGTGAAATACTCAATGTGATTAAAAATTCCAAAAAGAAGACTCCTCAAGTAGAGTAGGAAATCAACTACATGGGACCAAGACCAGGAGGAAATTTCTCCTATGGCCAAAATTCAAATTCATCCTGGTGACCTCAAAGTAATTGGAATAATAATCAGTGGATGACACCTTGGTCACAAGCACTGCCTAACTGGGGACCTTATCCATGGGGGCACCCATAATGGATAAATCAGCCTTGGACAAACCCTTAATGGATGAATCAATCACAACAACGATGGTATCCTTAGAACCCTACACCACAATGGAATCAACCTGTTAATCAATTCTATCACAAACTATGATGAATGCCAAATCCACAACAAAACATCTTACCATCCCCACAAAGCAATCAACAAGCTGAGCAAGTAAATGAACCCCAGCTACCGACACAACCAGTTGCTAATCCTAAGAACAACTACCTAGCTAAACCAATATACTCCAAAGAGCAAGAAAAATTGGCTAGGGTTAATGCTATCTATTGTGGTAACTTACAATTAAGGTCAGGGAAAACACTTTAGCAACCTATCATCATTGAAATTATAGAGGATAAAAAGGAGATGTTTTTTGAAGAAACATAAAAGATCACCATGCCTATGAAGGAAATTATTAAGAATACCTAAAACATATCCACTGATATTCTAGAAATCTCTTCTAAAATTCCAGCATCATCTTCTGAAGAAGCCTTGAAAAGTTCCTCAATGGATCTTCAAAACCACTTATGGAGAAAACAGAAAAGCAACATTCACCACCCTTTTTGAAGGATGAATTGAACACGAAAGGTAAAACTTGAGCACCTTTTCCGAAGCGACTAAAGGAATTCTTTTCAAAGAGTCCTCTAGGAGTAGTAATGCCAACTGAAACCACTCTAATCCAAGAGATTAAATGACTTAACATTGAGATACGTTTCCTACAAGCAATCAGAGAAATTTTAGAATTAATCCAATTGGTTAAAAAGTTATGTATAAAAACAAATAGGAAGGAAAAAGAAGCAAATTAACAATGTGTAGATTAATGGCTATTTGGCTAATCTTCTTTCCAGGGAAATTCTTCCACCAAAATATGGTGTTCCTGGTAGTCATTTGTGTTAGGAAAGCTAAGTGTAGAAACGCCTTCCTAATACCAATTTGTAGGAGAGAGATACAAATAGTTCATTTAAATTTCAATTACAGTTCCATTCATGAAGCACGTTCATAAGTAACATAATAGACAATTAAACATCACACATAATTGAACACCAGTTTTATGTGGGAAAAGCCTTACGGGAGAAAAACCCACACACCAAGCAAAATCACTTTGTATTACAGTAAATGACAATTACATACAAAGTTATAGAATTGTGCTTTCAGGTGTTAATCCACACAACATCAACTTCGAAAGCATAACATTTCCTTGATCAACCTTGTTCTATTTTAATTGAATAATTCAAAGAAAATCATCTATCGATGCAGACCCTTTAATGTTCTTATTACATTCGTTCTACATTCCAAGCATTTCCAGAAATAGTCATTTCAGTTCCTATAGACAAACGGTCACAATTCGGTTTACCTGTTAAAGACATGTCAAACCATCAAAGAGACACCAACTGAACTCTCTCCAAACATCTCAAAGTCATCTCGACAACCATATTACTTGCCAAGTCATCCTGTCACGTCCACCATCAACCAACACTCAGCCAATCCCTGCTCCCCCTCGGGGTCTATTTGGGACCCGCCACAAAAGGCACGGGCCAGCGGGTGTCATTGGATCAAATACATTTGTGATATGCATTGCCAACTTAACATAGGCTTTTTATGTCCTTCCACCACGTCCAAAGTTGATGGTTACCACCATCCCCTGCTTCCACTTGATGTGCCATGCAACGCATTTAATGAGAAGAGAGCACCTCAAAAAATGGGAAAATCTTCAAAATCACAAAGTCACCAAAAATCTAAACTTGAGAACCTCTGGTCGGAAGTTATGAAGTTTTGAAAACCCCCGACTGGCCGACAACAAAGAGACTAAGTCAGGAAGTCGGGAGGTTATGAAACTTTAGAACCACGCAACTTAGGTTAGGAAAACTTGGAACCCACCAAAATGTAAATGTCAGACCAATGAAGGAGTTTAGACATAACCTACAAGGGGAAGATCAAGCCAGTAAATTTGAGTCACATTTTCCAACATGCTCCCACTTGATGAAGAACTTTTTGGCTCCTTTCAACGCTAGAAGTTACTTAATATCATAGGTCCCAAGGCCCATCGAACTGGCACACCATTTGAACTTATCCATGCTCACGAGCTTCATCAATGTATTAGCAACATTCATCAGAGTATCAACCTTCTCTAGATTAACCTTTCCATCCTCCACCATATCATGAACAAAATGATACTGCACGTCAATATGTTTCGTCCTGGCATGAAAAGTTGGATTTTTCACCAAACAAATAGCACTCTGACTGTCACAGTAGATAGTAATGTGCCTTGTATCAAACCCAATATCAGAACACAACCTTCTAAGCCAAATGGATTCCTTGTAGGTGTGAGTTGCTACCATGTACTCCACCTCAGTAGTAGACAAAGCGACTACAGCCTGTCGGTTGCTCATCCAACTAATTGCACCACCAAACAACGTGAATACATATCCACTAGTGCATTTTCTACTCTCAATGTTCCCTACCCAATCAGAATCCAAAAATCCATGAATGCTAACTAAACTCTAAGATCCATTAGAGTAACCATGATAGCACAAGGCGTACTCAACAATACCCTTTAAATATATGAAAACTCTTTTCACATAATCCCAATGCGGTCTTCTTGGATTAGCCATAAATCGACTAAGTACTCCCACTGCTTGGGCAATGTATGGCCTTGTACAGACCATTGCATACATCAAACTGCCAATTGCACTCGCATAAGGCACCCTGGTCATGTCCATCTCAGTAGGAGATTTTGGACAATCTTCAACAGATAACTTCATTCCCTGCAACACTAGAACAACTAGCTGCTTGCATTCTGTCATATTAAATCTCTCTAGGATAGTATTAATATACTTGCTCTGGCTTAACCAAAGTTTTCTATTTCCTCTATCCCTTCTGATTTTGATCCCCAAAATGTACCTAGCTGATCCTAAATCTTTCATTTCAAACTGTGCTGACAACTGAGATTTTAAATCAGAAATCATACCTTTATTATTCCCAATGAATAAAATGTCATCCACATACAGGGCAATAATAAGAAGTCGACCATTTTTAGTCTTGAAATACACACAATGATTAGACTTTGATCTCACAAATCCCAAAGATAACACATAATTGTCAAACTTTTGGTACCACATTGTAGGCGACTATTTTAAACCATACAAAGTTTCTTTAATTTGTAAACCAGGTTTTCCTTACCCTTTTCAATGAAGTGCTCTAGCTAGGACATATAAATCTCTTCCTCCAAATCACAATGAAGAAATGTTTTCTTCACATCCATATGTTCAATTTTTAAATCATACGCTGTTGCAAGTGATAGCAAGAATTGAATGGATGTCAACTTAGCTACAGGAGAAAATATTTCTCCATAATCAATCCCCTCTACCTGGGAATATCCTTTTGCAACCAACCTTACTTTATACTTCTCAACACTGCCATCCAGACCAGTCTTCTTTTTAAACACCCATTTGCACCCAACAGGTTTTTGACCTTCAGGCAAAGGTACCAGATCCCAAGTTTCATTTTTCTTCAATGGTGCCATTTCTTCATTCATGGCTTGCAACTAGGAATCTGAATCAGACATACCAATAGCCTCTCTCATGATCCTAGGCTCATTAGTGTTAGTAATCAAAGCATAGGCATAAATTGAATCTAACATAGAATACCCAAGCCTTTCAGGTTGCCACTTCTCACATGTAGACCTCCTCACAGGTTGAGGCTGAGGTTCTTCTTCTTGCTTAGAACTTTCAGAGTTGCTCGAGCTCTCCTCACTAGCAGGTCCACTAGGAGTACAAAGTTCATCCTTATCTGGAGTAAGAGGTATTTCAACTACCTCCTTCTTTTCTGTTTCTTTGACCTCTGGCTGTAGATCAACAGTAGAAGGTTTTAGCTCATGGAAGATCACACTTCTGCTGTACAACACCTTCTCAGTAACTAAATTCCAAAGCTTGTACCCTTTCCCACCAATCCCATAACCGATGAAGATACATTTTACTGCCTTGTCCTCCAATTTAGATATTTTCTTATTCGGCACATATGCATATGCCTCGTAGCCAAAGACTCTAATGTGTCTCAATGAGGGATTCTTTCTAGACCATGCTTCCATAGGTGTCTTGTCCATGAGTGCCGAAGTCAGAGATCTATTAATTAGATAACATGTTGTAGCCATAGCCTCATCCTAGAACTTCTTTTCCAGACTAGCACTACTCAGCATACTTCTCGCCCTTTCCATTAGCGTTCTATTCATCCTTTCTGCAACTTCATTTTGCTATGGAGTGTAAGGAGTTGTTTTATGCCTTTTAATTCCATGATCTTTACAATACTTTTCAAAATTTGCAGAATAAAACTCTTCGCCATTATCTATCCTCGAGCATTTTATTTTTCTTCCAATCTGATTTTCAACCAAGGTTTTAAATTCCTTAAAACGACTAATAACTTCAATTTTACTTATGAGAAAATAAACAAATGTCCTTCTTGAATAATCATCTATGAAAGAGACAAAATATTTAGACTTCAATAATGAAGGAACATTAACTGGACTAAAAACATTAGAGTGAACATAGTCCAAATTTCCAGAAGATTTACGAGGACTAGAATAAAATGAAACACGGCATTGCTTTCCATATATGCAATGTTTGCAAAAATCAAATTCAAGATTACAATCATTAAGCCCTTCAACCAAGTTTTTTATTCTTCAAGGCTTTTAAGCCTTTTCACCAATGTGGTTGAGTCTATGATGCCACAACATTGTTTTCTCTGCTAGAAGCTTCATCTCCAAAGAATTAGCAACCACCAGAACAACGTCCTCCTTCTCAACATGATCAGATTTACTTGACTTTGCAAAAGCACTATTACTTTGAACTGCATGTGCATCTAGCTTATACAAAGTGCCAATTCATGCACCCTTAGCCAGCACCATAGAGCCTCTAGTCATTCTACAAATACCATTCGATAAAGAGACTTGTACACTAGAATCATTAAGCTTACTTACATAAAGTAAATTTCAAGCTAGACCTGGTATATGCATCACACCATCAATTCCCTTCACTCTTCCATCGGGAAACCAAATTCTGACTCTTCCATGACCTATAATTTCTAGGTGAAAATCATCGCCCAGATACACCCTTCCACCAGCATACTTCTCGTACTTTGAGAACCAATCCCTATGTGAGGTCATGTGAAAGGATGCACCTGATTCAATCAACCAAACATCATCTGATGCCTGAGTTGCCAAGGCTACTATGAAGGTATCTACATCACTCTAAGAAGAATGATTATCAAAAGAATTGTTCTTATTTTTCTTCTTCTCCTCCTCTTTGCATTCTTTCTGGACGTGTCCAGTCTGCCCACAATTCCAACACTTCACCTTGGACTTTTTACCAGGAGACTTTGATCTCCCCTCTAACTTGGATTTAGACTTCTTGCCTTTCTCCTTTGATCTGCCTTGAACAACAAGGGCCTCCTTGGCCATCTCAGAAGACTTCCTTTGCATTTCCTCTGAAAGCAGCGAAGCAACCACCTCTTCCATCTTGAAAGTGGTTGTTGTACTCCCAATAGCCATTATTAGGTGATCCCATGTGTTAGGCAACAAACATAACAGGAGCATGCAATGATCCTCGTCTTCTATCTTCACACCCACAAATGTCAACTGAGAAAAAATCATGTTAAACGCATTCAAATGATCTGAAATGGATGCTTCTTCCTCCATTTTCAAAGAATATAGCTTCTTCCTCAGAAATAACTTATTTACCAAAGATTTCCTTTGATAAATCTCATTATTCCACAAAAGTTTCTTTGTCTTCTCTTCACGGACGTTTAAGAGAACTAAATCAGCCAAGCATAGTCCGATCATAACCTTGGCTTTCCGGTCCATTGCATCCCAGTCATCTTGCGAGGTTGTTGATGGTTTGGTAGAGGACACTATAGCCCATAACTCACAATCCACGATCAAATATTCCATCTTGAGTTTCTACAACTCAAAGCTGCCACTGTTGAATTTCTCAATTTGTATTCTTCTAGATGTGCTCGCCATCTTAAATTTGCAATAAAATTTCAAACTAGATTTCTCTACAAAACTCTAACTGAACAAGATCAACACAAAAAACCTGACTTACCCACAAGGACAACAAAGTTGGCCAAGCTCTAATACCACTTGTTAGGAAAGCTAAGTGCAAAAACACCTTCTTAATACCAATTTGCAGGAGAGAGATACAGATAGTTATGGTCAGAGGTTATGAAGTTTTGAAAACCCCCGACTAGCCAACAACAAAGAGACTATGTCAGGAGGTTGGGAGATTATGAAACTTTAAAACCACATAACTTAGGTTAGGAAAACTTGGAACCCACCGAAATGTAAATGTTAGACCGATGAAGGAGTTTAAACATAACATGCAGGGAGAAGATAAAGCCAATAAAGTTGAGTCACATTTTCCAACACTATGACAACTGTAGTAATCAATGAGGTGGAAATCCCTAATGCACTAGTTGATTTAGGGGCCACAATTAATGTCATGACTTTAGATGTCATGGAGAAGCTAGGACTTACAAACTTGCACCCCTCAATTACCAGTTTACAAATGGCATATCAGTCTATAGCTATTCCCAAAGGAGTTCTAGAGAATATTCCTGTTAAAGTTGAAAATTGGGAGTATCTAGTTGACTTTCAGGTGATTCAATCATATACTCCTAAAGATAGCTATCCATTAATATTTGGGTGACCTTGGTTAGCCACATTCGCAGCTAAAATAGATTGTAGAGCAGGAGGAATGACAATTTCAAATGGCCTTAGTAGCATGTTGAATGCACAAGACAACTGAGAGGGGGGTGAATTAGTTGTAACAAAACTTCAAACCCTTACAAACATTTAGATCCACATTAGCATCTAAACATGCTATGATGATTAAGCATGAAAAGCAAATAACTGAAACTGAATCATAACAACACCACACACAAGAGAACACCAAATTTTACATGGAAAACCCTAAAAGGGAAAAACCATGGTGAGGATTAGCTCATAATATAATATAGTAGCAATACCAAATTACAAAGGTTCACTGCCCAAAAGAGATAATGCCCATTGCAAGTGGACTGACTGTCCAAGTGGACTCACTGTGCATTGAGAAAGAAAGAAAGAAGAGAAGAGTGGCTCACTGTTAGGCTTTGAATTGATATAATTGCATCTAACCTATGCATGGAGTTCTATTCTAATGAAGCTCAATATTCATCACAACACAAACAACATCTTCACAGCTACACTGAAAATAGTAGACACCTTCTACTCATTACATCAGGTAGCCTAACACATGAAATCTCTCGCTGCACTGATCAAATTTGCATCATAAACATCATATCCCTCATGCGCCTATACATCCATGACTCCTTGACACTTATTTATACCATCATCTATCATGAAAACATTCTCCAAGGTTGGAAACACAACTTAACCTATAAAATTTAGACTAGGTCTGGACCTAAACATTCTCGTAGAGAAGGGGAATGAATGCATACCACATCACACCTTAGCACGAACCTAAATCCACTCTTACACGCTTCATCACACTTTCACTTGCATGAAAGCACAACCACAAATAGTGTAAACAACCAAGTCGACCATCCTTGTGTTAACACCATGAACTTTTAAATGCACGTTTCCTCAAAATTACATGACGACATGCAAATCATGCATCAAGCTCAGATATGATCTAGAAACATCCACAAGCACCTAAAAACCAACAAATTCCTTTACAACATCTTTCACCTGAAGAAACTTCACACCAGAGTGCTTAACCAGCTATATCATGCTCTGTCATCATCTGCAACTTAAGAAATGTACTTGCAGAGCACCAAACCATGAACCACTTGAGATGAAGGAAAATATATACTTTATAAGAACCGTAACACCTATAACCATTATGCAGAGAAATGCGGAGCAAAATACTTTCTCCCAGACACACTGCAAACACTGTCAAACATTGTTCTCAAACTGGTGAACACAAATTCCACTACCAGAACGATCCGGAGCACCAAATTATGGATTTAGCATCTTCAAATGCTTATAAACAACATATCCAAATTGCATACTTAGATCTACAACACAAAATCAACGTGGAGCAAAGACTTGATCATAACTCTGTTAAGCCATAACACATCTTCAACACATTATTTCCTTTGTTAATCAAATTTTCTCAAAAGCACTTGGAAACCAAGAAACTGAAGCATATTATCAACATCTTTAGCACCTCCTCAAAGAAATCAAATCACTTTAATACAACAACTCAATCAAACAACAACAACCTCATAAGAAGACACAGTTAAAACCAATGATAACACAAGCTTGTTGACATCAATGACAACACCGACTAGCACATACTTGCAACAATCTCTCCCTTTGTCATCGATAGCAACACATGATGTGAAAAACCATAAAGACACAAATCTACACTAATCTTATTTAACTTGTTTACTCTCCCCCTTTCTTTTGCACATCTTATTCTCTCTCTTTGATCACCAATTGTTCTTTCTCCCCCTTTGTTTTTCACATGAACTCTCTCCCCCTTTGACGTCAATGGAAAAGGGTGTCACAAATTTCCCTTTTCATGATGCTGCACATTCTTGCACTGTTCACTACTACTTTGCAACATCTTTTTCTTTCACTACTCTAAATACTCCCCCTGACTGTAACAATCATCATGACTACTGTCTGCTCCCCCTAAGAGGTAGCCTCCAATCATCAATCCAGAAAAGAATGAATCTTGAAATCCACGGGACTGATGCATCTCCTTATGCATCTAGTTCAAGGAAGGAGGGGCAATAACCCCTAACTTCTCCCAGAGATACTCAAATGTATCCTTAGGAAGAGCCTTGGTGAACATGTCAGCAACCTGATCCTTTGTAGGCACATACTCAGGCTTCACTTCATTCTCTACAACCTTCTCTCTTAGAAAGTGATACCTACTTGAAATATGCTTTGTCCTTGAATGCATCACCAAATTCTCTGAAATGTTAATATCACTTGTATTATCATAGAAAATATAAATTGGCTCATCATACACAACCTTGATATCCTTCAAGGTTTGTTTCATCCACAACACCTGTGTGCAACAAGATGTTGTTGCAATGTATTCTGCCTCTACAGTAGATAGAGATACTAAATCCTTCTTCTTACTTAACCATGACACTACTCTGCCACCAAGAAAGAATGCTCCACCACTTGCACTTTTTCTGTCATCTACACAACTAGCCCAATCTGCATCTATATAAGCACTTAGATTAAAGTCAGTATCTTTTGGAAACCGCAAGCCATGATCAAAAGTGCCCTTTAAATATTTGAAAATCCTCTTCACTTCTATAACATGTCACTCTCTAGGATTCGCTTGAAATCTATCCACAAGACAAATTGCATGCATAATATCTGGTCTACTAGAAGTCATATATAGTAATCCTCCAATCATTGATCTATACTTTCTCTGATCAGCCTTAGGAGATTCATCATTCTTTCTTAACTTACAACCAATAACTATAGGAGTACAAAGTGGTTTAGAATCTTCCATTCCAAACTACTTTAACAACACTTTTACATATTGTTGAGATAAGGTGCCATTAACCTTGTAAATCCCAATATTGTATTTATTCGATTTATTATTTGTAATTTGTAATTACCCATAAGGGATGTACAAGTTTCACCAGCAGTGGTAAAAATTATTTACTGTCCACAGTAATTATGGAGTTACTGCACAGTAAGTCCCAGAGTTACCAGCGATAGTTACGGGATGTCATTTACTATGGTAAATGGTAATTGGTCAAAGTGGGGTGCATATGTGGAGGAATAATTTATTTTTAGTGTTACGATGCATGTCATAGATGATGTAAGAAGGTGTAAGAGATTCTATGACAACTGTAAGTTGTCATAAGAATCTATGACACTAATAATAGCATATGACATGTCATAAGATGTTGTAAATGGCTATTTTTAGCCCCAATGCGTTCAATCTTGCATGGGCACTTTTTCCAAGGTGTAGGATGCATGTATGACAACATTTATGACCCTGTAAGAGCCTATTCTTGGCAATGGATGCCCAAGGTTATGTTGTTGACTCTTGACAAGTGTTATGGGCTTGTAAGAAGTCATTTAATGTCTTGAGGTTGTGCAAATTCTATATAAACCATAGCATAGTAGATGAGAGGAATATAACAGTTTACAAGTACCCAGGTTCTGCTGGAGTGAAGGTTGAAGGACAAAGGAAGTGAATGTATTTGTAATCTCCTTTTGTGAAGATAATACAACTTGGCCTCTTTTCTTGGTGGAGTTTTTTACCCGTAAGGGTTTTCTCCATGTTAAACACTTGTGTTATGTGCTTCATTTTGCTTCTGGTATATTTTTGTATTGTGGGTTTTATGTTTTGTTACAATCTCCATTAATAACACAGTTAAAAGATTGCTAAAATTTATCTCGAATCAGATTCCCATTGATGTAGTGTTGCTTTAATTTCTAACATTTGGTATCAAAGCCTAGCCAACTCTAACTCTTGGGTGGTAGTGTGGAAGCTGTAGCTGTAGTTGCAGATTTGGTTGCATTTATTTTGCAGATCTTGTGTTGTTATTATGGCTGCATCCACCGTTGCATCAACCTCTTGATTGAACATTGAGAAGTTCAACGGAACGGGGTATGAGTTGTGGAAGCTGAAAATGGAAGATTTGTTGGAAGAAAGGAACCAATGGTTGGTTGTCCAAAAAGAGAAGAAACCTAACAATGTCTCTAAGATGAGTGGGATAGACTGGATAAGAAGGCATGGGGAACCATTCGGCTATGTCTTTCAGACTCTGTCCTGTTGAATGTCGCAAAGGAAGAGATTGCATACAAGTTGTGGAAACGGTTGGGTGAGATCTATCAAGCCAAGATTATGGTAAATAAACTTTATTTAAAAAGAAAATTATTTTCCATGAAAATGCGAGAAGGTGAATCAGTTGTAGAGCATTTAAATTCTTTTAATTTGTTAGTGAGTCAGCTTGATTCAGTAGATGTTGAGGTTAGTGAGGAAGATAAATGTATCTCACTTCTATGTTTTTTACCTGAGTCTTGGGAGAATGTTATCCTTGCTATCACTGCTAACCTTGCAGATCGAGAGTTGGATGCTCTTGTTTCAGTGCTACTGTCACATGAATTGAGGAAGAAGAGTTTGGATAGTTCAGGGGATGCTCTCAGTGTTAGGGGAAGGTCTAAGGAAAGGGGACCTAAAGGAGATAAAAAAGGGGCTAAGGACAAGTCCAAGGGCCGGTCTAAGACTCCTAGTAAAAAGAACAGAGTTAAGTGTTGGAACTGCGGTAAAAGGGGACATGTGAAGGAGTGCAAAAACCCTAAGAAACAGTGGGAGAGTGCTTCGGATAAGTCCTCAAATGCAGGTGAAGAAGTCTTACTTTCTGCATGTAATCTTGTTTCTAATGATCACTGGTTGGTTGACTTAGAATGCTCATTTCATATGACTCCACATAAGGAATGGTTCTCCTCATATGAAGAATATGATGGAGCTAATATCTACCTTGGTGACAACTCTACATATCCGATTGTCGGGAAAGGAAAGGTATTGTTGTGTTTTAGTGATGGGAGGAATAAAACCCTCCTAGGTGTTTTGCATGTTCTTGGACTAGCTAGAAATCTGATTTCAGTTTCAAAGTTGAATGATTTGGGAATGCATGTGACATTTGACAAGCATGACTGCAGATTGGTAAGAGGGAACTTGGTGGTAGTGAAAGGGAAGAGATTCAGGAACTTGTTTAATCTTGAAGCCACTATAGTTTGTAATGCCTCCTATGTATCTGAGGCCACTACTAAAAATACATGTATGTTGTGGCACCGTAGATTGGGCCACACGAGCAATAATGTATTAAAAACTATTAAGAATAAAAATTTGTTAGATAGTTTCTCCTACTCTGATGAGCACTTTGATTTCTATGAGCATTGTGTGTTTGGTAAACAAATAGAAAATCATTTCCTTCAGGAAGCAATAGAGCAAAAGAGAAGTTAGAAATTATTCATACGGATGTGTTTGGACCTGTGGATAATGAATCTATTAGAAAATCTCGTTATTTTGTAACCTTCATTGATGAAGTATCTAGATTTACATGGATTTATTTTATGAAGCATAAATCTAAAGTTTTCACTAAGTTTAAGGAATTCAAAGTCTTAGTAGAGAACCAATCAGGTTTAAAGATAAAAATATTAAGATCTGACAATGGAGGGGAATATTGCTCTAAGGAATTTGATGAGTTTTGCAAGCATGCAGGTATAATCAAACAAAAGACAACTCCGTATAACCACAGCAGAATGGTGTTGCAGAAAGGATGAACCGAACAATTATGGAAAGGGCCAGAAGTATGCTTAGTGATGCATAGTTGGATAAATGCTTTTGGGCAGAGGCTGTGTGTACTGCTTGCTACTTGATAAATAAATCTCCTTGTAAGGCTCTTGATTTGACACCTTATGAAGTGTGGACAGGTAAGAAACCTTCTATTTCACATTTAAGGGTTTTTGGCTGTGAGGCTTTTGTTCATGTGCCTAAGGAAAAGTGATCTAAGTTGGATCCAAAGGCTGAAAAATGTACATTCATTGGATATAGTGATAATGTAAAGGGTTATAGGCTTTGGAATCCACTACCCCGCAGGATTATCTTTTCTAGAGATGTAATTTTCAAGGAACTTAGAGCTATTTCTAAACTTGGGAGCCAAAAGAAAAAGATGAAAAGGTAAAGAAGGTGCACTTTGATTTAGAGCAGTAAGATGCACCTTAGGAAGAACAGAATGATGGATTAGGGGGTGAATAAGAAGAAGAAGATTCAAGTAGTTCTGATGAAGATGAATCTGTTGTAACTACATAAGAAGTTGGTGCAGATGATCATGCAAAAGAACAAGTAGAGTCTCTTACTTTACCCTTGAGGAGATCCACAAGGCAACAGAATCTAGTTGACAAGTATAGCCCACCAGATTTCTATTGTGTATATGCTTTATTGAGTACTAATGATGAACCTAGATCCTACAGGGAAGCTATTTTTGCAGATGATAGTGAGTCTTGGCAGCTAGCCATGCAAGAGGAGATGATGGCTTTGGACTCTAATAACACCTGGAATCTTATTCGTTTTCCCAAAGGAAGAAAGGCCATAGGATGTAAGTGGGTCTTCAAGAAGAAGTTTGGAGCAGACAGGTCATTGGAGAAGTACAAGGTTAGACTGGTAGCCAAGGGCTACTCCCAGGGAGAGGGAGTTGATTTTGGTGAGGTATTCTCTCCTGTTGCTAAATTGACTTATATTAGATTTATCTTATCCATTTCTATAGCTTATGATTGGGAGATTGAGCAAATGGATGTTAAGACTGCGTTCTTGCATGGAGATCTTGAAGAAGAAATTTATATGCAACATCCTACAAGTTTTGAGGTAAAAGGAAAAGAACATTGGGTTTGCAGGTTAAAGAGGTCTCTTTATGGTTTGAAACAGTCCCCCAGAATGTGGTATCAAAAGTTTGATTCATTTGTTTTGAAATTGGGTTTTGTTAGAAGCGAGGAGGATCATTGTGTTTACATTCATTGTGTTGATGATTCTATACTAGTTATTGCTTTGTATGTTGATGACATGTTTTTCAACAATACTAAGGGTATGGTCAGTGAGCTTAAAGCCCAACTTTCAGGTGCATTTGAGATGAAGGATCTTGGTGCTGCAAGGTATATTTTGGGAATGGAGATCAGGAGGGACAGAGTTAACATAAAGCTTTGGTTGTCACAAAGTAAGTATGTGAATACTATTTTGCAGAGGTTTAGTTTACAGAACTGTAACCCAGTTAGAGTTCCTTTACCCATTGGTACTAAGCTTTCATTAGATATGTGTCCAAAGACTGAGGATGATCTTGAGGATATGTCTAATGTGCCATATGCTAGTGTTGTAGGGAGTGTGATGTATGCAATGGTTTGCACTAGACCAGATATTGCCCAAGCAGTGGGAGTTTTGAGAAGATTTATGTCTAACCCTGGTAGAAAGCATTGGAACTATGCGAAGAGGGTGTTTAAATATCTTGCAGGTACTCCTGATCATTGTTTGGTTTATTCTGGTACTGATAGTGCTGATAAATCTTTGGACATATAGGGTTTTGTTGATGCAGATTGGGCAGGTGACTTGGATAGTCGAAGGTCCACTAGTGGCTATGTGTTTACTCTATTTGGAGGTGTAGTGAGTTGGATGAGTAAAAGGCAGCCCACAGTTGCTTTGTCCACCACAGAAGCAGAGTATATGGTTGCAACTCATGTCTCTAAGGAGACAGTTTGGTTGAGGAGACTGTGTACAGGTATTGGTTTTGATTGCAGGAATATTCAGATTGGTTGTGATACCCAGTGTGCTATTTGTTTGGCTAAGAATCCCATGTATCATGCTCGAACTAAGCATGTTGATGTTCAGTATCACTTTGTTCGAGAGTTGGTTGCAAATGGAGAGATTGAGATGAAGAAGATAGACACTCAAGAGAATGTTGCAGATTCATTGACCAAGCCTGTGAGCACAGAGAAGTTTGTGTGGTGCAGAGAGGCCATGGGCCTTATTTCTAGTGCCTGATTATTTTTTCATTTGATTTCCTATGGGTTGATTTACAATGTATAATGTCAAGTGGGAGAATGTTGGGATAAGGTACCATTAACCTTGTAAATCCTAATATTGTATTTATTCCATTTATTATTTGTAATTTGTAATTACCCATAAGGGATGTACAAGTTTCACTGGCAGTTGTAAAAATTATTTACTGTCCATGGTAATTATGGAGTTACTGCACAGTAAGTCCCGGAGGTACCGGTGATAGTTACGGGATATCATTTACTATGGTAAATGGTAATTGGTCAAAGTGGGGTGCACATGTGGAGGAATAATCTATTTTTAGTGTTATGACGCACACCATAGATGCTGTAAGGTGTAAGAGATTCTATGAGAACTTTAAGTTGTCATAAGAATCTATGACACTAATAATAGCATATGACACGTCATAAGATGTTGTAAGTGGCTATTTTTATCCCCAAAGCGTTCAAGCTTGCATGGGCACTTTTTCCCAAGTGTATGATGCATGTATGACAACATTTATGACCCTGTAAGAGCCTATTCTTGGCCATGGACACCCAAGGTTATGTTGTTGACTCTTGACAAGTGTTATGGGCTTGTAAGAAGTCATTTAATGTCTTGAGGTTGTGTAAATTCTATATAAACCATAGCATAGTATATGAGAGGAATATAATAGTTTACAGGTACCCAGGTTTTGTCGGAATGAAGGTTGAAGGACAGAGGAAGTGAATGTATTTGTAATCTCCTTTTGTGAAGATAATACAACTTGGCCTCTTTTCTTGGTGGAGTTTTTTACCCGTAAGGGTTTTCTCCATGTTAAACACTTGTGTTATGTGCTTCATTCTACTTCTGGTATATTTCTGTATTGTGGGTTTTATGTTTTGTTACAATCTCCATTAATAACACACAGTTAAAAGATTACTGAAATTTATCTCAAATTAGATTTCCATTGATATAGTGTTGCTTTAATTTCTAACACATACTTTGACTAAGAAATGAAAATGCCTTTATCTACCTAGTTTATCTGTAAGCCAAGAAAGAAATTCATTTCCCCACACATTGACATTTCAAACTCTTTTTGCATCTCATTTGCAAAACTCTTACACATGCCTTCATTCCCACCAAAAATTATGGACCATCTACATACACGTCCACAATTAGAATTTGATCTCCACTTACTTTTATGTATAAATTTCTATCTGCGGAACCTTTATTGAATCCTTGTTGTAATAAGTACCTGTCTAACCTTACACACCAAGCTCTGGGAGCTTTCTTCAATCCATATAATGCCTTCTTCAACTTGCAAACCATATCTGGCTTATTTGACAATTGAAATCCTTTCGGTTGCTCTATGTACACTTCCTCTTCTAGTTCCCCATTCATGAAAGTAGACTTCACATCCATTCAATATACTTTGAAATCCTTATGTTCTACAAAACCCAAAAACATCCTAATGGCCTATGTTGTGTAGAAAAAGAGGGAAGACGAGATTGATGGGTGATTTAGGTTTAAACCTCCTTTCACTACAAACATTCAAGGACATTCAAATGAGTTGAATCACAAATTTTGCAAGAGGATTCACCTACAGGTTGATAGTCACTTATAACGATAAGGAAATTTGAAATTTGTTGATTAATGTATTAATTTAATGCCCAATTATGCTCGAAACCCTAATTATGCAAAATCGTAAATAAATGGATGAATCCCGACAAATGCTCGCCGACAAAGATGTAATATTCAAAGTAATACATACCAAGTTTTGAGATTCTAGATCCTAAAATGTTGGGGGCTAAAGAGCAGGTGCCCAAGCCCAAGGTAGAGTTTTCTGCTGAGAATCCTACGAATGGTCTGTAACTTGTTTCTGTTGTTCTAGAGGTTTTTAGGTACGGAGATCCAGAGGGCTTTGGGGCGAGTACCCAAGCCCAAGTAGTGCTTTTCTTCTCTGATCTTGACTCTATACTCTCTATCACGGCTTGCTACAACTCCACTTCCACAGAACATGACACTTGTCACCTGCAATCACAAAGAAGGGGGTTGGGGGTTGTGGTGTTTAGGAGCTTGCCTCAGTCAACCCCCGGAATGACATTCAAGCTTTCCAACACCATTATTTGATAAAGATTGTGTATCCCTATAGGATAGATGCAAAAACAAATTGATAGATTGATAAATGATTGATTCAACACAAAAAGATATCACCTCGGAGGTGTAGCTTGCATGTAGATGAAAATCCTTCAAAACATGAGAAGATGAAGCCAAATCTGCATGACAAACACAACAACAATATTATGCTCTGCAACAATGAATGCCTTGAATGCTCTAAAATCATAGATTCACCAAAATATCATAATCATCTTCTAGTTTACAAATGAAACCCTAAACATGCTTATATATGCATTCCCACACAAATTTCATAATTCAAACTTAAGATATCAGTAACGGAACCTTTTACTGGTCACATAACTGATATTTAAAATTTAGGTCTTGACCAAATAGGGCAGGACTAAGGCACAAGCACCTGATCCCTAGGCCCCATTTTCAAGGCAGGATTAAGCTTAGTAAGGTCTCCTTAGCCCCATTTGACATGGGTTTTCAGGGATTTTGCATTGGGAGTTAAAATGAACATGTAATATGAAAAAACAAGGGACTTGAGAGCTAAACTCAGGAGGTAAAAGTCCTAGGGGGATATTTTATGACTAAACATTTAGCCCCCACTTTAATGTATGTATGAATGCATGACCCATACATGCATTAAAGTACGGTCAAAACACAACAAACACGCCAGGCACTTGAGGCTAATGCATACACAAAGAATGAGGAACTATTTCTAGCCCCATTCTCAGGTAGACATAAGAGAAAACACACTGCATACATGCCAAACACAGTGAAGATAGTAACAGGCACGCTAAACATGGAGAAGACAATAATAGGCACACAAAACATGATGAAGACAATATTAAAGACACGCAAAACATGATGAATACAGTGAATGTAGTGATTATTTCTTTTTCATTTTCTCATATATATAAATGAATGTAGATACATGGAAAGTAAAAATGCAACACACAACCCAAAATGTAGGAGGGACATTTCACCACGCTCTTTGGACTACATATGGGGAAGAAGACACAAAATACAAATCTTAGAGTGTAGGGAGGGGCATTTTGCCACACAACTTTAGACTACACTTGAGAACAAGCACGCCATACAAAATCGAAGGTGTAGGGAGGGACTCATCGCCATATAGCTTTAGACTACACTAGGGAAAAACACGCCATACAAAACCCAAGAGTAGGGAGGGGCATTTCACTGCACAGATTTAGACTACACAAGGGGGAAAACACATGGAAAACACGAGCACCGTATAATATGCCAAAGACATACTATATGTATAAAACACGACAAACAAGGTGATGGAAAGAACTTATTTCTAAGCCCCCACCATCTCAAGCATGCTACATGCACAACTAACGGTTGGGCTTATGCCACAACAACTGCCAAAGACACACTTAAGGGAGGATACACCAACCCTGCCTATGCGGATGACTTTTGAAATAAAAAGGATGTGCACTAGCTCAAGAGATACACCATTGTCGCCTCTACAGAGGGCTTTAAATAAAAGCATATGCATGATATCCCACCTCTATAGAGGGCTTAATGATTGCAATATAGAATAAAGATGTGCACTTGCGTCAGAGATACAACATCTCGCCTCCGCAGAGGGCTTACAAACATGCTTTGTTAGTACCAAAATCATCAGACAACTTACCTTTATATGCCCCCACCTTAAGGTGGTTGATATCATGTACCAATAGGAAGCACGTTAAGGTAGAGAGCAAACATACAAGGGAGCAAGAGCTTTCGCAAAGCCCATGCCCCCAAAGGTGACATGTGCTGATGATCGTCAAATGTTCCCATAAACACACACTTCTTAATCTAAGCAATGCATGAAAACAAAGAAGCCAAGACTACACAAATGGGTTCAAGTCTGAGTATAGCCGTGGGGCTTATTTTGCAGGCATCTCAGAACCAAGTGTAACAACAAGGCGAGACACCCAAAACAATCAAAGTGCATGGAGCAGATGTATTGTTATGATTTATTAACATGATAAGACAACATCAAATATCACACGGAGTAATTCTACTAGCCAAGCGTTGGATATATAAATCAACCCCATCATCATAAATGGACTAGGTTCATTTTTGCTTGCTTGCTAAAGGGACACACGATCTATATCAGTATATTCTTGTTTTTCATCATCTGCTGACTAGGTAGAATCACTAGAAGAAGGTAAACAATAACATGAGAGAGGAAAGCAAGTGTCTTAGGAACAATCACGTAGGAGGATGCCCCCAGGTCATCAATTGCAACACTATGCACCTAAGACACCACACACAACAATGAAAATAGAGGAGAAGCAAGATAGAAGAATGATGATACAAATAGAAGAATGGTCACAATAGAGGCAGTCTCTTGGTATCCTTGACCTTACAAGAGTATCAAGGGTCATCCAAGGAGGCCTAAACAACACATAACACATCACAGGAGGAACACAACACAAGTGGGGAGGTCACATAAATGAGCAAATAATGCTACGACATAAGTGACCACCAAGGTTAGAAATACTTACCTGATACAACGTAGTGCTAACAACATATATATCTAGGAGGAGGCCACCCTTGAGAGCAACTATAATAGGTGCTACAATAAGTGTGGCATAGGAAGGGAGGAATACCTACTTGTTTCAAAGGAATATTTCCTGGCGAACACTTCATGTCTATCATCTCAAGATATATCATATTTAGTCTTGAAATTGTTGATATTGTAGTAGCATTAGTACACTTATTTGCTAGCCTCTTAGGAGGTTGAATAAGTTTTAGTGATCTCGACATCCATCCATAAGAGATTTAATGTGAGAGACCTTTCTTCATTAACTAGTACCGCATCTTTTGGAGAGAGAGCATAGGAACAAAGGGAAGGTAAGGTGTTGTGAGGATAATTGTTAAAGTTTGTATCTTTAGTGATGTTCAAAGAATATGCAATCAAAGGAGAGGTAGTCAATGTTTTTAAATCCTTAGTGATATCCGAATGACTTGAATATTCAACCAAAGGAGGGAGATTAAGGGTCTTCCCTTCCTTAGTGATATCCAAGGTATGTGAATAATCAACTAAAGGAGGAAGGCCGATAGGATGGTCCATAGAGGTTTCATGCACTATGGTAGGGATAGAATTTTTAATATTGTTAAATGAATGCTCATTATCTATCCATGGAATGTTCTTTGTTGGAGGGGTTTCTTCATTCACTAATGCTTCATCTTGGCCAGAGAGAGCATTGGAATAAAGAGACAGTAATGTGATGTTAAGGGAGGTGTTAAGGAATTCATCCTCTTGCACCAAAGTGTCCGCATAAGTAGGAAAACTTTGGGAAAAAGATCATAAGGTAGAACTAAGTTACCATCACATGTATTAGAAATAGGAGGCGAAGTGGAATGTTCAATAGAGATAAAGTCATCTAGGGCTTCATCTAACATATTGAAGTCATCACTACTAAACGATGCAACATATTTATTATTATCTATGATTTAGTGAGATCATCTAATTTATCAGAGGATATGTTCCCATGAGATTTGTAAAACTATCAAAATTAGATATATAACAAAGGATTTCATATGTAGAACACATAAAAATATCAACATCATGGATATATGTAATTTGTTTTAAGACTTGAGGATATTCATGAGTAAATTTGGAAAAATTATAAATGTCTATGATGTATACAAACAAAGCTTCCAAAGATGAATCACAAGAAGTATCCATGATGCTAGTTTGAAAGAGCTCAAATATACACAAATTTCACAATGATCAACAAGGCAAAATAAGTGAGACAATTTCACACCAAATCACTTGTTTGAGGAAAATAGGTACTAAAAGGCACACAAAGTTCACAAAAAATAGAGTGGGTAGGAGGGAAGAGTACATAACCACAAGGCCCAATTGATAATTTTATAGGTTTTGATCAAAAGATGTGAAAAGGTGTAACAACACTCAGTGTTGAAATACACAGTGTGTAATTAAGAATATGCCAATTTTCACATAATTCAATGAAATGATGCAAAATTTTCAAATGACAAATTAATATATGCTTAAATATGAGTGCAAGATATGGAATGTGAGATATTTGAGGTGAATTCAATGAAACAACACCAATTTATGCTTGTGTATGTGCCTAAAAATGCTCAATTTTTTCAATGCAAATGCCTAAAATATGTAGTGTAGTGATGAAATTGAAGAGGGGAAGCAAATTAAATCCTTATTATCAGTCCAATAATGCATCAATATCTTTCACAACACACCTATCATGCAAATCTAGATGAAGGATGAGTCAAAATCTAGTGAAAATGCAAGGATTTTTAACCCTAATTGTGAAATTAAGGCATGAAAATATGCATAGTGATGTATGAATGAAATCTAATCAGGTTTATTATGTGAAATAGCTTAGCTCAGATCTTAAAATGGTGTCACAAGTTCTACAATGCTCAATGCAAGTGCAATTTTAAAGAAAGATGAGTGAATAGGCTAGTTTTTGTTGAAATTGACTGTGTAAATGCAAATTTTTTGAGATGTGAATGCAAAAACACACAACAATGCAACACTACAAACAAAGTAAGATTTTAATGAGTGTCTAATATGAGTAGTAAAATCTGAAACAATATTTTAGCTACATACCCTAGTTTTTGAAATCACTAGGTTATGAGAAAAATGCAAAATTTCAAACAAACACTAGCAATTTTAACATGAAAATGCAATGTAAATGATTGTAGAATGATGTAATGCTGTAATTTATATCAGGTCTGATGTAAAAATCAAAGATTAGATAAAGAAATTAATACAAACTATGCAAAAATTGAAGCCCAGGATGCCAATTTTTTCAAGAGGGAAGACAAGATTGATGGGTGATTTAGGTTTAAACCTCCTTCCACTACAAACATTCAAGGACATTCAACTGAGTTGAATCACAATTTTTGCAAGACGATTCACCTACAAGTTGATAGTCACTTGTAATGATGTGAAAGTTTAGAAATTGTTGATTAATGTATTAATTTAATGCCCAATTATGCTCAAAACCTTAATTATGCAAAATCATAAATAAACGAATGAATCCTGACAAATGCTCACAAATAAAGATGTAATATTTAGAGTAGATATATACCAGGTTTTGAGATTCTAGATCTTAAAATGTCGGGGGCTAAAGAGAAGGTGCCCAAGCCCAAGGTAGAGTTTTCTGCTGAGGATCTCGGGAATGGTTTGTAACTTGTTTCTATTGTTCCAGAGGTTCTCAGGTACAAAGATCCAGAGGGCTTCAGGGTGGGTGCCCAAGCCTAGGCAATGCTTTTCTTCTCTGATCCTAACTCGATACTCTCTATCACGACCTCCTGCAACTCCACTTTCGCAAAACATGACACATGCCACCTACAACCACAGAGAAGGGGGTTGGGGATTGTGGTGTTTAGGAGCTTGCCTCAATCAAGCCCCAGAATGACATTCAAGCCTTCCAACACCGTTGTTTGATAAAGAGTGTGTATCGCTACAGGATAGAGGCAAAAATAAATTGATAGATTGATAAATGATTGATTCAACACAAAAGGATATCACCTCGGAGGTGTAGCTCGCATGTAGATGAAAATCCTTCAACACAGGAGAAGATGAAGCCAAATTTGCATAACAAACACAACAATATTGTACTCTGCAACAATGAATGCCTTGAATGCTCTAAAATCATATATTCACCAAAATATCATAATCATCTTCTAGTTTACAAATTAAACCCTAAACATGCTTATATATGCATGTTCTTGCTACAAATTTTGTAATTTAAACTTAAGATGTTGGCAACGGAACCTTTTAACTATCACATAACTGACATTTAAAATTTAGGTCCCAACCAAATAGGGTAGGACTAGGGCACGAGTTCCCAAGCCCTTGGCCCTATTTTCAAGGCAGGATTAAGCTCACTAAGGTCCCCTTAGCCCCATTTGACATGGATTTTCAGGGATTTTACATCAGGAGTTAAAATGAACATGCAATATGAAAACAAGGGACCCAGGAACTAAACTAGCAGGTAAAAGTCCTAGGGGGACATTTTACTACTAAACAACCTCCATTCTTGCCACCAAAACATAACTTTCCTCATAGTCTATTCCTTCCACTTGTGAGTAGCCTTTACATACAAGTCTTGCCTTATTTCTTACCACTTCTCCATTCTCATTCAATTTGTTCTGGAATACCCACTTAGTTCCAATCACATTTTTGTTCTCTGGTCTTAGGACAATTTCCTAAGTCTGATTTTTCTCAATCTGCATTAGTTCTTCTTCCATAGACTTGATCCAATTCTCATCCTTGCATGGCTCAACCACTATTTTAGGTTCAACTTTAGAAAATAAACATAGATTTACCTGTTCTTCAGTAGCTCTGCTTCTTGTCAATACACCTTTGCTCTTATCACCAATGATCTGGTCTTTAGTGTGATGCTTCTGCACATACTTGGGAGTTTTAGGGATTCTTTCCAGAGCTTCTTGTTCTTCAACCTGTACTTCTTTTTCTTTGGCTTCTTCTTCTTCACTAGAAGAAGACTCATCTGATTCATAATCATTAATCTCTGAGATTTTCTATATGTCTTCATCAACCTTAACATTCACGCTTTCAACAATCTTTCTTAGCCTTGTGTTGTAGCACATGTAAGATTTGCTTTTGTTAGAGTACCCAAGGAAAATACCTTCATCACACCTTGCATCAAACTTTCCTAGTTCTTCATCTCTTCTGATAAAACATTTGCTTCCAAAAACTTTAAAATATTTAACAATGGGAATTCTTCCATACCATAGTTCATAGGGAGTCTTTGTGTCATTTTCCCTTACTTGTACTCTATTTTGTATGCAAACAATAGTATGAATTGCTTCTCTCTAGTAGACTTCTGATAGGTCTGCTTCTTTGATCATTGTCCTTGCAGCTTCTTGAATAGTCGTGTTCTTCCTTTCAACCACTACATTCTATTGAGGAGTCCTAGGGGCAATAAATGCCTCTTTATCCCATGATTCGCACAAAACATGTTAAACTCATTAGAGGTAAATTCTCCACCTTTTTCAAACCTCAAACATTTAATCTTCATATCCATTTCATTTTCAACCATTGCTTTGAAGGCTTTAAACTTATCTAGGGCTTCTGATTTTTCCTTAAGAAAAGTGGCCCATGTCATTCTAGAGCAATCATCAATACATAACATAAAATACCTACCACCTTGAAAACTCCTTACTCTGGTAGGACCACAAAGATCTGTATGTACCAATTCCAACAGTCTGGTAGATGACTGATCCTTGACTTTGAAGCTTCTTCTTGTTTGCTTTCCAATCTGACATTCCTTACAGACAACATTGATGGGCTTTGTGATCTTTGGTAGATCTCTCACAACTTGAATTGAACCTATCCTTACCAGGCTATCAAAATTAATGTGACACAATCTCTTATGCCATAGCCAACTCTCACTGATCTGAGTCACAAGGCAATAACTAACACCACCTTTTGAGATGATAAACATTTCCACATGTCCTCTTTCTAGCAACAATTACTGTTCTGGAGCTTTTTTAATCTCACAACCAGCATCCTGAAACATGAGATTGTAACCCTTGCTACACATTTGTCCAACACTCGAGAGATTATTCTCTAAACCTTTGACATAAAGAACATCATCAGTGTTATGCTTTCCATCAAAACTGATTGAACCTTTTCCACAAATCTTAGCAGCTTCATCACCACCAAACCTAACTACTCCACCATCATATTTTTCAAGTTTAACAAACTTATTCTTATGACCTATCATATGATTTGAGCATCCATTGTCAATGATCCAGTCATCTTTTTCTTTTCTGGCATGAGGAGCAGACATTATAGTGCCTTTAGAGTTAGTGCTTGCTTTCAGACCCTTTTCCTTCACATAGTTTCTAGAGTTAGTAAAAATAGTTTCATCTCTTAGGGCTATAAGTAGGCATTAATTATCATTATCATCCTCATAATCAGATTCATCATCAGATATACTTGTATCTTCTCTGACATATTAGCTTTTCTTAATAATCTTACCTCTTTTTTCCCTATTCTGAATTCTCAGAGCTCTGTCTGGACATCTTGAAGCATAATGACCTATTTTTCCAGAACTAAAACATTTAAAAGGCAACTTACCACTAAACTTTTTAGTAGCCCTTTTCATCCTTCTCACAAAGTTAGCTTCCACTTCATCAAGGTCTTCCAGATTTGATTCCATAGTCTTCTCTATTTTGCTAGCCTTAAAATCAGTCTCATCCTTTGCAGTTCCACTAGTTGTGCCAAACTCTCTTATTTCAAAAGTAGTTAGGGTGCCAAGCAACTGATATTTGGTAAACTGATTCAAATTCTATAATTCTTCAATGGCAAAAACCTTATGACTGTAAGCTTTAGGAAGAGTTCTGAGTACCTTCAATATCACTTCTTTATCAACTATACTTCCGCCAAGTCCTTTGATGCCATTGACAACTTCATCCACCTTCTGTAAGTAGCTTGTAATGTTTTCATCTTTAGACATTTGCATGGTCTCAAAAGTGAGCTTCAAATTCTACATTTTAGCTTGTTTGACTTTATCACTTCCTTCATAAACACTTTCCAAATTTTTCCAAATCTCATTACAGTCTTCAAATTCACAACTTTCACCAACTCAGAATTAGTAAGTCCACTTAAGAGAGCATGTTTTGCCTTACCATCTATTTCAGCAGCTTTGATATAATCTTTAGTACCTATACCATTCTAAGGTATAGTGTAATTAGACTTGATGAATTTTTAGACCTCATAACCAAGAGCAATTAGAAATGCTTCCATCCTTACCTTCTAGAGTGCATAGTCTGATCCATCAAACAAGGGAATCTGTTTCTTGTGCGCCATCCTGGATCTACTTCAAGTTGTTAAGCTTTCTTCAAATGAACCTTGCTCTGATACCGATTGTTGAATGCACAAGACAACTGAGAGGGGGGTGAATCAGTTGTAATAAAACTTCAAACCCTTACAAACATTCAGATCCACACTAACCTTTAAACATGTTATGATGATTAAGCATGAAAAGTAAATAACTGAAATTGAATCATAACAACACCACACACAAGAGAATACCAAATTTTATGTGGAAAACCCTAAAAGGGAAAAAGCACGGTGAGATTTAGCTCACAATATAATGTAGTAGCAATACCGAATTACAAAGGCTCACTGCTAGAGGGCTCACTGCCCAAAAGAGAGAATTCTCATTGCAGGTGGACTCACTGCCCACTGAGAAAGAAAGAAAGAAGAGAAGAGTGGCTCAATGCTAGGCTTTGAACTAATATAATTTCATCTAACCTATGCATGAAGTTTAATTCTAATGAAGCTCAATATTCATCACAACAGAAACAACATCTTTGTAGCTACACCGAAAATAGTAGACACCTTCTGCTCACTGCATCCGGTAGCCTAACACATGAAATTTCTCATTGTATTGATCAAATTTGCATCATAAACATCATATCCCTTGTGTGCCCATACATCCACAACTCCTTGACACTTATTTATACCATCATCAATCATGAAAGCATTCTACAAGGTCAGCAACATAACTTAACCCATAAAATTCAAATTAGGTCTAGACCTAAACATTCCCGCGGAGGAGGGGAATGAATGCAGACCACATCACACCTTAGTATGAACCTAAATCCACTCTTACATGCTTCATCACACTTTCACTTTCACCAAAGCACAACTGCAAATAGTGTAAACAACCAAGTCAACCATCCTTGTGTTAACACCATGAACTTTTAAATGCATGCGTCCTCAAAATCACATGACGATATGCAAATCATGCACCAAGCTTGAACATGATCTAGGAACATCGACAAGAACCTAAAAACCAACAAATTCCTTTACAACATCTTTCACTTGAAGAAACTTCACACTGGAGTACTTAACCAAATATATCATGCTCTGTCATCATCTGCAACTTAAGAAATGTACTTGTGAAGCACCAAACCACGAACCACTTGAGATGAAGGAAAATATAGACTTTATAAGCACACATCTAGAACTACAACACTTGAAACCGTTCTGCAGAGAAATGTGGAGCAAAATACTTTCTCCCAGACACATTGCAAACACTATTCTCAAACTGGTGAACACAACTTCTACTACACAATGATCCAGAGTACCAAATTATGGATTTGTCATCTTCAAACACTTCTAAATAATATATCCAAACTACATACTCAGATCTCCAACACAAAAGAAATGCGGAGCAAAAACTCGACCATAACTCTATTAAGCCAAAACAAATCTTCAACACACTGTTTCCTTTGTTAATCAAATTTTCTCAAAAGCACTTGGAAACCAAGCAACATAAGCATATTATCAACATCTTTAGCACCTCCTCAAAGTAATCAAATCACTTTAACATAGCAACTCAACCAAACAACAACAACCTCATCAGAAGACACTGTTGACACCAATGACAACACAAGCTCGTTGACATCAATGACAACATTGATTAGCACATACTTGCAACATAACAAACATTTGTCACTATATTCCCCTGTTCAACCCTCTGCAAATGAAAATAATAAAGTTTGGATAGATGAATCTAGTGATCTTTGTAAACAATAAAATTTGGATTAGCTAGCAATGGTGGTTGTCAAGAAACATGGCGAAGAGATAGAAAATGAATTGGAAAATGACACAAAAAATAACACCATAAATTTAAGCAATCAAGGGGTCTCTGAAAGTGATGAAACCTTAAAAATATTGATCTAGATTGGTGTTGTAGAATCCATTCACTATGAAAATAAGAACTTCCTCACAACATTTCATTGTCCATTGGCTAATATAATTCCAAGAACATATCACTTTCTTAAAGACATAACCACATACCATATGATGTAGCCACATAGTTGTCCACTCAATACTTTGATGAGTGAAACTTATACTGCTACCTCCAAACATCCAGAAACTAAAATGATAATGCTATTAGTAAGAAAGACCCTTAATATTAATAGTTGGTTAACTAAAATAGACAAGCTTAAACTGTTTGATGTGCTAGTGAATAGATCCAAAGGTTTTGCTTGGGACTATACGGACATGTGAGGAATACACCCAAGTGTCTGAACTCACCACGTCTACATGGAAAATGTTCGGCCAGTTCGCCAACCACAATGTAGACTCAATCCTACACTCTAAGATATAGTAAAGATAGAAATAGAAAAACTCCTACAAGTAGGCTTTATATACCCTATCTCCGATAGAAAGTGGGTCGATCACCTGTTGTGTTTGTTCTGAGGAAAGGTGGAAAGTGGAGAGTATGTGTAGATTACAAAGAAATTAACAAAGCAACCTATAGGGATTACTTTCCATTACCATTCATAGACCAAGTCTTGGATAACCTGGCGGGTAGGAAATATTTCTCATTCTTGGATGGGTTTAGTGGATATAATCAAATACAAGTAACAACTGAGGATCAAGACAAAACTAATTGCACTTGTCCTTGGGGAATGTTTCCATACCGAGTCCTTCCCTTTGGACTATGTAATGCTCCTGCAACCTTTCAGAGAGCTGTCTTAGCAATCTTCACTAAACTTGTAAATGAGTGTATGGAAGTGTACATGGACGATTTCACAGTGTATGGGTGTACCTATGACGAAGCACTCAAAACTCTGGACAAGGTTTTCCAATGATGTGAAGAACACCAACTATCCCTGAGTCATGAAAAATGTTTAATAATGGTAGAACAAGGGATAGTACTGGAACATCACATATCAATAAAAGGAATAAAAGTGGACCTTAAAGAATTGAGGTGATACAAAAACTGGAATATACAAAAAAACAAATTGATGTCCAGATCTTTTTAAGACATGCCTGATACTACTAAAGATTCATAGAAAACTTTAGTAAAATCACAGCCCCAATGTTCTCTCTTCTACAGAAAGATTTAGAGTTCTCTTGGACTACGATATGTTAAAAATCATTTGAAATCATTAAAGAAAAACTTACTACCGCCCCTGTATTGCATGGACCCAATTGGGACCTACCATTCTATATCTGCGTAGATGCCTTAAATGATACAATTGAAGCAGTCCTAGGACAAGAAGATGAAAGTGGAGGAAAATATGCTATTTATTTCATAAGAATTTGACCCCCACTGAGAGAAACTACATCATGCTACTGAAAAGGAATTTTTAGCCGTGGTTCATGCCATAAATAAATTTTGATACTACATCACAGGTTACAAAGTAACTATTTACATAGGTCATTCAACAATTAGATACCTCATGAATAAACCTACGGTGAGCGGAAGGATAATTAGATGGTTATTGCTTCTCCAAGAATTCAATGTAACTATCATTGACAAACTTGGAAAGTTTAATGTAGTAGCAAATTTTCTATCCAGGAGACAAAAAGAAATAGAGATTGTGAACATGTTCAAGATGAGTTTCTAGATGAAAACTTGTTTGCCATTTCCTTTAAAACACCTTGGTTTGTAGATATAGTTAATTATTTAGCTACATCAAAATTTCCACTAGATTTCACATCCAAGCAAAGGAAACATCTAATCAGAGAAAGTGCTCAACTTAAATTGATAAACAAGTTATTCTTCAAAAGATGACCTAATCTAATATTGAGTCGATGTGTAAGACCGGACGAGACTTACAACATACTGAGAGCATGCCATGATGACCCTACATGAGGACATTATTTGGTAAAGTGAACTTCTCATAAGATCCTGGGTGCTGGATATTATTGGCCCTCCATGCATAAAGACATCAAAAAGTATGTTTGACACTGCGATGAATGCCAAAGAGTAGGGAGACCAACTGCATCTAGTGAAATGCCCCTCCAACCACAAATAGTTCTGGAACCATTTGAAAAATGGGGACTGGACTTCATTAGACTATAGATTCACCCTCAGAAGGTAAAGAATACATCCTTGTTTGTACTGATTACTTGACTAAATGGGTGGAAGTTTAGGTGCTCAAGGTCACTAGAGAGGAATAGGTCACAGATTTCCTCTATAACAAAATATTCCTCAAATTTAGAGCCCCTAGATCCATCATCATAGATCAAGGACCATAATTTATGTCTAAGGTCCTTTTAAACTTCACTAATCATTTCCAGGTAAGTCACAAGAAATCATATCCTTATCATCCTCAAGCAAATGGTCAAGTGGAAGTAATGAATAGGGAGATCAAAAATATCCTAACAAAAAAAGTTTCATCAGAAAGAAAGGATCGGGCTAGAAAACTACATTAAGCAATCTGGGCTTATAACACTACATGGAAATCGACCACCAGTTTTACACCCTATGAGTTGGTTTTTGGGAAGAAACCCATCCTTCCAATTGAATTTGAACTTCAACCACTAATAACAACAATGGAGGTCAATTTAGACCTCAACTGAGCCTAGATACAATGAGTCCTACAACTTAGTGAGCTTAATGAACTTCGTTTAGAAGCCATTCACCAAACTGAACTAGTGCAACAATAAAGGAAAGCATGGCATGATAGACATATAAAAGAGAAAAGATTTAACAATGGTGATTAGGCATTACTGTTCAACTCTAGATACAAGGATCAAAAAGAAAAACTCTGAACTCACTAGTTAGGACCTTATGAAATTTCCAAAGTATTCCAAAACAGAGCAGTGCAACTTAAACCCATTGATGGAGAAACATGAAAACTCTTGGAAAATTATCATAGATTACGTCCATATCAAAAACCTGTAAATAGAGAGGAATTTATAAAAATGGTAGAAATACAAGATGAAATCCAATGTGTCAAATAAGATGTTCCTGCCACAACAAGAATAGATTAAATAAGTTCCTCTGAATACTAACGAAAAAATAATGTTTTGAATATTTTTATTCGCCATGTAATTTCTCTGAAGTATATATCTAACCTGTATTTTAGATTTTTTCATTGTGCAAGAGTATCCATCAAAGTTATAGCTTCAATTGGAAGTTTCTATGGAAACATCCTTCCAATGATGCTCTGAAACTTTGTTGTTATTCGTTCTAGAAGCATTCTTCCAATGATGCTCTGAAACTTTGTTGTTGTTTGTTCTAGAAGAATCCTTTCAATGATGCTCCGTAACTTTGTTGATGTTCATTCCGGACGCATCCTTTAACGATGCTCTAGAACTTTGTTGTTATTCATTCTAGATGCATCCTTCAACGATGCCCCAGAACTTTGTTGTTGTTCGTTCTAGACGCGTCATTCCAATTATGCTCTAGAACTTTGTTGCTATTCATTCTAGATCTATCCTTTCATTGATGCGCTGGAACTTGATTGGTATAAGTTCCAAAGGCATCCTTTCACCGATGCTTCGAAAAATTGTTATCACCTTTTCAAAAGCCTCCTTTGTCCAAATTTTTCCTGAGCTTCAGAACTTTCCTTGCAAACTTTTACTTGTGTCACTTTGGAACTCATGTCTTATATCCTATTCATAACACATCTTGCGATGAAAATTTTTTGTACCCTGGGGTTCATTAGAACAAACTCCTTAGAAATATGACCCATTACCATAATAAAAAATGACTTCTTGAAAAGACAATAGTGACACCATCCAATTTGCATGCGTCACCACCACTAATAAATTTGCTCATGTCATGATTAAAACAACCCACTCATAGCTCTACATTAATCACTCTCAAAAGTGGAAGCGTTAAATATTCATCAACAAATTGAGTTGAAATGATGTCAAGTTAATGACTATAAGGTACGTACATTCTTTCCTTCTTAATTAGGTAATAATTATTATTAAGACGTAATAAATTGGCATATTGTTTCTCTCTTCCCAAAAATGGAAACCCGTGGTGACTTCACTTCAACTAGAGGAAATGGTAGCGCCATGACTTAACATGCATAAAGAGTAATGATGGAAGAAGGTACAGAATAGAGAATTAATAGTGTATCAAGGGATGTTTTGTTCCTTAAAATTCCCCAAGTTCATTGCATTGTTCAACATGCACAACAATTACAATTAAATGTAGGCTAAGTATATCATTCCATCAATAAGTAGTATGAGCTCAGTTAAGCAATTTCATCCTTGATCAAAATGGGGGCTAAAATAAAATCAGAACCAACTTCAGCAGACAGGCTATTGGCAATACAGAATATTACTGAAATCTTCCAAGGAATAGGTTGACTAGAATTCTTCAAAAAGTTTGAGGGTTGTCATCTAGAATTGGCGAAGGAATTCGTAGAAAACTTCACATAGGATTACTCAATTGTTTGAGGCAAGAAAATTAAGGTAAGCATTCAAACCCTCTCTAAAATTTTTGGTATTCTGAATAAAGGATTAAACTTAGCTGAAGAAATGAATATCTCCTATCATAAAATGATTGAACATTTTAATCGAGAAGGGGAACCTCAACCACAATTGGTAACAAGGCCAAGGGGTCAAAATAAAGGGATTAATAGGAAAACAATTATTGAACATTAGAAAACTGAGGTTGCCTAGATCATCAAATACCTTACTTGTGAGAGCCAGTGTGCCACAATTGTGGGATCGTCTTTCCATCTGCTAACCCACCTGCATCACGACGCAGCAAACCCTGAGCTGAGAATTAATCTTCCTACCTTTTTATTCAATTCCTTGGACAATATGATTGAAAAGTATAAGATTAGGTCTGGGTCGTTGAAGCACCATGGTTTAATTACCATAATTCACATACAATAGATTTTGAAGAGGTGAAAAATAGATAGAAAATGGCAAAAATTCCTATAAAATTTTGAAACCCGAGCACCTTTGCAGTACTTTGAAGTAGGAGAGTCATCTGGGGTAGCCATAGAGGCTCCAAAGTAAAATACTCCAGAACTTCAACAATCCCAAGAAGTTATGGAGAATGCAGCGCCAAAAATTTCCCCAAACCCTACAGACAACCCCAATTCTCCTAAGGCATTTGAAGTTCCGGAGCCTCTGGAAAAGACTTTAGAAAATGAAGGAAATGTTGAAATTATTGACTCTACAGAAGAACAAGAAACTGGTCCACAACAATGGTTAGGAAACAACGCTCCAAGTAGAAACTGCAAAAACCTCCTCCTTTAAGGAGAAGTAAGCGTCTAGCTACTGATGTGGATTCTCCCACTTTATTTGGACATTTGCCTACCTCAAAATGAAAAAGGCAAGCCGAGCAATCTGCTACCAATAAAACCCCTGAGGAAGCTATCATAGAAGAAACAATAGGAGTACCTAGCTTGCCTGTATGAGAGGAAGAAGAAACAAGGGATAAGATTGAAAGTGTTACACTGGCAATAGGGGCAGAGACCTTCATTATTTTAGAATCTCTTGCAACAAATGAGCAATGATTTCCAACTGATAATGTGTGTGAAGAAGTACAAAATGATCAAAATACATAAATTCTTGAAACAGAGGCACCATTTTTGCAAACATTAGATACAAAAATTGTAGAATATAATCAGTTAGGAGATGAACTAAATAAATTGGAGGAAATTGTATAGTTATAGAGTAGGCTACAACAAAATGATCAACTAATTTTGATGTAGAAAATATTGACCGAAATGAGAAACCTATTTCTATTCAAAAACAAGAGATACAACAAATAAATAATTTTTGGAAACAAAAAGTTAAAAAATTGAAAACTGAGTTGCAAGAAAAGGATACAATAATTGCAAACTTACAAGTTCAACTTAATGAATCAATGAAACAGTGTGATCTATTCTTATTATCTCTTCATAATTCTCCATCGCCTTCTTCCAAATTTTTGAGAGGAGTTGTTGTTACCTAAATTTCACTGTAGCTCATTCAGATAGAGCTTTGGTTCAGAACTTGAAAGGTACATTTCATCTTATCTTTCCTATATTACATTCAAGTGTATAAATGAAATAATTCAAAGGATTATGTTTATCAAATTACTGCATTCATACAAGTGCATGTAACATAGGAAGGATTTACACAAATCTTTTTTGAACAAAGAATTAATCCTTATTGAATGCAAAATCTACATTGTCCCACACAAGACGTGAGACTAACTTTACTTGTTCAATGGAATTGAAGATAACTATGTACATGAATAAGTAAATGAAAGTAAATGTGCATATAAGGAGGGAGACTAGTCATTTCCTGAGAATGACTGGTTTTGATGTGTCATCTTGTCCTGCTGCCTCTATCCTTCCTAGCTCCATGTTGCTCCTAGTTCCTGCATCTGGCAATATCAATGATGTTAGAGCAATGCTCGAAGCAATGAGAGGTCCCAAACCTTACATGAACAAACACCCATGCATGTACAAACTGATCTCCAAATGCATTAAATAAACAATGCAAACCTTGGATGTCCTAAAGAGCAATCAAGCCATCAAACACATCCAAAATATGCATTTATTTTCCTAACAAGTTTGCTTCATGTGCAGTTACAGGTGTAATTATGTCTCTGTTTTGATTTATTAGTTTACATTATGAGTGGAGAAAATGTGGCTCCCACAAGGGTTGAGCCTAGCTCATAACCATTACAGAGCATTTCATGTATATTCATCATAAGAAAGGATCAACTTATACAGCTAGGTCAATTCATATACTTGAACAATATGATTTATTTCTAGAGACCGTCATATGTCTAAGGGTTAGTCAATCATGCAAAGATGGCAGTCACACAAGGTTGACTAATAGTTACCAAAAAGCAGCCACTAATGAAACAACAATAATGAATGACATTCTTTAAATATTGAGAGGATAGTCACAATATCATCAAAAGGAAGCAACCAAATTTGATGGAAAAAGAGCATTATGCATAGATATCAGAGCTTGGTGGAAGCATAAATATGGAGGTGCAGTCTATCAAAAGAAGGTTGACAGAGGCAGTGATAAATATGTGTATTGTCATAGCATGACTGCCCCAACTATAAGACTATGTCAAACAGTCAGAGGACTGTCACATAGGATAACTTTAAATAGTCACAGGACCAATTTCAAATCTCAAAGATAGCTCTCTAAGACCACTATCTTATAGAGTTTTGTGACAATGAGAAACGACAGGATAGTGCATACACAGAGGTTTGAGGTGACAGTTAGGAAAATTAGAATTTATTGTGAATGTTTGTGTTAGAAATGAAGAAACTTAGTCTATACCCCTATCAACAGTGTATCCAAGATCTTGTAACCAAAAAACTCCACAATACTGTGATAAGAAAAATGAATAGAGATAAGAGTCGGAGGGGATCTGCAGAGGTGTTTGGACATTCCCATACATTCATAAAACACTTGACTACTCTCCTTAGTGAGCCTATTACTGAGAATGTTTTATTGTCCTTAATGAGCATGTTTTGAGGTCTTCTAGGCAGTAGAATGAAAGGGTTTGGAAAGAATGTGAGATCATGAAGACCAAGAACAAATATAGTCAAATCTTTCACTAAGATACAAAGATCCACTTGAGAGATTGGGGGTTTTGAGCCTCACAAGGGAGTTAAGTGTTCATAGGTCATTATGAATATCTTTTCATAAGATCATTGATCTAAATCTTAGCTAAATGAGCCAAAACCTAGGTTCAAATACCTCGCAGGACAGTCACGGCTAAGATCATTCTTTTAGAAGTTCTATGACAAAGTCTAATGCAAAAAGAAAACAACCAATATCATGATTGTAACACCAAAGGTAACAGTCATTAGATGACAGTCTATCAAGGCATATTGGAGAGTCAAGGGTTACATGATGGACAGTCAAAGGTTGACTACATAATAGTCATACATAGAGATAATACAAGATACAATGATAAATACACAATGTGGGATTGATAGCAGACAGAGAACCATCAACAATCATCAAAAGGGACCAGTAGATATAGCACTGTCAAGAGTTTGAGAGCATGAGTTTGGGGCCTTCAAAGAAAGTTTTAGCTATCAGCTACAGTCGCCAACAAATCATGTGACAACAGTCATGCCAAGAAAGAGTAGCCATGGCAAGCTAAGCAATCAGAAATGATAGTCATAAATGGCACAATACAAAAGACATGTGTAGTCTCAGTCATGTAAAACTCCTGTCTCTAACATATGCTAGCAGATGAATACAATGAACATGACTTGGCACTGAATAATGGAAGGAAGACACCTTAGAATGCATGCAGTGGAGCAACAATAGGGTATGGGGCAATCAGTGCAAACAGAGTAAAGCACAGTGGAATATAGATTGTACACTAGATTAAGAGAAGTCACCATGCATAGGAGGATCAAGAGATATGATAAAATGGTCATAGTGGCACTGTGTATGGAGCAAATGCCTAGAATGTTACAAGTATACTAGGTTGAACCAGCTACAAGAGCCTTTCAGAAAAGATACAGAAAAAATAAAAGAAAGAATGAGGGTTTGTTCCATTAAAACCCTAGTATGAAATCTGAGACAAGCTTTTGTTTTTCAGTATTTTATAACAACAAAAGCTGATTGTCTGCTCAAAATCATGATAAGATTATGAACAGAGGAGTACATTGTAATAAAAAGACAAAGTTTCTTCTTTTGTAGCTATTTTTGTCAAAGAAATGCAGTCATGTATACATGAAATATAGTGAATAGGCCGCATCCATGAAAGAAATGAGATATGTATCATTTGCTTGATACAAGAATAGTATAAATGATAAAGATTTACCAATTTTGCTTCAGAAAAATAGGTTTTCTAAACTTACCCGTGGCTATTGGAGCTTTGCATCAGAAAACCCAATCAAAATGCCTTCATAAAGCAGAGAAAATCTAAAGGAAACCCTCAAAAACCCTTACATGGTAGTGCACAAGAGCAAAAAGTGAAAAAGTTGTAAAAATGCAAAGGAAGACAAAAGGTTGTCTTTTTGTTCCTTTAGGGTTTCAACCCTAAATGAGCAGAATGGGTTTTTTGTGTTTATTTTAAAAACTTTTGTATTTTTCATAATGCAGCCCGTGTTCAAAGACTTGGTAACCTTTGCATCTATGTGCCTCAATGAAACATGTAAATCTTTTAAGGCTTTTGTAATGCTTTTACCTTATGCTCTAAGACCATCACGTAGGTGCTTGCTATTGTTTATTACCTTTGCATTTATTGAAAGTGTAAAACATTTAAATTCAAATGATGACATTATAAATCATTTTGAGTTTAATGTTATCCTATAATGCAATAGAGGTTGTAAAGCACCTGTGGAGTTAAGTGGTCTTCTCATGCCTTGGTATGTGCCAAGCATTTAGGAAAATGGAGGAGTTGGCAAACACATGCCAAGAATATAGCCGTTTGGTTTTCCCTTGACATGAGAGTTTTGACTAAGTCACAAAGGCAGTTAGTAGTTGAGTTGAATGCTTTTGAGAGCATCTAGGAGTTATTTTACTGCTTTTAGAGTCCTTTTGGAGTAGTTTTCATGAGTCATCATGTTAGACTAGGTCATAATGGACTTTTTCCTTCATTATGAGCTCTTATGGAGAAGATATAGTCCCTATATTCTAGGCTTTTTGTGGCATCCAACCCAAGTTTGTTTCTAGCTCCTTGTATGGTGGAACCACTTGGATAATGGTGGATATAGTCACTTTTGTGACTCTTTTGTACTCAGTTCTGATTATTCTACTTGGAGAGACTTGTAATTTTTCTGATCCTTGCTTAGATTTTTAGCATTTTTTGTAACTCATTTTACTTGATATGAAATACAGTGAAGGCCTTGAGTACAATTGACTGAAGATTTTGCCTACTTGTTCTTTGCATTATTGTGCTTAAGCAACTGATTGATCAAGTTATATGTGAGGTAATGTTTATTTCCTTATAGCTTTGTCTCAGATTTAGAGCCTTTATGCAGAAATTATATTAATGCAGGTTACAAATTGTGTTAAAAGGTGTAAATTGTTTCTTTCTGGATGTGAAATTATCTTCCTTCTTGAAAGTTTGAGCACTAGGACCTGTTTGTGAAACACTTATGTAGAAATATACAGTAATAAGTTGTGCAAGTATGTTTTCTATCATTATAGTAAGTACATGAATTTGAGTTTCATATCCTTTCAGTTAGGTGTATCACCGTTTTACTTTCAGTTTTCAGTTTAGTTTTTCCTGAGTTTCCTCCTTCCCTTTTCTCTGCAAGAAATCATTAGTTTAGGTGATACAAGTTTAGAAAGCCAACCTTCTTCGGAGATTCACTCCAGCTTCCAAGTGACCCACGACCTAGGAGTGTTTCCATGTTCCTCTAGAGTACCAATTTTTTGCAAATTGGTAGGGTGCAACTTTCAGAGATAACAATTATGACAATGCATCATCATTGATAACATTTGTGGCATAAGCCTCATTCATTGTGATCATCTCAAGGTTTAAAGTCTCCTAAATGGACCTTTAGCACTTCATTATATGCGACAACTTAGTGGGCAAGATGGACTCTAAAAAATGTTGGGAATTAAGGTGTCTTAGCCTTGGTAATTCCTTGTATTTTTACATTGTATTTATTTATTATTTGCCTATTGTATTAATTGGATGCAAATCCTATGTTGTCATATTATGGGAGTTGGCACGATGATGTGTCATCCTACATGGCATACGACCACATGTATTTTTGTCCTCACATGATGAGATAGGCATCCCACTTAGTGGTAGGAATATTTTGCCATGTGTCAGCATCTTAGATGTTATGTAAGGGAATATTGACTGAAACAATCATGACAGATTCCTATGATGAAGTTATGACATGTAAGAGTCAGAAATAGGTGATTCTATGACAGGTAAAGACATGTGTCGAAAAGCATCTTTGAAGAAGGCATCTTTGGGTGCCCCAAAGTGGGTTATGACATGTTGTAAGAGAATATGCTATTTATAGCATGTGTATGATAGATTCTCTTACAACTGTAAGTTATGAGAGCTATGACGATTGTAAGAGTCATAGAAGCATCTGTCATTACCCATTTTGGGAATAGGCGACCTCTTTGGGATGGGGTGACTTAACAAGTGTCAAGAACATTCTACAAGGTTGGACAAGTGTCCATAGGCATGGGTTTTGGACCATGAGGCCATGTTGGATGCCCATTCCAAGATAGAGCCAATTTTGCCTTGTATACTCTATATATATAGGTGTTTTGAGGAGGTGATGTACTATAGGTTTTACAGGTACTATTATGCTACCGGATCATCTCTAGATATAAGTGTCGAAGACTCCTGCAAGAGCATTGGCTTTGTGTTGTATTGTAATCTTCATTGTTTATGTAATACATTTGAGTTGTGTTTTGGAGTGTGGGGATTTTCACTTGTAAGGGTTTTCCCCACGTATATCTCGTGTCTCTCTTCTTCTGTCATACTTTCTTGTTTATGTGTTTGCTGCAATATCTCTATTACTAGGTTTAACATTACTGTAATAGTAAGGATAAAATTGAATTTGCACTCTCCTCCCCTCATTAGATTAGTGTAGGAAGCATTTTCCGCACACCTAGCTTCCTTTCAGTTGGTATCAAAGCCTGGCCAGTTTTGGTTCTAGCTACTGGGTAGGGGTTTTTTGAGTTGATCTTAGGTTGAGTGGGAGTGTTGTACAGAGTATTCTGTATCTTGTTGCAACAAGGAGATGGCAACCACATCTGAAAGGTTAGAAGTTGAGAAATTCAATGGCACTAACTTCAAGTTGTGGAAATTCAAGATGGAGGACCTACTTGTTGATTGTGACCTATGGGAAACCGTATCCGGTGTGAAACCTACAGCAATATCACAAGATGATTGGGATCTCAAAGATCGGAAGGCTAAGGGTCTCATAAGACTCTGTTTAGCTGACTCTATTCTGTTGAATGTCCATGAGGAGAAGAGCACGAAAGATCTTTGGAAGAAGTTGGGTGATGTTTATCAGGCCAAGTCCTTGGTAAACAAACTTTTCCTAAAAAAGAAGTTGTTTGCTCTGAAGATGGAAGATGGAGGATCTGTTGCAGACCACATGAATTCTTTCAACATGATCATTGCATAGTTGACATCTGTGGGTGTGAAAATGGAGGAGGAGGATCGTTGCATGACCCTGCTTTGTTCTTTGCCAGATTCGTGGGATCATCTTGTCATGGCTATCGGAAGCACCACTACCACCTTTAAGATGGAAGATGTGGTTTCCTCGCTGTTATCTAAAGAAATGTGGAGGAAGTCATCTAAATCAGCCAAAGAGGCTCTTGCGGTTCATGGAAGACCCAAAGACAAAGGGAAGAAGAAAGACAAGAAAGCTGAGAAGGGCATATCCAAATCCTGTGGGAGATCCAAATCTCCTGAAAAGTTCGAGGCTCTCTATTGGAACTATGGAAAGTATGGGCATTTTTGAAAGGAATGTAAATAAGAGAAGAAAAAGAAAAAGAAATCAGCCCTAGATTCATATTCTGACAAGTCACAAGATGATGGTGATGCCTTCATCACAGCCTTGGTCACCCATGCATCTGATGATGTGTGGTTGATTGATTCTGGTGCATCTTTCCAGATGACCTCACATCGAGAGTGGTTCACAAAATATGAAGAGTTTGATGGTGGAAGAGTGTACCTGGGTGACGAATCTCATCCGAAGATTGTTGGTCATGGAAGAGTCTCAATCTGATTCCCTGATGGACGAGTGAAGGGGATCACTGGAGTTATGCACATTCTAGGCCTTGAACAGAACCCACTTTCTGTAAGTATGTTGAATGATGCAGGTGTGCAGGTTGTCTTTTCGAAGGATGGATGCAAGATTACTAGAGGATCTATGGTGCTTGCGAAGGGTACTCGGAGAGGTACTCTATTTTAGCTGGAGACATTCACTTCACAGTGCAATAGTTCTTCTAACTCAAAGAAAAGAGCTGTAGTCACTTCATCCCCACCATTTGATCGGACAGTAAAGAAATCTGTTATAACTAGTTTTGATGGCAGTGCACATGCTATGGAAGCTAAGCTTCCTGCTAAAAAGACTATGTTATGGAATTTGAGATATGGCCACATTGGTGAGAAGGGTCTGCATACCCTAAAAAATAAAAACCTTGTTGAGGTGTTAAATGATTGTAATCTCGAGTTTGACTTTTGCGAACATTGCAATTATGGAAAGCAAAACCGTGTTCAATTTTACTCTAGTTCTCACAAGTCTTCTGGTGTATTGGGTCTTATTCATTTTGATGTGTTTGATCTCGTTAATGTTCCTTTGATTTCAAAATCTGTATATTTTGTATCTTTCATAGATGATTACAATAGGACATGGGTTTATTTTATCAGAAGCAAGACTGAAGTCTTTAGTCAGTTTAAGGAGTTTAAAGCCTTTGCTAAAAATCATACTAGTAAAAAGATTAAGTGTTTGAGAACTGACAACGATGGTGAGTTTTGTTTGGCAGAGTTTGAGAAGTTCTGTAAAGAGCAAGGGATTGAAAGACATAAGACAACTCCATACACCCCACAACAAAATGGAGTTGTAGAGAGGATGAATAGGACATTGATGGAGAAGGCTAGGAGTATGCTTAGTGGAGCAAGCCTCAAACAAAAGTTTTGGGCTAAAGCTGTTGCCACTACTTGCTATCTGGTAAACAAATCTCCTACATCAGCTCTTGTTGGTAAAACACCTATGGAGGTGTGGTTTGGTAAGAAGCCTTCAGTTAGACATCTTCATGTTTTTGGTTGTGAGGCATATGCACATGTGCCTAGGGAGAAATGATCTAAATTGGAGAACAAGGTTGTTAAATGTATTTTCATTGGCTATGGTGTCGGTGTGAAAGGATACAAGCTTTGGGATCCTGTGGCTGAAAAAGTGTTGTATAGTAGAAGTGTTATCTTTAGAGAGCTAACACTTTCTTCCATTATTCTATAGCTAGAACAGACAGAAAAGAAAGAGGATGCGGTTCAGTTTCCTTCTACCCCTGAGAAGACTGAACAGACAGACCCTGTGAGACCTGATGACGAGGAGAGCTCTAACAGCTCTGAAAGCTCTGAAGAAGAAGTAGAGCCTCAACCTTAGCCATTGAGGAGGTCTACACAAACGAGAAAGCAACTTGATAGGTTTGGTTATTCATTACTTGATTCTAGTTGTGCTTTTGCTTTACTTACTAACATTGATGAGCCTGGAATTGTGAAAGAGGCTATGGGCATGAAAGATGCATATTTCTGGAAGGAGGCCATGGAAGATGAGATGGCTTCTTAGAAAAGAACAAAACATGGTACTTGGTGCCTTTACCTGATGGACGAAAACTTGTTGGTCGCAAATGGGTGTTCAAGAAGAAATTTGGTGCAGATGGTAGTGTTGAAAAGTACAAGGCTAGATTGGTTGCGAAGGGGTACTCACAAGTGGAGGGAATTGATTATGGTGAAATTTTCTCTCCCATTGCAAAGCTAACATCTATTTGATTTCTGTTATCTCTTGTAGCTGCTTATGACTTAGAGGTAGAACAGATGGATGTGAAAACAACTTTCCTTCATGGTGATTTGGAGGAAGAAATCTACATGTCACAGCCAGAGCATTACATAGAGAAAGGTAAAGAAAATTTGGTTTGCAAGTTAAAGAAGTCTTTGTATGGTTTGAAGCAGTCTCCTACAATGTGGTACTTGAAGTTTGATGCCTTTGTGTTGTCGATTGGCTATCTGAGATCAAAATCTGATCATTGTGTGTATTACAAGTTTGACAATGATCGCATTCTCATTATTGCATTGTATGTTGACGATATGTTGTTGATTGGGAATGGTAAGAATATGATTTCTGATTTGAAGTCTCAGTTGCCAGCACAGTTTGAGATGAAAAATCTTGGGGCAGCCAGGTACATTCTAGGAATGGAAATCAAAAGAGACAGAGCAAATAAAAAACTTTGGTTAATCTAGAGTAAGTACGTGAAGACCGTGTTGGATAGGTTCAGCATGGCAGATTGTAGACCATTATGTGTTCTTGTTTCAGTGGGAAGAAAGTTATCTATTAATGATTGTCCAAAATCTCCTAGTGAGGTGGAGGACATGAGCAGAGTACCTTATTCTAGTGTTGTTAGCAGTTTGATGTATGCTATGGTCTGCACAAGACCAGACATTGCCCTAGCAATGGGAGTCCTTAGTCGATTTATGGCTAATCCTGGATGGGTACATTGGGATGCAGTTAAGCGAGTGTTCTGATATTTGAGGAGTACTTCTGAGTATTCCATATGCTATCATGGTAATGCTATAGAACCTTTGCATTCAATTTGTATTCATGGATTTGTGGATTCTGATTGGGCAGGTGACATTGACAGCAAGAGATCCACCAGTGCCTATGTGTTCACTATGTTTGGTGGTGCAATTAGTTGGATAAGTAAGTGACAACCTATGGTTACTTTGTCCACTACTGAAGCTGAGTATATGGCTGCAACTCATGCTTGCAAGGAATCCATTTGACTTAAGAGATTGTGGTGAGATATTGGTGTTGATGCAAGTCAGATTACGATTAGTTGTGACAGTTAGAGTGTGATTTTCCTTGTGAAGAATCCAACTTTCCATGCCAGAACAAAGCATATTGATGTACAGTTTCACTTCGTGAGAGACATGGTAGAGGATGGGAAGGTAAATTTGGAGAAGGTAGACACTTTGAAGAATGTTGCAGATGCATTGACGAAACCAGTGGGCACAGAGAAGTTCAGATGGTGTTCGGAGTCTATGGGCCTCTCGGCCTATAGTAGTTGAATCTTGTTAATTCTATTAGCTCTTACAAGGTGTTTGACAAGTGGGAGAATGTTGGGAATTAAGGTGTCTCAACCTTGGTAATTCCTTGTATTTTTACATTGTATTTATTTATTATTTGCCTATTGTATTAATTGGATGCAAATCCTATGTTGTCATATTGTGGGGGTTGGCACGGTGATGTGTCATCCTACATGGCATATGACCACATGTATTTTTGTCCTCACATGAGGAGAAGGCATCCCACTTAGTGGTAGGAATATTTTGCCATGTGTTGGCATCTTGGATGTTGTGTAAGGGAATATTGACTGAAACAGTCATGACAGATTCCTATGACGAAGTTATGACATGTAAGAGTCAGAAATAGGTGATTCTATGACAGGTGAAGACATGTTTCGAAGGGCATCTTTGAAGAAGCCATCTTTGGGTGCCCCAAGGTGGGTTATGACATGTTGTAAGAGAATATGCTATTTATAGCATGTGTATGACAGATTCTCTTACAGCTGTAAATTATGACAGCTATGATAGATTCTATGACGGTTGTAAGAGTCGTAGAAGCATCTGCCATTACCCATTTTGGGAATAGGCGACCTCTTTGGGATGGGGTGACCTGGCAAGTGTTAGGAACATTCTAGAAGGTTGGACAAGTGTCCATAGGCATGGGTTTTGGGCCATGAGGCCATGTTAGACGCCCATTCCAAGATAGAGCCAATTTTGCCTTATATACTCTATATATACAGGTGCTTTGAGGAGGTGATGTACTACAAGTTTTACAGATACTGTTGTGCTTCCGGATCATCTCCAGATACAAGTGTCGAAGACTCCTACAAGAGCATTGGCTCTGTGTTGTATTGTAACGTTTATTATTTACGTAATACATTTGAGCTATGTTTTGGAGTGTGGGGTTTTTCACCCGTAAGGGTTTTGCCCACGTATATCTTGTGTCTCTCTTCTTCTGTCATACTTTCTTGTTTATGTGTTTGCTGCAATATCTCTATTAGTAGGTTTAACATTGATGTAATAGTAAGGATAAAATTGAATTTGCACTCTCCTCCCCTCATTAGATTAGTGTAGGAAGCATTTTCCACACACCTAGCTTCCTTTCAAAAAAAACAAGTGGATGTTATTTGAAGTGCAAAAATGGGAGCCATGGGAATTGGGCAAGTATGATACTATGAAATTGTCTTATGTTTTTTTAAAATTTTGACTATGATGTTGTGGAGAATTCTAACCATGTTATAGTTGGGCCAGAGTTTTTTTTAGAATTTCCAAGGGTGCTACAATATTCAAATCTGGTCTCAAATTTTCTCTATAATGTGATGGACCTTCTTCAAAACTCTAACTTCCTTGAAATGATTGCTTTTGGGTATGTACAAGATTATCTAATTTCTTAAGAAATGTTCTATAATTTTGTCACTTGATATGATTTGTTTTAAGGAGAAACTTGTGTTGGGGGGATTATTTTCTTTGAAGTAGATTATGAATGACCATGCCATCACTTGTATTTACAATCAAATCAAAATTTTCCATCAAAATGATTGTGTGCTCCTTCCAAACTACTATAAATTCCTACAAAAGTGAAATTAGAAATGATTTTGCAAGTAAAAGTGTTAAGGGTTTTCAATATTGTTCATTTCCTTCTCATCCATGCTTTGTATCCTTCTCCTCAACACCCTCTTGCAATGGAACTTGTGCCTCCCTAGCGTTTGAATCTTGTTGACCTGCAAGTTCCTTTGCTAATGCTTAAAATATTTTTTTGTTATATATACCCTAGTTAGGGACCAAGGACCCATAAAAAATGGGGCATAGTCCTTAAGTCTGTGCATAATAAAATTGTCTTAACACATATACATATTGTCTATGGAGAGGGCAAATTACAAGGTCCTCTCCCAATATCTACATATTAACAAAGCAAATTACTTAGCTACAGAACCAGTCAAGTCCACCACAACTCCCTCCTTGTCACAGGTACAAGTATAAACCGACTAACCACAATCCTCCACCTGCAACCCCATCTTGAATGCAATGCTCTCCATGGTCCAATGAGGATCCCCACCACACACAGCAGGACATCATGCATTTGGCCAAGCAAAACCTCTTGATTCTCCTTTGTAGCTCTGGAAACCTCCACCAAATCCTCATGCATTAAGTTAGAGGCCGCAATAATCAAAGTCAAGGTTTTCATAGTCATCGATTGCGCAACACCAAAGACATTCCAGCGTCCACACGTTGTACTCGGGTCAAGTAACAGTGTAGACATCACCTCCCAAACCTTCCCTCCATCTTGGCTATCGACCTCCTTAGCTAAAGTTAGCATCCTACGGAGCCACTCCTGCAAGACTAGGTTCTTGACTTTATCTTTGATCAAATTTGAAAAATTTGCCATGGCTTCCTCCCCAGACAACATCCTCAACCTTTTTCTAGGGGTGTACGCCCTCTGTATTTTACCGATCGTCCTCCTAAGTTGACGCCGCCATTGGGAAGGGGCCACCTCCTTACCTTTGTCCATGCCTCAACTATGGCCACCAACACCACCAACCAACCCACCCAAACCTACAGAACCACCACCCTCTTCCATTGTAGAAATGCTTCTTGAGAAATCACAAGATAAAACAAATTCGAAGAAAACAATAATAAAATTGGGAGAAGCAACTCTCACTGCCACACGCCACCCGTAATCATGATCCTACAACCTGACACCATATGTTCGCACGTATTCTCCTTGGGGTTGCTATTAATCATATCTGATTAATGTACTATCCCATTATCAGGAGGCCAATGCTTAAAATATTGAATATTATATATTTTTGGGTTTTTAGATATTTGGGTTGTTCATTGTAATATCTTTATATATTTTGATACTTTGGTTATACTCCAGTTGGGCGCTATTTTTTGTAATATTATGATACTATGTATTCTTGGTATTTCTCATACTTTTTAATATAAAAAAGAGGAAAATACATTAATCCGATTTCAATATAAATTATTGTTCAATGTTGTAAGCACAAGTATTGTAAGAAATGAAGACATGCACAAATACTCACACTAATTGATTATATTGACTCTATTTTTAAAGGAAGAATGAGTTGGCAATTATAAAAAGTAAATAGAGATTTAAGATTTTAGAGAAAATGTTTGTAACGTAGCTTATTAATTAAATTCAACAATTTTCTAAATATCTGGGTTGTTTGTGTTTGACATTGGTTGGGAACCATCTTCCTCTTCTCGAATCTTGTGTTTCAACTGGCTCCTTTGAATCCCTTTTTGAATTACATGACTAGTCCCCTTTTGACTGAGACAAAATATTTGTCACACCCTTTCTTTCACAAGTAGACTTTTAAATTTTAATAGCTCTATCAAATGGAAATGCTTGAACATTATATTCAGTCATATAGAGCTTCAAACAATTCTCCAAGTTTTATTCAAGTTTTTTCATAGGTTTGACTTCTAAAATGATAAGGTGCTAAAAACTCTTTCATCCTTCACTAAACCTAGAATCATTGTTTGGTATAGATCTGTAAGTTTAAAATATTCTAAAATAGAATATCATAAAATTTTGATAAAACTTAACAGTTTCCATAATCTAGTTACTAAACCAGCTTTGAAAGGATAGTTGGAGAATTTAAATTGTTTAATTATTGTTGATGCAAACTGAGTAGATTGTTCTACTAGCTTTGTCTTATCTATTATTCCTTCTATCTATATTCTATTTATTTCTACCATTCTACTAAAATAATCGGCCAAGTACCTCACCTTGCCCTAAAACTCTCATGGTGAACTAATAGAAGACATGCTAATGGAATTCCAATATTGAGGATAATCTATAGCCATTGCTTCTGGAAGTTCATCTTGAGGAAAGTGCTCTCTAATATTAGAAGACAAACTTTTCACAATTTTCTTCAATGTATCCTGATAGGTTGTTGTTAAGTCCCAACACTTTAGATGAAAGATGTATCCGTTTGTCAATTGGGCAGTGTCCTATTGGCAAGAGACACTGCTACGCATGACAAGTGTTGTCATTGATGGCAACTAAGACTATTCCACACATCCACATAACATAACTTAATTTGTTCATACCAGAAGTCAGAATAAGAATTTATCTAAGTCTGGGTAGACAGAGATAGGGCATGTGACAGGGTCCGGATCTCTCTGGTGGTAAATCATAGTGTGTTGCGGATCTAAGGGATTCATAAGAATTTTTAGGACAATCTAAATCTAGAATTTTAGCCTCCAGTGATGAAGGATTCAAAATTTATTAGCATCTGAGTATCAGGTTCCAGTTTGTCAGTGCAGACAAAAGAAGAACATGCCGACTTTGTAATTGATCTTGGTTATGGATATATGAAAGTTGCTGGTCAGGAAATTTGTGATGATCAACGATAGTGGCTGACATGATTGATGATTTGTGAATACAAGTTTTTGGTCCGCGTTACAAGTTGTGCATGGATTTGGCCGACAGAGCAGAGTCTTCAATAAAAGTTCTAAGTGTTCTTGAAGCCGACTGGAAAATTATTGAAATTCAAGATGCGGATATATATAGCTGATGGATTCGAGTGATTTGGTAGTTGTAGTGATGCGACGATGGAAGAAGTGCAAATAAAGGTAGAGATAAGTGCGAAGGTGAAGATCTAAGTTCGGATTATGACAGAGGAGTGAAACAGGGCAGAATAAAGATGAAGTGTATCAAGTCGGTATTATGTGCTTAACCGGAATTGAATCTTTGCATTGGTAGATGCTAATTATCAGTTCAAACACATTATAATATTCTTTTTGTAGGCAGTGAGCCTTCCTTTGAGCAATGAGGCCAAATGCATGTGCATTCCCTTTTGTAATACTTTTAACAGAGTATAATCCTTATGGGTTAACCCCCACCGTGGTTTTTCCCTTAACTGGGTTTCCACGTTAAAAATCTTGGTGTCAAGTGTGTTATTTGTGTTTCTGCACGTGTTATTGATTCTTGCCTTTCATGATTATATCATTAATCTATTAAGAAGTGGTAAAGAAGAATTAACTGCAGTCAACATTAAATTTTTAAGACAACTGATTCACCCCCCCTCTTAGTTGTCAACCCTAATTCCAACAATTGGTATCAGAGCAAGGTTCCTTGAAAGAAGCCTAACAGCTTAAGGAAGATCTAGGAAGGTATTACAATGGATTCATACAACTTTGAAGAACAACTTCAACTTGCTTTAGATGATCTTGACCAGTCCAGAGCAGAAGTCAAAGAACTATAAGAAAATCTTAAAGACGCTGAAGACTGCATTGAGATCTTAAAGAAAAATTAAGTAAATCTAATGGGAAGAGAAAGGAGCTACTTCTTCAACTAGGAAAACAAAATGAGGACAATGACATGGATAAGGCCCTGAAAGAGAAGACAAAGGAATGTGAGAAGTCAGCAAAAGAAGTTGTTCTAAAACATGAAATGGAATCCGGGGTGATGAGGCTAACCAAGGATATTGAAGAAAGAAATAAGACTGAAGAAAAATTAAATCAATCTCTGAAAGAAAGAACTGAAGAATGCTATAGATTAGACAGAATAATTGGCCATATAGAGTCTGATCTACAAGAAATCAGGGAAAATGAAGAAGAACTTGAGAGGTAAATTGTTATCCTCAAACATGACCTAGAAGTTGTAAATGAATACAAGGAGAAGTTTAAGATAAGCTTAGCTAAACTTGAAGTGCTGCTTGAAAGTCAGAAGAAGGCTGATGATAAGCATGGTCTTGGATATAAGAAAGGTGAAAGCTCTGGATTCGGACAAAGAAAATTTCAACCAAGTAATGGAAGAAACAGACCTAGAAGACCTTCGGTAAGACAACCTAATGCTCAAACGTATCCATCCTTCAATGGAAATTGTTTCAAGTGCAATGAATTTGGTCATAGAGCTACTTAGTGCAGAAGCATGATAAATCAAAGTGATCCATCCTTCTCTGGTCAATGCTTCAAGTGCAAAAGGTATGGTCACAGATCCAATGAATGTAGAAGTATGATAATGAATGGCAATTCTTTCAATGGCAAATGCTTTGCATGCAATAGATTTGGACATATGGCTAATCAGTACAGATCAAGAGGAAATCAATCAAATGGGCAAAGAAATGTTGTGTGCTTCAATTGTAACCGATCTGGTCATTTTACAAGATTCTATAGAAGAAATAGTAATGAAAGAAGAGGTCTGGTAAATAGAAAACCGGATGAGCAGAGACATGACAAAGGCAAGGGAAAAATTGATGTGAATAAGATCCAGAATGAAATGAGCAAGACACGAGTTAGGAAAAGTGTTATGAACAATAGTAATGGGTCTGCATCGGAATCCGGTGTTGACAGTTCCTCTGGGAGTTGAATTAGAAGCTCTGGTTCAGGGGGAGAAGCATTAAAAATCAACATTCCCCAAGCCAGTAAGTGGGTGCCTAAATTTGGCACAATGAGAGAAACTAATTTGTATTATTTGAAAGGATTTTCGGAAGATAGAAAGTGGATATGACGATTTGCGGAGTAATTGAAGTTTGACTGTATGCAGAAACAGTGTAACCGGATGTGTTAGGGCAGAGCATTTATTACAAAGGGAAATTAGGTTTTGTATAGCATAAAAAGGTCATTCATTCTTCATTTGAATCACTTTGCATTCGATAATAGCAAGAAGAAGAGCATCTGAGCTAAGATTCCAAGGATTTGAAGTGCGACTGGCAAATTTTTCTGCTACCCCTAACTCTATGGAAGAAAAAGGTATTTATCTATGAAGCCTTGAATTTGTAATCTTTTGCAATGGCCACTCCTCTTGTTGTTGATATTATTGAAAGGCCCTGACCAAAATTTAAGAAGCATCCATACAAATCAATCGAACTCAAACCTTTAGGAGCATTTTCTGGTGTCCCATATGAAGTTCTGCATGTTGAGGATATTAGGGCATACATCCACTGTAGCATAGATGAATTTGGAAACCTGAAACTCTTAGATTTGTTTAACAACTACCTAAGGGATGATAGCTATAAATTGAAACCGGCATACAAAGCCCTAGAAAGCAAACATTTTCTGCAAGTCATTGATTTTCTGACATTTGATGAGAATGAGTGGATTTGATATATCTTGAGCCGAATGCATAATGAGTTCATATGGCTATTGAAACCATTCAAGATTAAAAAGGATGTTATCAAGATTGTAACTCAGTTAAATTCAACTGGTGGATTACCCATGCTGAAAGTTGTGAAAAACCAGACAGTGATTGATGCTATCGGTGCCAAGTTTGACAAAAGGGCTATGACCATCAATGATATTATAGAACTGGATGTTAAGTTTGCCTCTATGGTGATTGGCTACAAGATTTATCACTCCAGTAGGGAGAATTCTATCTCCGGAACTGCCATATATGCAACATATAAAATGTTGAAGGAGAATGCAGATTATGACCTATGTGAGTTGTTACATAACTGACTGATTGAAAATTTGAGCAAAATAAAAAAGGATAAGAAAAACACCTTCAAATATGGTTCCCTAGTTATATGTTTGTTCTTCTATTTTATGAATGAAGTGCCTGGTGTACAAGGTGTGCACTGGACAAATGACAGGCTAGTTGCATGGCAAATAAGAGATCATCTACTCAACATTGGAGACTCAAGTGCACAAAAGACTACAATCTAGGGTTACTTTAAAAATTTTCAGAATATGATGCATTCTAGGGAAAGAATTCCCAAATCAATAGTTGAGAAATATAAGGATGAAATCTGCTTTATGGTAGACACTGATCAGTGCCTAATGGAGGTTGTGGAACCCAGAACTGTATGGATTATGCCTATGGGCTATGAGGTTGATGAGAAGATCTTGGACATGTATGCTCAACATCTCCTGAGCAAATCAAAAGACACCTCTGTTGAAAGGTTTGGAACGTATAAGGAGCTAAGTCTAAAATTGCATGTTGAGCCCAGGAAACCAGAGACCAAGAGAAAAGTTTAGAGGCAAGTTGAAATGTATGCCAAAAGCATTGGGACAACAAAGGAAGCTATACAGCAGAACAAAGAAAGAATAGAAAAAGCCGAAAAGGAGAAGCAAGATAAGAAACAAGGAAGTACTCCAGTAGAATTCTCCTCCACTCGAAGGACTACTAGGAGCTCTGCTGCTACCCCTATTTTCCCAAATTTTGCCAATCCTTTTAAATTGGAAGACATATAATTCGGTAAGGAGATGAAGAGAACTAAAGTAAAGGCAAAGAGATCACATGACAGTTTGGAAAAGGAGGATGAAGAAAAGATAGAATCGGATGATGGGATTAAGGAACTAAAAGCCACAGGTGCTAAAGTTGTTAAAGTATCTGAAGCGAAGTCTTCCAGAAGCAAGAAGACAAATAAGAGGCAAAGATTAGAGGCTGATGATAAGAAGCAAATTCCCTCTGTGAAAAGCATTGTCAAGACAATCACTGTTGATGGGAATTTAAAACCATTAATTAAATTCTATAACTTTTACAATGACACTAACAAGAGACTTTTGGAAGAAGCCACTATCAAGTACTTGAATGTATTTAATAGAGCTCTAGTAGAAATTCTGTCAGAAGTTCCAAAAGGATTAAGAGACATCTTGGAAATAAGAAAAGAAGCTACCAAGTCAAAAGATATGGAGGTGAGGGAACATGTGTTAACCACTCTATGTTCGGTGATCTCCAGCAAAGAAGCAGATAAAATCTTTAAAGAGGTCGAAAATGAATTCAGAAGTAAGACAAGAATGAACAAACTGATGATTGGAGAGATAGATGAAATAGTCCAAGAAACTAAACAAATTTTGACAAAAGAATTGGACAAGAACAAGTTCTTTGTTGTGTCAGATGAGCCTATTGATGAAACACCAGCCCCGGATGAAAAAGAGCAGCAGAAGGATGAGCAACATTTTGGAATGGATGATTCCTCTGTCCCGAAAGAGGAAGCAATAAGTAGGGAAGAAGTAAAAATGACAGATGAAACTACTGATGCAAGAGGTATTCTAACCCCTCCAGATCATTCTGACAAAGAAGATACAGAGATGAATACAAAAGTAGATGATCAAATTGAAGATGATTCATTAAAATTTGAAGAGCATAAGAACCAAGAAGAAGAAGTCAAGGGTAAGGAAGATAAAGTAGAAGAAGATGGTGTAAATGTTGATGCACCCAAACAAAATAGTCCTGATATTGAGAAAACTCAAGGAAAGGAAGGTGGTCTAGAAAATGTGGCGAGAGACACTGCAGATGCGGTGAAGAGTTTCCTGAGTAAAGAAATGCTAGAGTTTGATGAACCAGAACTGATTCAAGGACCACTCAACCTGGATACTCTCTCTCCAGTCCAAATGATGAAGATAACATATTTCACACAAGCCAAGGCAAGAGAAAAGATATTGAAATCTCACGTAGAGGACAGTGAGATGTTAGGCCTTGCATCTGGTATATTGGAGAAGATAATGCCAACTTTCTAGAAGAATCCATCTGATTCTCCCTCTGGAAATCTGAAGAGCCTTATAAAATCTATAAGTACACACTTTGAGTCCTTTGAGAATTCTATAGAGATTAAAGTTCAGAATGAATTTAATAGAAAAAGATTTGATACACTTAAAGGCATGATTAGGATAGATAGATTGGTGCTAGGTAACAGTATAAACAGTATTCAAGATGCTCTTTCAGAAGGAGGCAGTTTATATAAGTTTTGTTTATCTACTCCTAAAGTCATAGAGGATATAGAAGATAAAATAAAGGACTCCAAACATAAATTGTCAAGTATGTCCCAAGCTTTTGATACGTTAACTGTATCAATGGCAAGGAGTGTCAAGCAATCAGCCTGATGGAAGAAATAAAGAAGTTGACAAGAGAAAAGGAGAACATTGAAGCAAGAATGGGTGAGCTCTGGGGATTGATTTCTCCTAAGATAGAAGCAATGTTCAATACTGTAACAGAAGCCCAAACTGCTACACAAACAAGTGATCCCATTGACCTCCAGAAGGCTGAAGCACAAGCATTTTTGTTCAATGGCCACATTTCAACTTTGAATAGTATGAAGAAGAGTTGGGATATAGAGTTGGCCCTGCTGAAGAATATTTTTGGAGACATACTTAAGTATATGTAAATATAACTTAAGGATTGGTTGTACATATGCGGTATTGTATACAAAATTTTTGGGTGAATTTTGGTTTGCGGATTCCATCCTTTGCCATTGATGTGAAAGGGGGAGTGAGGAGTAGTGAAAAATGAGGAATCCAGCAAAGGGGGAGCTTTGGAAACAGTGGAGAGCACAAGTATACAGAATAAGGGGGAGTAGCTCCGACACTTAGTCATTTTTCACTAAGTGTTGCCATCAATGCCAAAGGGGGAGATTGTTGGCAAGAGACACTGCCATGCATGACAAGTGTTGTCATTGATGGCAACTAAGATTATTCCACACATCCACATAACATAACTTAATTTCTTCATACCAGAAGTCAGAATAAGAATTTCTCTAAGTCTGGATAGACAGAGACAGGGCATGTGACAGGGTCCGGTATCTTGATCTAGATCTCTTCAGTGGTAAATCATAGTGTGCTACAGATCTAAGGGAGTCATAAGGATTGTCAGGACAATCTAAATCTAGAATTTTAGCCTCTGGTGATGAAGGATTCAAAAGTTATTAGCATCTGAGTATCGGGTTCCAGTTTGTCAGTGTAACAAAAGAAGAACATGCCGACTTTGTAATTGATCTTGGTTCTAGATATATGAAAGTTGCTGGTCGTGAAATTTGTGATGATCAATGATAGTGGCCGACATGATTGATGATTTGTGAATACAAGTTTTTGGTTCACGTTACAAGTTGTGCATGGATTTGGCCGACATAGCAGTCTTTAATAAAAGTTCTAAGTGTTCTTGAAGTCAACTGGAAAATTATTGAAATTCATGATGCGAATATATATAGCCGATGGATTCAAGTGATTTGGTAGTTGTAGTGATGCGATGGTGGAAGAAGTGCAAATAAAGGCAGAGATAAGTGCGAAGGTGAAGATCTAAGTTTGGATTATGACAGAGGAGTGAACCAGGGCAGAATAAAGATGAAGTGTATCAAGTCGGTATTTTGTGCTTAACCAGAACTGAATCTTTGCATTGGTAGATGCTAATTATCAGTTCAAACACATTGTAATCTTCTTTCTGTAGGCAGTGAGCCTTCCTTTGAGCAGTGAGCTCTGGGCAGTGAGGCCGAATGCATGTGTATTCCCCTTTTGTAATACTTTTAATAGAGTATAATCCTTGTGGATTAACCCCCACTGTGGTTTTTCCCTTAACTGGGTTTCCACGTTAAAAATCTTGGTGTCAAGTGTGTTATTTGTGTTTCTGCTCATGTGTTATTGATTCTTTCTTTTCATAATTATATCATTAATATGTTAAGAAGTGGTAAAGAAGAATTAACTGCAATCAACATTAAATTTTTAAGACAACCGATTCACTCCCCTCTCTCAGTTGTCAGCCCTAATTCCAACATGTCCAAGGCTGTATGCAATAGGGGATTGGTTTGGACATCTCAAATTAGTAATGGTTTTATGAATTTTTAAGGAAGGTTTTAACAAAATAAACCTAAACTAGAAAGCATACAATTTAATCTACAAAGCATTAAAGCATATGAACTCTAAACTAGAAATCAACACATAAGCTCTTTAATTAAGACTTTGAAAGAAACAAGCTAATATAAGAAAGCAAGAAATTATTTAAATCAAACTTGCACTATCAATTGGTTTTGAACTTTTGTACTTAAGGAGGAGCTCCGAAAATTACAACATAACACACAAAACTTCAAAGACTTACAACTTAAGAAAAATAACCAAACACAATATCCTACAGGGGCACCACAACACTATCCTACCATAACACTGTTAAACATAAGGTTATACTAATCCTGAAATAAAACATTCACATAATAGAATATAAACAACACAATCATACAACATTGAGATACTTATCTATTCCTAAATCCTTTGAGTGGCCAGCTCTCCTGAGATCTTCTACTGATTCAAATCACATCCATCATTTAACAACTCCAAAATAATATTTGCATGATCATTACTCAGAATAACATTACTCAAAACATTGATTGTCTTCATTCATAGCATAACATAACATAATTGAACATAACTAAATATATTATATATGTTTCAAGGAATAATAAGATAATCTATACTACCAAAATCCTAGATACTTTGGTGGCTTATTAATGCCACTGATAAAGTCTTTAACAAGATAAAATAGACTTTAACTGAACTAGCTGTCTTTTAAATATAACATATTAAAGGCTCTGAGTGGAGCTATAAAATGTCTTAAGTGCTTCCAACAAAAAAAAATAGAAATTGCCAGGTGGTCAGATGTAACAACAGACTAAAGTCCATGATCATGTATCCCCTAAATTTCTGGCACCCTAGTATTCTGACATTGCTAACTCTAGTCGGCTTTCAAGTATATTCCTCCCACCAAGCCATACTAAAAAACCTTCATAAATACATAGAGATTTTCACAAAATCACGTCAACATTAGTGGCAAATTCTAATCAATTTGAAAACAAAGATTGTACATCTTTCTTTCAAAAACAAACAAATATTGCATATAAGACCAATAAATTGGCATGGTTTAGGTAGTTTAGTGGTATAGAAAGGGTCATATGGTTAATGATAAAAATGAGGTTATTTATACCTCATCGCCCTTCCCTTTCTAAGGTTGAGCAAGTCCTCCTGCTCTCTACTGAGAATGGATCCTCTACTTCTCTGCTTCCCTTTTCTTGTTAAGCTCATCAAACATTGTACTAAGATCATACATGTCCCCTGCTTCAAGATCCTGATGATCAGGATATTTGAGAAAGCCCTTATGTAATCTTATTCTCATTTTCCATGCATGAAGATCTCTAGGGTCTTGCTCTACAGTAATCAAAACTGTAGGTGGGGGTTGTATGATCAAGGGAGGTCTGTACCTCATGCCTATCCACTTAGTCTTAATCTACTGTAAAATATCTGTCAAGGATTCTGCCCTCCTCTATGACCACCTGAGGTTGGTTGGAGAGATTATCTCTCTTCTCTTTAGGTACATTGGCAGAGGGTATATCATTCCTCATAGGTATTCCATGTCATGTTTATCATGTTTGGCCCATTAATGCTAAAGTCTTCAAAACAAATTCTTAAACTTTCATTGTATTTTTCTTGCATAGCCTCATATTTCTTAATCCTTCTAAATTGGGTTTTTAAGGCAAAGGGCTTACGATGTGGATGCCTCATAAGGAGTCATACTGTCCTTTCTACTTGTAGATATTCCCTAGTTCTATCCTACCAATTGATTTGATTCTACAGATTGGACATAAAGGCTCTGAGCTGTACCTCTCCTACAATTAGGTTAATGAAGAAATCATTGTATTTTTCCAATAGAAGATTATGCACAAAAAATTCACATAACAAATTTTGTTGAGCAGGGGGTGATTCTTTAAATGTCTCCAAGAACTATTTATCATCTGGACCATGAGGTAAATTATAGGAGATTCTAAGGAGTTTCCATCTTAGCACCCGCTCATTGAGGAACATTGAATATAACCTTGATGGTTTCTAACAAGCTAACAATAATTCTCCTATTTTGCATGCATCTATTTTTACCTGATATAATCTGTCAAAGGATTCTTTTAGTAGTACTAATTCTTTATTAAGTCAGGCATTTTCTATTCCAGCTTGTCTCAAAAAATAACATCTTTCCATCCATTTTCTCGGCAGGGGAGGAATGTGTACTTGGAACCATTCCATCTTTGTTGGTTCAGTCTGTATTTCCTTAGACTCCATGACTGGTTTGACATTTACTTCTTGTAGTTCTTGCTCCAATTCCATAGTTTGGCTAAGGCCTGCATTAAGTTCTTGTTTATGCTTTTCATGTCTTTCTACAAAGGCTTGAAGAGACACTACAAAATTATCAGTGAAATTCGTTATCTGTTCATCCTTTTTAGACAAGTTTGTTAAATGTTCCTTTCCTTTATCTCCAGATTGTTTCAGTTGGGACTACAAATCTCTAATGAGTTTATCTTTCTATTCCTGTTTGGTTCCCACATCTCTTACCTCATGATCTCTTTGCTGTAAGAGTTCTTCCTTTTTATCAATCTCTTGCTTATGTATACAAATCTACCTATCATTAGTTGCAACTTATCTTTTAATTGTATAATTTTTTCCCTCAACCTATTCAACTCAGTTTCCATTTGATCATGTTTTTCATTTTCTATATCTATTGAAAGAGGTGAGCCAAGAATTTCTATATTTTGGTCAAATACATATCCTTCATTATTTCCCCCTATAGGGCCTTGCTCTGTTTCATCTATATCATCCAGTGGAGGTAGGTTTTCATTTGGCAGGATTGTTTCAGGCTCATTTCTATCCAATGATTGTTTGGATATTGAAATTATTTCCACATAATCTTGTGCTTGTGCTTCAGTTTCTTCAATATTCATATGGGCCAGATTTTGTTTATCTACCTTCTCTTGTTCTTTCTCAGGTGGGGGAGTTTCTTTTTCAGACTCATGAGTGTCATTTTTTTTTCCAGAGTTTCATTTTCACTTTGTTGTCTGTCCCGCCTCTTTCTTTTTGGGATAGGTGGTTGCTCACTTACAACAAAACAACTGAAGTCTATGGCTAGTCTTCTGATTCTTCTTAGAGGAGGGGGTCTTTGAAATTTTTCTTTAGGCCTTTGTTTTCTTGTCCTAGGTAGGCTTTCTCATTTTTCTTCAGAATCAACAAATTCCACATTCTCTCATTTTTTTGAAGTCTCCAAAATATTATGTGTCCTAGGGGGTTCATCAATCTCTGAAGGATTTAACACATGTTCCGGCTCCTCACCTTCGGGAGCCCCTCTGTGAAGCTGGGGTTTGGGAGAAGCTCCCTAGTGTTTTTTGTGGCTATTCCAGATGATTCTCCCCTCTCAAAGTGCCATGTGGGTGCTAGGGTTTCAAATTTTTGAAGAAATATCTGCCATCTTTCATCTGTTTTCCTCTTTTTTAGCAGTTGGTATTTACAAATTAACGAGATGAGGCCATGGTGTTTCAATGGCCCAGACCCAATTTTATATCTTTCTATCATATGAATGAGGGAATTATACATGAAAGTGGGAAGATTGATTCTTAATTCAGGTTTTTCAGCATCATGGCGTAAATGAGTGAGTAGACGAAAAGGGGGACCTACAACAATAGCACATAGGTTGTCACAGGTAAAGTATTTGATAATCCATGCGACTTCTGTTCTCCATGGTTCTGCTATTGAGATTCTTTGAAAACCTTTGTTTTGCCCTCTAGGGCTTATGACTAACAATGGCTGGGGTTCCCCTTCCCTCGAGAAATGTTTAAGCATTTTCTGATAAGAAATGTTGGTTAATTCTGCTAAATTTACTCCTTCATTTTTAACACCAGACATTTTAGAAATGATTCGGGCACTTACCTTGAATTTTATCCCTCGTACAATGGAGTGCCTGTATGAGAAATTCTCAACAAATTCATTAATCGGCTCTGTATTGTGTCCCTCAAATTTCTTAATAAAGTCCAGCCACCCCGCTTTTTGAAATAGCTCTGAAATGTTTTGTAGGGCCAACAACTTCTCTACAGAATTAGGTTCAGATTTTTGCTTCACCCCCATATTAGTTTATCTGAAAACCTCTACTGAATTCTTTACTAAACTGTTTGATAACAAAGGTGACTAACTGTTTAAGCTGACTGAACTGAAGGATCAAACGAAAACTAATTTTACGGCTAAATGTATTTGTATTAAAAAACAATAGAGTGAGCTGGCGGTGATGTGATATTCATCAACTTAGCATGTTAACTAGGACCTCGTGCTCATTATTACCATGTATGGTGTGGAGTTAATGTGCCATCATATCCTTCAGTTGAAGTATAGTTCCCACAGATTCTTAATTTTGGGAAAAAGGGGAAAAATGTGCCAATCTCTTAAATCTCATTTACAATATATTGCTTAATTAAGAAAGGATGTGTATGTACCTTATTCCTTGAAATTGATTTGGAATTCACTTCACCTTTGCTGACATAATGACCGCATTTATGATTTTTTCAAATCACCAATGCAAAGATTGGATGGGATGGAAAAAAGGTTCGATGGATTTATTAATGATTATGAGAACGTGGCTGGAAGTGTTTGAGTTCTATGACGATAAGTGATTATAATAGTTGTCACTTATTATGATAGAGGGGGGCGACACAAGAAATTAGTTTTAATGAATGTCTTGGTATGGAAGAGTCGTGTTGGGAAAGGTGCCATTAACCTTGTAAATCCCATTATTGTATTATCCCATTTATTATTTGTAATTACCCATAAGGGATGTACTAGTTTCACCGGCAATGGTAAAAATTATTTACTGTCCACGGTAATTATGGAGTTACTACACCGGTAAGTTTCAGAGTTATCGGCGATAGTTACAAGATGTCATTTACTATGGTAAATGGTAATTGGTCAAAGTGGGGTGCACATGTGGAGGAATCACCTATTTTTAGTGTTATGACGCACGTCATAGATGCTGTAAGAAGGTGTAAGAGATTCTATTACAACTATAAGTTATTATAAGAATCTATGACATTTATAACAACATATGAAGCGTCATAAGATGTGGTAAGTGGCTATTTTTGGCCCTTAGGCATTCAAGCTTGCATGGGCATCTTTTGCCAAGTGTAGGATGCATGTATGACAACTTTTATGACCCCGTAAGAGCCTATTTTTGTCTATGGATGCCCAAGGTTGTATTGTTGACTCTTGACAAGTGTTACAAGCTTGTAAGAAGTCATTGAATGCTACATGGGTGAAGATTCCAAGGTGGACACCCATCTTGAGATTGTGTAAATTTTATATAAACCATGGCATAGTAGATGAGATGCATAATAGGGTTACAGGTACTCAGGTGCTGCCAGAATGTTGTTGGATTGAAGACTGAAGGAGAGATTGGTGGTGTTGTTGTATTGTAAATCATTTTTAGATTAATACAAACATTGGACCTCTTTCCTGTGTGGAGTTTTTACCTGCTAGGGTTTTCTCCATGTTAAACATTATGTTATGTGTTCAAGTTTTCTGATTTTGCATCTTTGTGAAGCTAGTTTCTTTTCTTGTTACAATCTCCATCAATAATACACACTTAAAAGATTGCAGAAATTTATTTGAATCAGATTTCTATTGAAGTAGTGTTGCTTTCATTTCTAACAAGTCAGGTGGCAGAAGTGCTATGAATGGGTATGCTCTAAAAGTTTTGAAGTATTTGCAAGGGGTCACAAGTTCCAGAGCATTGAAATTAGATGCTCACAGAACGAACATAATAGAAACAAGGGAATGAAATTCTAGAGTACTAGAACGGAATACTACCAGAGTGAAGATACAAAGTTCCAGAGCATCACTGAAAGATGCTAATGAAACACATGAACAAAGTTCTAGAGCATCGCTAAAAGATGCTGCTGGAATGTAGGAACAAAGTTCTCAAGCATCGTTGAAAGATGCCACCAGAACATTGGAACAAAGTTCTGGAGCATCGCTGAAAGATGTTGTTGGAATGCAGGAAAAAAGTTCTGAAGCATTACTGAAAGATGTTGCCGGAACCTAGGAACAAAGTTCTGGAGCATCATTGAAAGATGTTGTCAGAACATAGGAACAAAGTTCCGGAGCATCACTGAAAGATGCTACTAGAACGCAGGAACAAAGTTCCAGAGCATCGCTGAAAGATGTTGCCAGAATGCAGGAACAAAGTTTCGAAGCATTGCTGAAAAATGTCACCAGAATGTAGGAACAAAGTTCCAGAGCATCGTTGAAATATGTCGCCGGAATGCAGGAACAAAGTTCCAGAGCATCACTGAAAGATGCTGTCGGAACGCAGGAACAAAGTTCTAGAGCATTGTTGAAAGATGCTAATGAAACTTAACACGGGCAGGAACGAAGTTCTGGAGCACCGGTGAAGATGCTATCAAAACTTAACGCTATCCGGAGGAAAATTCATACAAAACAATAACAAAATTTAAATAAGTAACTAAGATAAATACACATTAACTTAGACAAATACTCAGAAATGAACACACATACACACACATCATTTTTTTAAAAAAATTTAAATTTTAAATTTTTATTATTTATTTAATTATATGGTTATACCTCCTTTACCAAGGTAGAGTTGATACATTGGTTCTCTCCTTGCATCTCTACCATTTTTGTAAATTCCTCTTTGTTTATAGGTTTGTGGTAAATCCACAATCGATGACTGTTGACTAGGAGTGTTCGAGTATCACCATCTATGGGTTTAAGTTGCATTTCTCCATTTGGGAATACTTCAAAAATCTCATATGGACCTAGCCAATAAGTCCTCAGTTTACCTTTTTGATCTTTATATCTGGAGTCAAACAACAATGCCCAATCACCATTGTGGAACTCCCTTTATTTTATATGCTTTTCATCCCAAGCCTTTCACTACTGTTGAACCAACTCAGTCTGGTGAATGGCTTCCAAGCAGAGTTCATCTAGTTTACTAAGTTGTAGGACTTGTTCAACCTAGGCTCGATCAAGGTCCAAGCCTACTTCCATTGTTGTTTTGAGCGTTTGTAATTCAAATTCAATGGGTAGAAGAGGTTTCCTTCCAAAAACCAATTCATAAGGAGTGAGACTAGTGGTTGATTTACAAGTTGTGTTATAGGCCTAGACTTCCTCATGCAGTTTCCTAGCCTATTCCTTCCTTCCTGACAAAACCATTTTTTTCAGGATGTTTTCAAGCTCTCTATTAGTGACTTCCACTTGACCATTTGCTTGTGGGTGGTAAGGGGATAATTTCTTATGACTTACTTGGAAATGGTTAGTGAATGCCAACATAACTTTAGACATAAATTGTGCTCCTTGATCTGTGACAATTGATCTGGGGGCTCCAAATTTGAAGAAGATTTTGTTATAAAGGAAATCTACGACTTGTTCTTCCCTAGCAACTTTCAGTGCTTGAACTTCTGCCCATTTAGTTAGGTAGTCAGTACAGACCAGGACGTATTCTTTACCCTATGAGGGAGGATCTATGGTCCTATGAAATCTAGTCCCCATTTTTCAAAAGGTTTGAAAACTACCTGTGGCTGTAGAGGCATTTCTCTAGATGCGGTAGGTCTCCCTACTCGTTGACATTCATCACAATGGCGAACATATTTTTTAACATCTTTATGCATGGAGGGCCAATAGTAGCATGCGCCTAAGATCTTGTGGGAGGTTCTTTTGCTGAATAATGACCTTTAGAGGGATCATCATGGCATGCTTGTAGTATACTATATGTTTCATCTGATCTGACACATCGATGTAAAACTAGATCAGGTCCACTCTTGAATAGCATATTGTTGATCCATTTGAACTGGGCACTTTCTCTGACGAGGCTTTTCTTTTGTTTTGATGTAAAATCTGGTGGAAACTTAGAGGTGGCTAGATAGTTGGCTATGTTTGCAAACCAAGGTATTTTAATGGAGATGGCGAATAAGTTTTCATCTAGGAATTCATCTTGGACAGGGGCACAATCTCCATTGTCTTGTTTGATTTGGGATAAAAAGTCCACGACTATGTTAAACTTCCCAGGCTTATTAATGATGGTTACATTGAATTCTTGGAGAATTAATAACCTTTTGATTATCATTCCATTCACTGTAGGTTTATTCATTAGGTATTTAATGGACAAATGGTCTATGAACATAGTTAATTTATACCTTGTAATGCAATGTTAAAATTTATTGATTGCATGGACCTTAGCTAAGAATTCTTTCTCCATATTGATTGCATGGACCATAGCATACTTACCTCCATTCTCATCTTCCTGGCCTAAGACTGCTCCAATCGCATCATTGGAAGCATCTGTGTAAATGTGGTTCAGGGAAAGTTCTAGCTAGGTCCATGTAGAACTGGAGCAGAAATGAGTTTTTCTTTAATGATACATTCTATTGTCCAGACAAATTCCACGTCTTTTTGAAGAAGGGAAAACATAGGAGCTATGATTTTACTGAAGTTTTCTATGAACCTTTGGTAGTACCCAGTGTGGCCAAGAAACTTCTGACATCTGTTTGGTTTTTTAGAGCCTTTAGCTGTTGTATCACTTCAATTTTCTTAGGATCTACCTTTATCCCCTCAACTAAGATGTGATGTCCCAACACTATCCCTTGTTCTACCATTATTAGACATTTTTCATGACTCGGGGATAACTAATGGTCTTCACATCGCTGCAATACTTTATCCAAGTTTTAAGGGCTTCATCAAAAGTGGAACCATATACCGTGAAGTCATCCATATAAACTTCCACACAATCATTTACAAGTTCAGCAAAGATGGCCAAAACAACCCTCTAAAATGTTGCATGGGCATTACATAGCCTGAAGGGAAGAACTCGATATGCGAACTTCCCCCAAGGACAGGTAAAAGTTGTTTTGTCCTGGTCCTTTGCTGCTACTTGTATCTGGTTATATCCGCTAAATCCATCCAGGAATGAGAAATACTTTCTCCCTGCTAAGTTATCCAAGACTTGATCTATGAAGGGCAATGGAAAGTAGTCTCTATAGATTTCTTTATTGAGTTCTCTATAATCTACACACACTCTCCATTTCCCATTTTTCTTTGGCACCACCACCAAAGGAGAGACCCATTTACTGTCAGAGATGGGATAGATGAACCCTACTTGTAGGAGTTTTTCAATTTCTATTTTAATGATATCTTTGAGAGCAGGGTTAAGTCTACGTTGTGGCTGATGAACAGGTCTAACATCTTCAATATAGATGTGATGGGTATAGACACTCGGATATATTCCTCTCATGTTTGTGTAGTCCCAAGCAAAAGATTTGGATCTGTTCACCAATACATCGAATAGCTTGAGCTTGTCTATTTCTATTAACCAACTATTGATATTTAAGGTTTTCCCTGGTAATAACATGATAGTTTTGGTTCCTGGGTAGTTAGAGGTGATCGTGTGAACTCTTGTTAATGTATTTAGTGGACAACTATGCGGTATGATTTTATGGAATCTGCGGATATCTTCAAAGAAGTGATCAGTCTTTGGGATGATATTAGCTAGAGGGCACGAGAGAGTTGTTAAGGTTGTCTGGATGCTATAGTGTTCATGCTCATTGTCACCCGTTTAGATCGAGTGTCCTAAGATTTCCTCGACTTCCAAGATTTCTTCATCACTTGAATCTATGATAATATTTTGCATATAGATTTCAATTCATCTTCTAGCTCTTCACCGTGTTGTTTAATGACTACCATAGCAAGTGAGGCCATATTTTCCTTTTTGTCAAAGCAATTTGATTCATCAACCCAAACTTGCTTGTTCACAACAGGTTGGGCAGGGGGATACAGGGACAAGTGTTTTCTATTAAGGCCATTTGAAATGGTCATCTCTCTTGCTCAATAGTCAATCTTAGCTACAACAGTTGCTAACCAAGGTCTACCTAATATCAACATATAACTGTCCTTAGGCATGTGGGATTGGATCACTTGGAAGTCCACCGGATACTCCCAATTGTCAACCTTGATAGGGACATTTTCCAGGACACCTTTGGGAACAACTATAGATTGGTTTGCCATTTGCAATATGGTGGTTATGGAGTGTAAGTCGATGAGCCCTAGTTTTTCCACAATGTCCACAATCATGACATTAATCACTGCCCCTAAGTCCACGAGTGCATTGGGTGTTGCTATGTCGTCGATTGTCACTATTATGAGTGGGCTACCTGGGTCACCATGTTTTGGGGCAGAGATTTCTCCAGTCACAAGGTTGGCCAAATATCCATTGATTTGCATTGTGTTAATTTTTTTCTTTTTCATCCCTAGTGTTTTTATGCACAACTATTTGACTAATTGGTTGAGTTCAAGAATCTCTTTGATTGCTTGTAATAGTGGAATCTCAATATGGAGTCATTTAATTTCCTATATTAAAGTAGTTTCAGTTGTAAGGGTCATTTTCAGAGGGTTTTTTAGAAGAGTCTCCTTAAGCCGCTCCGGAAAAGGTGCTTGAGTTCTCCTTTTCAAGTTGGAGTCATTCTTTGAAAGACTTGATGAATGTTTGACCATTTCTTCTAGAAGTGAATTTGAAGATTTTCGTGGAGGTTTTTAAGGAGATGACAAGGCAGGCTTCTCTTGGTTACTTCCTGTGGTTTGCTTTGAAGGTATGGGAGTCATCTTTGTTCCTTCAATTTTTGGTCTTCTAGGGTTTCAACAATGGTAGGCTATTGGAGTATTTTTCCTGACTGTAACTATAAGTTTCCACAATAGATAACATTCACTCTAGCCATGTTTTCCTAGTCATTGGAATACACTGGTGCAGTTTGACAAGTATTCTTTGGATTAGCAATAGGTTGCACTGGTAGTTGGGGTTGATTGATTTGCTCATTTTCTTGAGTGTTTTGGGGAGCTGGAAAGAGGTTCTGTTGTGGGTTTGGCATCTGCCATGGACCATGATAGAATTGGTTTGAAGGCTGATTCCATTGAGGGGTAGGATTTTGAGGCTACCATTGTTGTTGATTCTTATTTTCCCATGAAGGATTTCCCCAAGACTGGTTTTCCCACTTGAGTGGTCTCTAAGGATAAGGTCCCTAGTTAGGTGGTGTTGAAGGCCAAGGTGCTGACCATTGATTGTTATTCCAATTATTCGAAGGGCGCCAAGATGAGTGATGAGGTATAAACAACCTCTTTTTTATAACAAGCCATATAACCTATTTGTCTTGCCCAATCAGCCTAACCATGCCAATTTTTTTATATTTAGAAGCAATATTTATCTATTTTTGATAAAATGATGTATAAATCTTTATTTTCGAATTGATTGAAATTAGCCACTAATGTTGAGATAATTGCGTACAGAGCTTGTGTAATTATGTAGGGTTTCATGTATGGCCTAACAGAAGGAGTGGACTTCAAAGCAACTGAAGTCAGAGTGCCCGAATTTGAGGGCACCCAAAATTTAGGCATACATAATCATAGACTTTGTTAGCAATTCTGTTATTTTCTGTTGGGCATACTTAAGACTTTACGACTCTACTCAGAGCCTTTAATGTGTTTAATTTCATAGACATCTAGTTAGTTTTTAATTTTGTTTTTCTTTAAATACTTCTTCAATGGCATTTACCTGCCATTTTAAATTTAGGCTTTTGGAGTAGTATAGTTTATATATGTAGTTGCTCAAAATAAGGATATGTTACGCTATGTTATGAATGAAGACAATCTCTTTTAAAGTGATAATCTGTAGCTATGTTCTATGATACTTTTATGAATGAATATCACTAGTTCTATTCTAAGTAATCTTTTCTAATGAATGGAATTTACTTTGGAGCTGTTGAAGTACTGAATGTGATTTGAGTTGATATAGGATCTCTCAAGAGCTGACCACTCAAGGGATTAATAGAATAGATAAGTATTTTTTATTATTATGAATTGGTGTTATTATTTGTATTTCGTGAATGTTCTATTTAGATCAATGTCACTTTGTGCTTAGCTTTGTTATGTGTTCCTGCAGGTTGTGGTCTTTAAGTTAATGATCTTTGAAATTCTATTCATTTGAAATTTTCAGAGCATCCATTTCATTCATAAAACTGTTGTTAGTTATTGGTTCAAAATGTCAAATGTGTTTTCAGTTAATAGTTAGATGCCTTTGTTTTTAAACTCATAGTTAAAATGCAAGTGTTGATTCCTAATTAGTTTATATGCTTTCTAGATTAAGAATTCAAATGCTTTCTAGCTTAAAGTTTTTATGCTTTCTAGTTTAGATTTTGTTTTAAGCTTTTCAAAAATTTAGAAAAAACTGTTACTAAGAGAGATGTCCAAAAATATTCCCTATTGCATATAGCCTTGGACACTACCCGGTCGACATAACTGACTTATTTTCAACTAAAATGTTAGGACCTTATGACAACCTGTCACTTTTTGGCGCCGTTGCCAGAGATATTCTTTTCTAGTGTTAATAGGGGACTACTTGGATACCACTTTTAGAAAAAGAAAAGTTGTCAGACTTTTTTTTTTGCATGTTCAAGAAATGAGGTTGACACGAAAGATTCATACCAAACCCCCCCCAATAGTAGCTCCAACCATAAACGGGGAGGTAGAAGTCTCAGCTGAAGAACTTTGTTATGAATTGATTGATTAGGATCAACCTGAGACTTAGGAAAATACCCCAGAAACTCAGCCATCAGACCAACCCTTTGACGAGGAAAACATTCAATCATCAGACCAAATCTTTGAGGAGGAAAGCATTTCTCATAACATCATGGCTGATAACAATGATAATGCTTTCAATGGAAGGAGAGCAAACCATGGAGATGGTGATAACCCACGAAGAGCAACATAGACATTTACCTTTCCTATTGCTCTCAACGTAGATGATGATGTACCCATGAAAAACATTTCACCTTCCATCTTACCAACCTTCAGAGGATTATCCTTCGAAGACCCTGACCTATTCCTTTTTGAGTTTAAAGTCCTGTGTCAGACATATGACTACAAAAATGATAACTAGAAACTTAAACTATTCCCCTCCAATCTGAGAGACTCTACAATGCGTTGGTTCATGGGGTTAGTTTCAGGATCAATAACCACATAGGATGAAATGGAGACTGTCTTTTTAGACAAATATCAGAGCTACTACAGAGTTAGCAATAGGAAAGAGGAATTGTTCAAACTAAGGCAAAAAGAAGATGAGAGCCTGGAAGATTACCTTGATAGGTTCATCTTCTTATCTAAACAATGTGGCAAAGAGGCCATAAGCCTAGAAATTCTGAAGACCATATTTCTCAAGAGACTTGATGAGGATGCTAGGAGAAGCCTAGATTTAATGGGAAAAGGAGATGTGTCCCAACTTGAACTCGGTGATATCACTGAGTTATGCAGGAATTTCTCCCAAACTCACAGAGGTATCTATAAATCTAGTCTTTTGAGGGGCTCAAATGAAATTGGTAAACTGTGAGAGGAAATAGCAAATTTAAAAACTAACATTCTTGTTTAGCTAAACACCACTTTGGATGGAATACAAACCAAAACACGTAATCTTGAAACCTTATCCATCTACTACCCTAGGTGTCAAAACAAACATCTATTGAGAGAGTTTCCATTGGACAAAACTAACAATTGCCAAATTTGTGAAAAGAGTCATGCCACTAACCAATGTGAGATCCTGAATGCAATCAAAAATTCCAAGAAAAGGTGATCTCACACTAAGGAGGAGATCAATTTTGTGGTTCAAAGGCCTTGAGGGAATTTCTCTTATGGCCATAATTCAAACCCCTTTTGACAACCTCCAAATAATTGGAATAAAAGTCAATGGACGGCACCTTGGCCTCCAACACCACCTAATTGGGGACCTTACCCTTGGGGACCACTTGAATGGGAAAATCAGTCGTGGGGAAATCCTCAATGGAAAAAATTAGACTCAACAACAATGGTATCCTCAAAATCCTACCCATCAATGGAATTAGACTCCAAATCAGTTCTATCATGGATTGAGGAGGATGCCCAATCCACAGCATAACCTCTTGCCAAGACCCCAAAACACTTAACAAAATGAGCATGTCAACCAACCACAACTCCCAACGCAACCTATCCCTAATCCAAAGAATAACCGTTAAACCACACCAGTGTATTCCACAAAGTAGGAAAACATGGCTAGAGTTAACACTATCTATTGTGGAAATTTGTATTTGAGGTCAGGAAAAACACTCCAGTAACCTACCATAGTTGAGATCCTTGATGAAAGAATGCAAAATTTGCTGAAGGGACAGAGACACCTTCCACACCTTTAGATAAAAACCCTGAGAGTAACCAGGAAAAGTGATGTAGAGGCAATTGGGATGCAAGAAGAAGGATAAATTTAACAAGACTCAACCACACCAATAAGTCCAAAAACCAAGCCCTTCATAGAAAAGTGGGAACAACAGAAGGGAATCTTTGTTTGTTCATGGAAAGGTTGGATTGGGGTGCCAAAGGACTCATCCCACCCATTGGTTAATGTAGATTGCTCTCGGAACATGTACTTGCTTCACAAACCTCCAAAAGGCTAGTAGCCCTAGAAACAGAGAACAGTTCCTATAACTCTTTTCACAGACATTCAAACACAATTCTCAGACATGCAAAAGATACCCATTATGCCTCCTCATAGCATACTCCAGAATGGGTTTAGGTTGTTTTGAAAAGTTTGCCCTAACCAATAACCCTCCTAGTGTCTTTTAGCCCTAAATAGGCCTATTTTGTGAAGCAAGTGCCTTCAGATGTTGGTTTGAAACTCTCCTAACCATTTGAACATGTCAATGGCACCCTAAAACCATAAGATTGAACTTCCTTTTGCTGTTTTGACTAACTGTTCCAAAAAGTGGCACTATTGTAACCTTTGGCACTCACTTAGCACATGGTTTTGCTAAGTGTAGTCAATAGAATCTCAACAACAACAGTCCTCTGCACAAATGGACCTTACAAGACATGAAGATATACTTGACACTACTCATTCCACTGACCACAGGGCTTGGTTTTTGGACTTATTGGTGTGGTCGAGTCTTGTTAAATTTATCCTTCTTCTTGCATCCCAATTGCCTCTACATCATAGTGGTATCAGAGCAAGAAGATCTTGAGTGTGTAGATAGACTGCCGAAGGAGGCAATCCACACCAAGACCTTGCTATAAGTTTTGGATTTTGTGTTTCTAAGTTGTTTGGTTGCAGGTGCTTGTTCCATATAGCTTCAAGAAGGAGGTTTCTGAGGTTGTGTGTGGGTAGACAAGAGGAGGTCTGTCATGACCATTCTCCAATAGAGATCAAGCTGGGTAGAAGGTGCAAGGTGAAAAGAGAGTGAGGCATCTTCCAAGATCTGTTGTTGGGTGAGATGGATGGTTTTTTGTTGGTGTGGTCCATCAGCAAGGAGAGATGGACATCTGACTGGGAAAGGCACTTGAAGTTGCAGCCAGTAAAGTACTCCACTAATAGGAGTGGGTGAGAAGATGAAGATGGAAAGGTAATGCAAGGACAATCCTGTGTCCTTCTAAAGATAAACTTGATGGAAATAGCACGAAGCAGAGGTAAGGGCAAAGAATGACACAAAGGCAAGGATAAGGGAGTTTTCAGAGAGAGGATCAATCCAAGACAAAGAATTGTTGCAGGTTGCTATTCCATTGTTTCCAAGGGACTTGGAAAGGTTTCAAGGCCGGTTGTATGGTGCAGGGGCACCCAAGCATAAAGACATCTTATGAGGTCAAAGTGCATTTTTGCTTATTTGTAATGTTCATACATGATTTGTAATGTCATGAAGTCTATTGGTATCAAAAACAACTCATTTGTAAAGCTTAGAAAGCCATTTTTGTGCCAAGAGACCTAAAAGGTCCTAATATGGTCAAGGTTGGTCAAAGGGTCAAAATGGCTAAGGAAAGGTTTGAGAGGTTGTAAATGATCATAATTAGTCCATTTTGTCATGTTAAAGATGGTCTAGGATGGAGATTTTGTATAAAGTTGTCAACATTGAAAAATGGCAAAAGTTGTAAAGTTGTCAAGGCAAGATTAGGGGGTATGAAGAGTCATTGTGTTAAAAGAGGGTAGTTAATCAGTTAAAATGATGTGGAGGTTGATCTTGTGTATGTATACACCTATTTAAGCATGTAAAACTCAAACAAGATGAATAGATGTGAATTGGATTTAAAACTTATGATTTTAAGCCCTTATTCTGCAGTTCTAACTATTTTCTCTCCAGTTCCAGGCCTTGTCTGGCCATGTACAGCCTAGAACCTATACAATATTAATGTGATATTGAAGTAGGATGAATAAGATTCATTTTGGTTCAAGTCTCATCGAATTTGGTGCAATATTGAGGGAGATATGAGTGTTTTATGGATTGTAATTTTTAGATTTTTCCTGCAACAGTCTTGTTGCAGTGTTTAGTACGGTTTTGTACGGATAGATACAGGGACAAGCCATATATGGTTGGAAATAGGATTGAGTTACCTTTCAAATTCATCTGGTATGAGGTCTTAACTTGATTCCTAGAGGAATATATCACATTTTTTCTAAAACTACTCTGTTAACTAGGTTAACTAGGGTTTTGGTAGGAAAAATGTCATAAAACCTCATTCCACTGTGAGAATCCTCTAAAAATAGGTGGAATGGAAGTAGAGGGAGTGATTGACATGTTTGCCAAGGCTCAAGACTGAAAAAGTTGTTTTGGTGTGTTTAAAATGATGCCCTAGGTGACTATAGCAGCATTTTCCTTGTTATTCTTGCATTTGAAGTGGGAAAACAAGCATAGAATGAAATTGTCTTGCATCCTGACCACAAAACCCTTAAAATCCATAAGATTCAACTTCCCTTTGCTATTTTGACTGACTGTTCCAAAAAGTGGCACTATTGTATCCTTTGGCAGTCACTTAGCACATGGTTTTGCTAAGTGCAGTCAATAGAATCTCAACAACAACAGTCCTCTGCACAAATGGACCTTACAAGACATGAAAATATACTCTACACTACTCTTCAACAATCCTTGCCTAAGACTTCTGAGTTACCTCAGAAAGGAGTTGTCAAACATTCAACAGATCTTCCAGAGAAGGGTTCCACCTTGAAGAAGAAAACTCAAGCACCTTTTCCGAATCGCCTCAAAGAGACCCCCCTGAAAAACCCTCTGGAACTGACCTTACCCATTGAAATTGCATTAATACAAGAGATTAAATGACTCCATATCGAGATTCCATTGTTACAGGCAATTAAAGAAATTCCTGAACTAAACTAGCTAGTCAAACAGTTGTGCATAAAAACACTAGGAAGGAAATAGAAACAAATTAACACTGTGCACATCAACGGATACTTAGCTGACCTTCTAGCTGAGAAAATCTCAACCCCAAAATATGGTGACCCAGGTAGTCCACTCATAATAGTGGCAATTAATGAGGTAGCAATACCTAATGCATTCGTGGACTTGGGAGCAGCCATTAATGTCATAATGGTGGACATTATGGAAAAATTAGGACTCACTGACCTACGTACCACAACCACCATATTGCAAATGGAAAACCAGTCCATGGCTATTCCCAAAGGTGTCTTAGAAAATATTCTTGTCAAGGTTGACAATTGGGAATACCTAGTGGATTTCCAAGTAATCTAGTCGCTCACACCGAAGGACAGTTACCCATTAATATTGAGCAGACCTTGGTTAGCTACAGTTGTAGCTAAAATTGACTACAGAGTAGGAGGAATGACCATTTCAAATGGCCCTAATAGCAAAAACTTATTCATGTACCCCCTGCTCAACCTGTTGCACATAAACAAGTTTGGGTTGACAAACAAGAGAATCTAGCCTCACTTGCTATGGTAGTCATGAAACAACACGATGAAGAATTGGAAGATGAATTGAAAAACAACATGCAAGATCTTGCCATAGATTTAGGTGATGAAGAAATTTTAGAAGTAGAAGAGATTTTAGGACACCTGATCCATACTAATGATATTGAACACGATTACACCAACTTCATAGCTTTACCTTGTCCTCTGGCTAATATCATTCTAAAAACATATCACTTCTTCGAAGATATTACCAGATTCCATAGAATTATACCACATAACTATCCTCTTAACACCTTAATGAGAGAAGTTCATACTGTCACCTCCAACTACCTCAAAACCAAAACTATCATGTTACTACTAGGAAAGACCTTAAATATTAACAGTTGGTTGACAAAGGCAGATGAACTCAAGCTATTTGATGTTTTGGTAAATAGATCCAAAACTTTTGCTTGGGATTATACATACATGAGAGGAATACACCCAAGTGTTTGTACCCATCACATCTATACTGAAGACGTTAGACTTGTTCGTCAACCACAATGAAGACGCAACCCTACTCTCAAAGACATTGTTAAAACAAAGATTGAAAAAATCCTGCAAGTAGGATTCACCTATCCCATTTCTGACAGCAAATGGGTTTCACCTCTGGTAGTAGTCCCAAAGAAAAATGGGAAGTGGAGAGTGTGCGTTGATTATAGAGAGCTCAATAAAGCCACCTATAGAGATTACTTTCCTTTACCTTTCATAGACCAGGTCTTGGATAATCTAGCAGGAAGAAAGTATTTCTCATTTTTGGACGAATTCAACAGATATAACCAAATACAAGTAGCAATAGAGGACCAGGACAAAACAACTTTTACCTCTCCCTGGCGAACATTCGCATATCGATTTCTTCCCTTTGGGTTATGTAATGCTCCTGCAACATTTCAGAGAGCTGTTCTTGCCATCTTTGCTGAGCTTGTAAATGATTGTGTGGAAGTCTATATGGATGACTTCATAGTGTATGGTTCCACTTTTGATGAAGCTTTTAAAATTTGGACAAGGTGTTGTAGCGATGTGAGAACCATCAGTTATCCCCGAGTCACGAAAAATATTTAATAATGGTAGAACAAGGGATAGTGTTGGGACACCACATCTCAACTGAAGGGATAAAAGTAGATCCTAAGAAAATCAAAGTGATACAACACCTAGAGACTCCAAAGAACCAAATTGATGTTAGAAGTTTCTTAGGACATGCTGGATATTACCAAAGATTCATAGAAAACTTCAGCAAGATTGCAGCCCCCATGTTCTCCTCTCTCCAAAAAGATATAGACTTTGTTTGGACAACAAAATGTCAAACATCATTTGAGATCATTAAAGAGAAACTCATTTCTTCTCTAGTCCTACATGGACCTAACTGGAACCTTCTTTTCCATATTTACACAGATGCTTCCAATGATTCTATTGGAGCAGTTTTAGGTCGGGAAGATGAGAATGGAGGGAAATATGCCATCTATTTCATCAGTAAGAATTTGACTCCCACATAATGAAACTACATCACTACGGAGAAAGAATTCTTAGCTGTGGTTCATGCAATCAATAAATTTCGACATTACATTACAGGGTATAAAGTAATTGTGTTCACATACCACTCAACTATCAAATACCTAATGAACAAACCTGTAGTAAATGGAAGAATAATTAGATGGTTATTGCTTCTCCAAGAATTCAATGTGACCATCATTGATAAACCTGGAAAGTTCAACGTAGTCACAGACTTCTTATCCTGGATCAAACAAGACAATGGCTATTGTGCCCCTCTACAAGATGAATTCCCAGATGAAAATTTATTTGCCATCTCCATTAAAATCCCTTGGTTTGCATACATCGCCAACTATCTTGCCACTTCTGAGTTTCCACCAAACTTTATGTCAAAACAAAAGAAATGCCTCATTCGGGAGAGTGCTCAGTTCAAATGGATTAATTGTATGTTATTCCAATGTGGCCTTGATCTGGTTTTATGACATTGCATCAGATCAGATGAAACATATAGCATCCTCAGAGCCTGCCATGATGATCCCTCTGGAGGTCATTACTCCGCCAAAAGGATGTCCCATAAAATCTTAGGTGCAGGATATTATTGGCCCTCTATGCATACATATGTAAAAAACTATGTTCGTTGCTGTGATGAATGTCAACGAGTAGGAAGACCCACGACATCCAATGAGATGCCTCTGTAGCCGCGGGTAGTTTTTGAACCATTTGAAAAGTGGGGATTGGATTTTATCGGTCCCATAGATCCCCCTTCACAGGGTAAAGAATACATTCTGGTTTGTACTGACTATCTGACTAAGTGGGCAGAAGTCCAAGCACTAAGAGTTGCTAGGGAAGAACAAGTTGTAGACTTCCTGTATAACAGGATTTTTCTCAGGTTTGGAGACCCTCGATCAATTGTCATAGATCAAGGACCCTAGTTTATGTCCAAAGTTTTGCTAGCCTTTACTGATCATTTCCAGGTAAGCCATAAGAAGTCTCCTTATCACCCACAAGCAAACGACCAAGTGGAAGTTAATAATAGGGAGCTTCAAAACATTTTGACAAAAATAATTTCATCAGGAAGAAGAGACTGGGCCAGAAAATTACATGAAGCTGTTTGGGCCTATAATACAACCTGTAAGTCAACTACTAGTCTTACTCCTTACGAGTTAGTCTTCGGGAAGAAACCTCTTCTACTCATTGAATTTGAACTTCAAATGCTTAGAACGACAATGGAGGTAGGCTTGGACCTTGAATGAGCCTAGGTTGAAAGAGTCCCACAACTTAGTGAATTAGATGAACTCCATATGGAAGCCACTCAAAAAACTGAGTTAGTTCAACAACAACGAAACGCTTGGCATGATAAACATATACAAGAAAGAGAGTTCGAGAATGGGGATTGGGTACTGTTGTTTGATTCTAGATATAAAGACCAGAAAGGTAAACTAAGAACTCATTGGCTGGGTCCATATGAGATTTCTGAAGTATTTCCAAATGGAGTAGTACAACTTAAACTAATTGACGGTGACACTCAAACTCTCTTAGTCAATGGTCATTGATTATGAATCTACCACAAACCTATTAACAAAGAATAATTTATGTGAATGGTAGAAATGCAAGGAGAAACCCAATGTATTGATTCTGCTTTGGCAGAGGCAGTATAAACCTCAGAGTAGTTTTAAAATTAAAATTTAAAATTAAAAATTAAAAAAAAATAAAAATTGTGTGTATGTATTCATGATTATTTTAGAGCATTGTTATTGTATCTTCATCTTTGTACTTGTCTAAATTTCATTATTGTTTTTAGGACTTCATCTTTGAATAAGTATCAAATTCTGGTGCATCTTTTAGTGATGTTTTGGAATTTTGTTCCTGCATTCTGACTGCATCTTTCAGCGATGCTCCAGAACTTGCTCCTTCATGTTGTTCTTGTATCCCGACTGCATCTTTTAGTGATGCTCCAAAATTTTGTTCCTGCATTCTGGCTGCATCTTTTAGTGATGCTCTGGAACTTGTTCCTTCATGTTGTTCCTACATTCCAGTTGCATCTTTCAGCGATGCTTTGGAATTTTGTTCCTGCATTTCAGCTGCATCTTTCAGCTATGCTCCATAATTTTGTTCCTGCATTTTGGCTGCATTTTTCAGCGATGCTCTAGAATTTGTTCCTGCATTCTGGCTGCATCTTTCAGTGATGCTCTAGAATCTGTTCCTACATTCCAACTACATCTTTCAACGATGCTCCAGAATTTTGTTCCTGCATTCTGGCTGCATCTTTCAGTGATGCTCCATAATTTGTTCCTACATTCTAGCTGCATCTTTCAACAATGCTCCAGAATTAGTTCCTGCATTCCAATTACATCTTTCAGCGATACTCTGGAATCTTGTTTCATACTTCGTATACTCATTTCATGGGCATCTTTTTTCGATGTTCTGGATTCGTGATTCCCCTTCTTTGCAAATTCTCTGACATCCCCAAAAACATACCCATTGGCATCACCAAACTTTTCCATACCAACGTCACCTTAGAAATTCATGCCCTATATTACCATCTCTCACCATAATAAATGATATTATTTTGACAATCTATCGTCATAATAATTAGAACACTTTTAGCCACTCCATTTTCATCAATAATAAATCCATTACACCCCTTTACCATCCCATTTGAATCTAATAACATCGCCGTCTATGATGCCATTACGTCAGCATAAATGAGGTGACTTTCAAATCAATAACATAACGTAAGATACATATATCTTTTGTCTTAAGTACGTAAATTATTGTGAATAAAATTAAATAAATTGGCACGTTGCCCCTCTTTTCCAAATTTAGTAAATTGTGCAAACTGTACCTTCACTAGAAGAGGTGGTGGCTCATTCATTCCATTCCATGCAAGGTAATAATTAGATACAACGCAGCTGAATGCCTTGAATTAATCCGTGTCATATCATTGATATCAAAGTACAAGTAGCCATAAAGATTGAGTTTTGCTTAATCTGCATATCAGTTTGTCTGAAATAGTTCTCACCTTGGTGTGCCATGAAGTTTAATAGACACTCAACAAAATTGCCAACATGGGATGGAATGGGAGGAGCAAAGTGCAAATCAGAGCCAACTTCCGCAGATAAATTATTGGCACTTAGTAATATATCAGAACTATTTCAAAGGGTGGGATGACTAGAGTTCATGAAAAAGTTTGAGGGGCATAATACACAACTAGTTAAAGTTCGTAGAGAACTTCTCAGATGGATAGTCAATTGTGAAAGGAAAGAAATTTAAAGTAAGTCTCTGAACTATTTCTAGCTTATCTAGTATTAAAAATGAAGGCTCGAAGCTATCAGAAACTACAAATATTTCCTACCAGAAATTAATAGAGATTTTCTTAAGGGAAGGGGAACCTCAACCATTATTAGTTGTAAATACCTGGGGGTAAAATAAAGGGTTTCAAAGAATGTTTATTGTCGAGCCATGGAGAATAACGGTAGCCTGGATAATTAAGTACTTCACATGTGAGGGGCAATGTGCTACCATAGTTGGTCCTCCCTTCCATTTGCTCATTCACCTGCACCATGGCACCGAAAACCTTGAATTGAGGGTTAATCTTCCCACCTTCTTAAGAGACTCCCTTATTCACATGATAGAAACCTTATTCACATGATAGAAAGGTTCAAAATTGGGTCTGGGCCATTAAAACACCACGGCCTCATTTCTTTAATTTGCAAGCATCAACTTCTCAAAAAGAGAAACACAGACGAGAAATGGCAAAAATTTCTCAGGAAATTTGAAACCCCAGCACCCTCAATACATTTTGAGAGAGGTGAGTCATCTGGTTTGGTGGCAGAGAAGCTTAGGGAACCTTCCCCTATACCCCCACCTACCAGGGAAGCTTATGAAGGCAAAGCACTAGAAAATCTTTCAAACCCTGCAGAACCTGAGGAGCAACCTAGACCACATAATGTTCCAGAAACTCCAGAAAAAAGAAGAAAATTTGGACCTAGTGGACTCTGGGGATGAAAATATTCGGCCTAACAAAAAGGAAAAGAGGCCTAAAATGAAATTTTAGAGACCTCCCCCTCTAAGAAGAAGTAAAAGATTGGCTACTGAATTCAGCTTTGTCGCGGCTTGTGACCAACCGCATTTTCCTAAGAAAAAAAGACACGATAAGCAGCCAAGTGAAAACCTAGTCTAGTCAAGTGAAAATCAAACCCTAGGAAGTAATGATGCTCCTAAATTTGAGAAGGAGATTGATCCACCTGAGAAGGATCAATAGGAAATAGGAGAACAAGTCCCAAACTATGTACTTGTTGAAGAAGAAGAGGCTCAAGAGGATGAGCCTGTGGAAGCAATTTCTCCCACTCAACAACCATCAGATGAACATAGAATTGACATAGTCCCTCAAATTGGACAGTCATCCCCTCTAAATACTATCAATGACATAGAACAATGTCTACTAGAAGTGAATGATGAAGGACATGTGCCTGACAATGATATCGATATTTTTATTCCCCCTCTTTCCAATAATACAAACAATGAAAAATGTGATCACATAAAGGTGGAATTAGAAGAATTAAAAGAAGAAATTCTATAGTTGAAAAATAAAATCTAGCAAAATGAGGAACAGATAGCCAGCCAACAACAATAAATAGATACACGGACAAAACTTTTGCAGTAGAAAGATCAGGGAATTAGAACTCTAGGGACCCAATTGGAATTGTAGAAGGATAAATTCATTGAGGAATTATAGTCCCAAATGAAACAAATTAAGGAGAAAGATAAGAAACATTTGATTAGTTTATCTGAAAAGGATGAACAAATAAAAAATTTGACTGTCAATTTGGAGCAATTCCTTAAATCATTTGTAGAGGAACGGGAGAAACAAAAATTAGAACTTAACACAGCTCTTAGCAAAACTGTAGAGCTAGAACAAGAATTACAGGAAATCAGTGTTAAGCCAACCATGGAATCAAAGAGATACAAACTAAACCAACCAAAATGGAGTGGTTTCAAGTTCACATTCCTTCCATGTTGACCAAGTGGATGGAAAGGTGTTATTTCCTAAGACAAGTTGGAGCAAAAATTACCAAACTTAAGAAGGAAATGATATCCTATGACAGACTCTATCAAGCTAAAATTGATGCATGCAAAATCAGAGAGTTCTTATTAGCCTGTAGGAAGCCATCCATGTTATATTCTATGTTCCTCAATGAACAGTTATTGAGATGAAATTTTTTGAGAATTTCCTGCAACTTGCCCCATGATCCAGATGACAAACAATTCCTAGAAGCATTCAAAGAGGCACCCCATGTTCAGCAGAATTTGCTATGTGAATTTTTCATACATATTCTATTTTTGAAAAAATATAGTGATTTCTTCATTAACCTTTTTGTGGGATAAGTACAGCTCAGAGTTTTCATGTCTAATCTACAAAATCAACTCCATTAAGGATAGGACTAGAGAATATCTTCAGGCAAAAACAATTGTAGGGCTCCACATGAAACACCCTAACCATAAGCCCTTTGCCTTTAAAGCTCAATTCTGATGGACTAAGAGTTATGAAGCTATGAGAGAAAAGTATAATGAAAGTATCATGTTTTGTTTTGAAGATTTAAAAATTAATGGGCCATAATTAATAGACAGAACATGGAATTCTTGTGAAGAATGATATACTCCCCTGCCTATGTATCTAAAACGAAGGGAGATGATTTCTCCAACCAATCTTAGATGGTCCTATAAAAGAGCAAAATTTTTGACAAAAATACTATAGCAGCCTAAGACCAAGTGGATACGAATGCGATACAGACCTCCATTGCTCATTCAGCCACCCCCTGTAATTTTAGTAATTGTAGAGCAAGATCCTAGGGACTTACATGCATGGCAGATGAGGATTAAATTGAGCAAAGGTTTTCTTAAGTATCCCAGCCATTTAGATGAGGAAGCAAAGGGCATGTATGACCTCAGCTCGAAGTATGATGAACTAAATAGAAAGAGGGATGCAGAAAGGCAAAGAGCTCATGGTTAGCAAAGAGCAAGAGGACCTACTCCATCTTAGAGAGGGGAGAGTGATGAGGAATAAACAACCTCATTTTTATAACAAGCCATATAACCTATTTGTCTTTCCCAATCACCCTAACCATGCCAATTTGTTTATTTTTAGAAGCAATATTTATCTATTTTTTATAAAATTATGTATAAATCTTTATTTTCCAATTGATTGAAACTAGCCACTAATGTTGACATAATTGCGTGTAGAGCTTGTGTAATTATGTAGGGTTTAATGTATGGCCTAATGGAAGGAGTGGACTTCAAAGCAGCTGAAGTTAGAGCGTTGGAATTTGAGGGCACTATAAATTTAGGCATACATAATCATAGACTTTGTTAGCAATTATGTTATTTTCTATTGGGCATACTTAAGACTTTACAGCTCCACTCAGAGCCTTTAATGTGTTTAATTTCATAAACATCTAGTTAGTTTTTAATTTTGTTTTTCTTTAAAGACTTCTTCAATGGCATTTACTCGCCATCTGAAATTTAGGATTTTGGAGTAGTATAGTTTATATATGTAGTTGCTCAAAACAAGGATATGTTACACTATGTTATGAATGAAGACAATCTCTTTTAAAGTGATAATCTGTAGCTATGTTCTCTGATACTTTTATGAATAAATATCGACAATTCTATTCTGAGTAATCTTTTCTGAGCAATGGAAGTAATATGAATGGAATATACTTTGGCATTATTGAAGTACTGAATGCGATTTGAGTTGATATAGGATCTCCCAAGAGTTGGCCACTCAAGGGATTAATAGAATAGATAAGTATTTTTATTATTATGAATTGGTGTTGTTATTTCTGTTTCGTGAATGTTCTGTTTAGATCAATGTCAGTTCGTGCTTAGCTTTGTTATGTGTTCCTACAGGTTGTGGTCTTTAAGTTAATGATCTTTGAAATTCTATTCATTTGAAATTTCTAGAGCATCCATTTCATTCATAAATCTATTGTTAGTTATTGGTTCAAAATGTCAAATGTGTTTTTAGTTAATACTTAGATGTCTTTGTTTTTAAACTCATAGTTAAAATGCAAGTGTTGATTCCTAATTAATTTATATGCTTTCTAGATTAAGAATTCAAATGCTTTCTAGCTTAAAGTTTTTATGCTTTCTAGTTTAGATTCTGTTTTAAGCTTTTCAAAAATTCAGAAAAACTGTTACTAAGGGAGATGTCCAAAAATATTCCCTATTGCATATAGCATTGGACACTACCTGGTCGACATAAATGACTTATTTTCAACTAAAGTGTTAGGACTTTACGACAACTTGTCAATGAGTTTGAGTTTTGTCCATAGGAGAAATTCCCTCCTGGTCTCTAGCCTACATAGTTGATGTCTTCCTCAATGTGAGATGACTTTTTCTTTGAGTTTTTGATTGCACTGAGGATTGCACACTACTCAATGGCATGATTCTTCTCACAAATCTGACAACTATCAGCCTTGTCTAGAGGACACTCCCTTAGCAGATGTTTATTTCAACATCTGGGGCAATAAATGGATAAGGCTTCAAGATTGCATGTCTTGGCCTGTATTCCATCCAGGTTGGTGTTTAACTGAACAAGGATATCAATTTTTAAATTTGTTATTTCCTCTTACAACTTGCCAATTTCATTTGAGCCTCTCAATAGGCTAGATTTACGGAGTCCTCCACAAGTCTGAGAGAAATTTTTGCATAACTCAGCAATATCTTTGAGTTCAAGTTGGGATACATCTCCTTTTCCCATCAAGTCTAAGCTTCTCCTAGCGTCCTCATCAAGCCCTTTGAGGAATATGGCCTTCAGGATTTCTAGGCTCATTTTTTCTTATCCACATCATTTTGTTAGAAAGATAAACCTATCTAGGAAGTCTTCTAGGATTTCATCTTCTCTTTGCCTCAAATTGAACAGTTCTTCCTTCCTATCGCTGACCCTATAGTAGCTCTGATATTTTTCTAGAAAGATGGTTTCCATGTCATCCCACGTGGTTATCAATCCTGAGACCAACCCCATGAACCATCGCATAGCAGAATCTCTCAAGGTAGATGGAAAAAGTTTCAGTTTTTGATTATTGGTTTTGTAATCATATGTTTGGCACATAACTTTAAACTCGAAAAGGAGATGGTTTGGGTCTTCAGTGGACAATCCTCTAAAGGTTGGTAGGATGGAAGGTGAAATGTTTTTCATAGGTGAATCCTCATCTGGATTGAGAGAAATAGGATAAGTGAATGTTTGGACTACTCTTTGAAAATTTGGATTATCATCATCGTGATTGTTTGCTCTCCTTCCATTGAAAGGGTCATTCTTATATCAGCCATGATGTTGAAAGGAATGTTTTCCTCCTCAAAGGGTTGGTATGATGGCTGAGTATCTGAGGTATGTTGGGAAGTCTCATGTTGATCCTGATCGATCAATTCACAACAAAGTTCTTCAACTAAGACTTGTAGCTCTCTAGATTCAGCTGGGACTACTATTGGGGGGTTCTTGCTACGAATCTTCTGTATGGGCCTTGTTTTCTGACCATGCAGAAAAGAGGTTTGACAACTATTTTTGTTTTTACTCACAAAAGGTATCCAAATGTTCTCCTATTGACACTAGAAAGGAAATCCCTGGCAATGATGCTAAAAAGTGACAGGTTGTCATTAAGTCCTAACACTTTAGATTAAAGATGTATCAGTTTGTCGACCAAGCCGTGTCCAAGGCTGTATGTAATAGGGGATTGGTTTGGACATCTCAAATCAGTAATGATTTTATGAATTTTTCAAGAAGCTTTTAACAAAATAAACCTAGACTACAAAGCATACAATTTAATCTACAAAGCATTTGAACTTAACCTATAAAGCATATGAACTCTAAAATAGAAATCAACACATAAGCTCTTTAACTAAGAATTTGAAAGAAATGAACTAATCTAAGAAAGCAAGAAATTCTTTAAATCAAACTTTCACTATCAACTAGTTTTGAAATTCTGCACTTAAGTAGGAGCTCCAGAAATCACAGTTGTTATGTCGTAAAATGTTCCCCTTGGACTTTTATCTCCTAAGTTTAGCTCTTGGGTCCTTAGGTTTAATCATGCATGTTAGAAATGAATCTCGGAGCAAAATCCCCTTAAACCCATGTCAAATGGGACCTAAGGGGTGAACCTTGAGCATAATCTAGACCCAAAATAGGCTCCTAGGCTTGGGCGCTCGTGCCCTTGCCCTACCCTATTTTATCAGGGTCCCAAATTTGAATTTCGACAAAGTTACCATTAAGGGTGTTCCTTGTGGGCATCTTAAGTTTGAATTATGAAATTGTAGCGGGAATGCATATATAATCATGTTCAGGACTTCATTTGCAAACTAGAAGATGATTTTGAGATTAAGGCAAACTTATGATCATAGAGCATTCAAGGCATTCATTGTTGTAGAGCAAAATTGTGTTGTTGTTGTGTTTGTTTTTGCAGATTTGGATTCATCTTCTCATGACATGAAAGATCTTCATCTCCTTGGGAGCTATACCTTTGAGGTGATATATATTTGTGATTCAAACTATCTACTTTATCATTACTTTTTCCTCTATCCTACAAGGACACACACTCTCTATCTAACAATGGTGTTGGAAGGCTTGAATGCCATTCCAGAGCTTCACTGAGGCAAGCTCCTAAACACCACAACCCCCAAACCCTCTCTTGTGATTGCAGGTGACAGGTGACAGATCTTACAGAGAGGAGTTGCAGAGGATTGTTGTAGAGCATAAGGATCCTAGATCTGAAGAAAAAAGGTAGAAAATAATTCTAAAAGGTCAAGGGTGCCCACTCTTTTGACCTCTAGTTTTGCAGTGTTAGGGATCTTGGAGCAGGTTGCAGTCTGTAGCAGATTTCATCTCGAAGCCCTCAGAAAAAGTGTCACCTTGGGCTTGGGTGCCCACCCCTTTGACCTTGAGTTTTACGCATTCCAAAATCTGAAATCTAGTATGTATCTGATCTATATTTAGTGTCTCTCTATGGAAGTATTTGACGAGTTTCGTTCGTTTTCTTACAATTTTGCATAATTAGGGTTTTGGAATTAATCGAGCTAAGAATTATCAAATTAATCAACTAATTCCAAATTTTCTTATCATTCCAAGTGACAGAAAACATGATAGTTGAGTCCTCTTGCAAAAGTTGTGATTCAACTCGATTAAATGTCCTTGAATGTATGTAGTGAAAGGATGATAGATAATCAAACTACCTATAAATCTCGTCTTCCCTCCTTTTTCCACATTACATTTTTGTGAACCCATGTTTTTCTAAACATTGCATCTTGTGGACTGTTGTACATTAGATTTTCATTCATACATTTCATTTTCATCATTATACATTTGAAAATCTCACAAAAAAATTGAAAAATTTGAAAAAAATCAAACATCCCAGGCTTGCATTTAAGCATAGTTTACACTATTTTCATTACATATCATCTAAATTATTTAAATCTCTGCTATTTACATCTGATCTGACATAAATTACAGCAATACATCATTATATAATCATTTACCTTGCATTTTCATACTTTATTTGTTAGGGTTTGCTTGAAATTGTGCATTTTTCATATAACCCAGCCTTTGCAAAAGCTAGGGTTTGTGGTTAAAATCTTGTTTCAGATTTTACTACTCCTTTTAACACTCCTTCAAATATTATTTTGGACTGCAGTTTTTTGCATTATACATTCTTGCATTTACATTTGCATCTTTAGAACATTTACATTGGAAAAAGCAAAAAAAAATCAAGCATTTTAGGTCATAAACAAGCATAGTCTTGCATATGTATTAAAAATCTTTTAAAATCAGATCTTGCATTCATTTGGAAACATACATACATTTCTCATCTAAAAATTGGATATTATTTCACACCTTTGCTTGAAAATTTGCATGTTTTAATTACACATTGTGTATTTCAACGCTAAGGGTTGCATACATTTTCTTCAAACAAGCTTACAAATCACTCATATTGCCTTGTTGTGTTGCATTATTTCATTCTACCCACTTGGTTTTCTATGGACCCTATGTGTCTTTTAGTACGGTCCATTTCCCTCAAACAAGTCCTTAAAGGGTGAAATAGTCTCACATACACGGCTTCTTATCGCAACAATAATGCTAGGTTCCCTCCTAGACCTTATATGAAAAGAAAGACCCTTGAACTTGAAATAGTATTCACACCTCATGATATAACAATTGGAGACATTGAAGGACCTCTTTACATCACAGTGAAGGTAATGGAGACTCCTGTGCATGGAACACTTATAGATCCTAATTGTATGACTAATGTGGCAACGAAAGAGTTCCTTTATTCACATGATTTGATACAAGACTCTTATGAACCTGTAGACATAATAATTAAGACATATAATGGAGATTTTATTCCTACCTATGGGAATTTATCTTTATTGGTTACGATATTTGAGAAAGCCATGGAACAACTATTTGATGTCATCCCCACCTTTGACCTCTTCCACATAAAATTAGACCATCCATGGCTAAAAGCTATGAATGTTGTCCCCTCAACAATTCACAAATGTATAAAATTTCCTTTACATGGACAAGTGCACACTATTCATCATAATACATGGCAACCCATGGTTACTCATAAGAACTTTACTCTTGATTACTTTTGGCCATGACCTACTATAGAACCTGAGCCACGAAGAGACCAACTTTTCTTGGGATATAGACGAGACAAAGCAAAAGTACTATCTAGAGTGGCCGGACCTTCTATTCAACAAACAACAAGCGAAGAACAACCCGCATTAGAAGAACTTCCTAGATCAAAAGGTAAGGGACTCTATGCCAAGGTTCCTCCTCCATCATCCTTGAAGGGATCAGGAGGTACTCATGGAAAATAAAGCACTTCATCAAAACAAATTATGTTTGTACCATCTTCCTCATCTGAAATGTTGAAGACTATGGAAAATCATGACAATCATTTTGAAAACATTACCAATAAACAATGAATAAATAAACAAGCAAGAGAAAGGAGGAAAAGAAGACAAGCTTTTTCTTAGAAAAATGCACCTCAACAAGAAAACATTCCACCACCTAATAACCAAACAAAGAAGAGTTTAACGAAAAAGAGTTTAAAGACAATGACAAAATTTGGGCAATCGTACCTTATGTACCTCTCTCCTCTGACATTCAAGATTGGGAAGATGATGATTTGCTCTACGACAACCGCCAGTTCAGTTGTGCAACAAATAAGTATTTCTAACCCTGGTGGCCACCTTTGTCATAGCATAGTTTTCTTGTTTATGTAGCCTCTCCTCTTGTGTTGTGTTCCTCCATGATGTGTTATGTGTTGTTTAGGCCTCCTAGGATGACCATTGATACTCTTGTAAGGTCAAGGATACCGGGAGACCACCTCTGTTGTGACCATTCTTCTATTTGTTTCATCATTCTTCTATCTTGCCTCTCCTCTATTTTATTGTTTTGTGTCGTGCCTTAGGTGCATAACGTTGTGGTTGACAACCTGGGCACACCTCCTACGTGGTGTTTCTAAATCACTTGTTCTCCTCTCTTTTATTGTTTACCTTCTTCTATTGATTCTACCTAGTCGGCAGATGACGAAAAACAAACAACTAACTGATACCGACCATGTGTCCCTTAAGCAAGCAAGCAAAAACGGACCTAGTCCATACATGAAGACGGGATTGATTTATATATCCGACACTCAGCTAGTAGAATCACTCTATGTGATATTTGATGTTGTCTTATCTTTTCTAACAAATCATAACAATACATCTGCTCCATGCACTTTGATTATCTTGGTATCTCACCTTGTTGCTACACTTGGTTATGAGGTATCTACAGTATAGCCCAACGGTTAGACTCAATTCCAAACCCGTGGTATAGCCTTGGTCCTTGATGTGACTATTTTCATGCATAGCTTTAATGAATTGAATTGGTTATTATCTAAGAGTAAGATTTGTAACCTCTCTTGTTATCTTATCTTAGCATATCTTATCAATGTGTTTGTGGGAACATTCGGCGATCGTGAGCACATGTCACCCTTGGGGCATGGGCTTTGTGAAAGCTCTTGTTTCCTTGTGTGTTTTCTCTCTACCTTAATGTGCTTGATATCGGTACATGACATCAACCACTTTAAGGTGGGGGCATATATAAGGTTATCTATCTGATGATTTTGGTACTAATGAAGCATGTTTGTAAGCCCTCTTTGTGAGGCGGGATGTTGTATCTCTGGCATGAGTGCACATGTTTATCTATATTGCAATCAAAGAAGCCCTCTGTAGAGGTAGGATATCATATCTCTTGAGATAGTGCATATCCTTTTATTCAAAAGCTCTCTGCAGAGGTGGGATGATGTATCTCTTGAGCTAGTGCACATCCTTTTATCTCAAAAGTTCTCTATGGAGGCAGGGTTGGATCTTGAGACTATCCCCCCTTAAGCATGTCTTTGGTGGTTGTTGTGGCATAATCCCAACTGTCAGGTGTGCCTGTAGCATGTTTGAGATGGTGGGACTTAGCAATAAGCTCCTTCCATCACCTTGTTTGTTGTGTTTTAGACGTATAATATGTCTATGGCATGCTATGCAGCGCTCATGTTTTTCGTGTGTTTTCCCCCTCCTGTAGTGTAAAGGGTGTGGCAATGAGTCCCACCTACACTTAGATTTTGTATGGCTTGTTTTCCCCCTCGTGTAGTGTAAAGGGTGTGGTGATGAGTCTCCCCTACACTTGGGTTTTGTATGGCATGTTTTCCCCCTTATGTAGTGTAAAGGGTGTGGCAATGAGTCCCCCCTACACTTGGGTTTTATATGGCGTGTTTTCTCCCCTTGGTGTAGTGTAAAGGGTGTGGCGATGAGTCCCCCCTACACTTGGGTTTTATATGGCGTGTTTTCTCCCCTTGGTGTAGTGTAAAGGGTGTGGCGATGAGTCCCCCCTACATTATTGGGGTTTTGTGTGTTGCAATTTTTATTTCCATGCATATATGTTATGAAAATGAAAATATTATATCAATGCCATATCAACGTCTTCATCATGTTTTGCATGCTTGTTACTATCTTCTCCATGTTTTGCATGCTTGTTACTGTCTTCATTGTGTCTTGTGTGTCTACAATGTGTTTTCCAGTGCTTACCTGAGACTGGGGGCTAGAAAAAGTTCCTCAATCTTTGTGTATGCCTTAGCTTCAAGTGCCTAGCATGTTTGTTGTGTTTTCGATCGTACTTTAATGCATGTATGGGTCATAATATCATACATACATTAAAGTGGGGGCTAAATGTTATGTCATAAAATGCCCCCCTTGGACTTTTACCTCCTAAGTTTAGCTCCCAGATCCCTTAGCTTTAATCATGCATGCTAAAAATGAATCCCGGAGCAAAATCCCCTGAAACCCATGTCAAATGGGACCTAGGGGTGAACCTTGAGCATAATCTAGACCCAAAATAGGCCCTTGGGCTTGGTCGCCCGCACCCTTTCCCTACACTATTTTGTCAGGGTCCCAAATTTGAATGTTGGCAAAGTTCTATTAAGGGTGTTCCTTGTGGGAATCTTAAGTTTGAATTATGAAATTGTAGCAGGAATGCATATATAATCATGTTTAGGAATTCATTTGCAAACTAGAAGATGATTTTGAGATTAAGGCAAACTTATGATCATAGAGCATTCAATGCATTCATTGTTGTAGAGCAGAATTGTGTTGTTGTGTTTGTTGTTGCAGATTTGGCTTCAGCTTCTCATGGCATGAAAGATCTTCATCTCCTTGAGAGCTACACCTCTGAGGTGATATCTATTTGTGATTCAATCTATCTACTTTATCATTACTTTTGCCTCTATCTTGCAAGGACACACACTCTCTATCTAGCAACGGTGTTGGAAGGCTTGAATACCATTCCGAGACTTGACTAAGGCAAGCTCCTAAACACCACAACCCCCAACCCCTCTCTTGTGATTGCAGGTGACAGGTAATGGATCTTATGGAGAGGAGTTGCAGAGCATAAGGATCCTAGATTTGAAGAAAAAGGTAGAAAATAATTCCAAAAGGTCAATGGCACCCGCTCTTTTGACCTCCACCTTTGCAATGTCAAGAATCATGGAGCAGGTTGTAGTATGTAGCAGATTTCATCCCGAAGCCCTCAGAAAAAGTGCCACCTTGGGATTGGGCGGCCGTCCCTTTGACCCCAACTTTTCTGCATTCTGAAATTTGGTATGTATCTGATCTATATTTAGTGTCTCTCTATGGAAGTATTTGTTGAGTTTTGTTCATTTGCTTACAATTTTGCATAATTAGGGTTTTGGATTTAATTGAGCTAAGACTTATCAAATTAATCAACTAATTCCAAATTTCCTTATCATTCCAAGTGATACCAAAATTGATAGTTGAGTCCTCTTGCAAAAGTTGTGATTCAACTAAGTTAAATGTCCTTGAATGTATGTAGTGAAAGGAGGATCTAATCAAGCTACCTATAAATCTTATCTTCCCTCCTTTTATACATTACAACAACATAACACATAGAACTTCAAAGACTTACAACTTAAGAAAAATAATTGAACACAATATCTTGTAGGGGCACCACAACATTATCCTACCATAACACTATTAAACAGAAGGTTATACTTATCCTGAAACAAAACATTCACAGAATAGAATATAAACAACACAATCATACAACATTGAGATACTTATCTATTCCTAAATCCTTCGAGTGGCTAGCTCTCTGGATATCTTCTACTGATTCAAATCACAATCATCATTTAACAACTCCAAAATTCCATTCGCATACTCATTACTCAGAATAACATTACTCATAACAGAACATGATTGTCTTAATTCATAGCATAACATAACATAATTGAACATAACTAATTATATCATATATGTTTTGAAGAATAATAAGATAATCTATACTACCAAACTCGTAGATACTTGGGTGGCTTACTAATGCCACTGAAAAAGTCTTTAACAAGATAAAACAAACTTTAACTAAACTAGTTGTCTTCTAAATACAACATATTAAAGGCTCTGAGTGGAGCTATAAAATGTCTTAAGTGCTTCCAACAACAGAAAATAATAGAAACTACTAGGTGGTTAGATTTAACAATAGACTAAAGTCCACGATCATGTATCCCCTAAATTTTTACTGCCCTAGTATTCCGGTGCTGTTGACTCCAATTGACTTTCAAGTCTATTCCTCCCACCAAGCCATACTCAAAAACCTGCATAAATACACAGAGCTTTTCACAAAATCATGTCAACATTAGTGGCAAACTCTAATCAATTCAAAAACAAAGATTGTACATCATTCTTTCAAAATAAACAAATATTGCATATAAGACTAATAAATTGGCATGGTTTAGGTAGTTTAGTGGTACATAAAGGGTCATATGGTTAATGATAAAAATGAGGTTATTTATACCTCATCATATCCTTTGTAGAAGACATGAGATCTTTAAAAACTTCCCCTTTAACACTTTTTGGTTTGAACCTAGCACTCTGTCCAACTTTACTAAAGTAGTGTAATTCTATCATATGTCCACACACTGATTCACATAAATCACCTATGTCATTAGACTCTAGAAAGTTATCTAAGTGTTCAATCTCTATCATTAATTGCCAACTTACAAACTTTGGACCTATAAATGATTCAAATTCATTGATATATAGATTGTCCAGAGTAAGATATACCATTTTTCCCATCTTTGAGTATTTTGCAATGTACATTGTTTCGTCTTGTGCGTTCTTTGATAGAATATTCATTTCTTCTAACAAGGGAAGAATCTTAGATAAAATCAATAGTGTCTCGGCATCAGTGAATAGTACTAACATATTTTCTTAATTTGAGTTGTTTCCTAGAACATGCCTAACAATGACCGGTGCTCTTGGAACAATTTATTTGTCGGTCAAGTAATGATATCCACCCGATGTCCACATTCTTAAGTAGCTTGTTACCTAGAGTAGTTCCTTCAAAAAATCTTTGATACTCTAAAAATATTTTTAGACTTCTATCAAAATATGTATACACCTCACACACAAGATCTTCAACTTTCAAAATTGATTGAAAATGGCCCACAATTTTGAAAGTCAAATTCATTTTGTGGGCCATGCAGTGAATGTCAATCATGTATAGTGAACATGATGTTTGCAAATTAACAATAAGCCCATTTTTTTGACCCTACATGACTGATGCCTCGTCCACATCAACACAAACTAGATTCCTTGCTATTACCAAATCATCTAGGCCTCCAATATCCATCAAATTATTTTTGACGATTTCCATAAGGTTATGGAGGTTGAACTTTCTTTCATTTTACGAATTACAATTAGATGAGGTTGGTGACTACAATATAAGGATGTATGAACACCTAAGAAGTATTGTTAATGGTCATCACCTCATCTAGAGATAAGGCAAAGATGTCACTTGATTCAATTTCTCTTGTATATCCTGCTTCTCCACCATAGCTAGACACTAAATTCGTTTCCAACCACTGTTGATAGACTAATGGGAGAGTGGAAAGTTTGGCACTCCAATAAATTACATTTAATTCCTATATTCCAGAGAGTCTGTCAATGATTGACCTTTATTTAATAAATGGAATATAATTGTGAACTGTATAGTTTTGGACAAATGACTCACTTCCATCACCTTTCCAGAGTATATATGGAACCTCCAACATCAGCTAGTGATGCTGCAATTGTATATATTCTTTGTACTCAACTATATTTTGAGCACGAGTACATTCATTTTTCATTCTAGTGCATCATTGACTTCAACTCTCCATTTACATTTATCTTTTTGTAAACTTTACCTACATGCTTCTCAATAGTGTCTAATTTTAGTTGCAATGTCTTGTCTTTATTTAATTTCTAGATGTAAATCTTACATTGACATAGATTTGGCATGTCCTCTCCATCTTCATTCCCTACATGTTTTGACAAGCTTTCAGACTTAGGTTCACTAACACTAGTAGCATGGACATTTTCTCCCTATATGAGCTCACTGTTCATGCTTTCACTACTAGATTGAACCATGTAATATTTGTTAGCACATAGAAGACCAAATCTCTTATCCCTCTGGTCATATGGGGTGGTCGCACCCAACCAGAGGGAGCTTAACCCCATCCACTTTTTTTTTTCCTTTTTAAATATTTATTTTCCAAGGCATGTAATTATTTTTAATTTTCCCACTGGAAAGGAAAATTATTTTTTAAATATTTTTATAGTGCAAATTTAGGCAAATAAAAAAATTGTAATAACTTTTGATAGTCAACTTCTATTGAAGTGTCATTTTCTTGAAAGTGGTTGTTTTTCTGAGCCTAATCTATTGGACATGATTTCACACTATTGTCATAAAGTGTCATTTTTCATTCCAAATAGATCGTGACTATGCACTAAAATTATAAAGTGCCAAAAACCTACGGGGGATAAAAATATTGAGTTACGGGGGGTGTCTTGTGTCATGTCTAGTGTGCACTTCTGCATTTCCCTCAATATTTTATTTTTGCATTTTTAAAATTTTGCAACAATATGGTTAAGCATGGAGTCAAATCGACCTATTAAGCCTCTCACACCCTTTAATTATCATGAGTGGAAACTTGATATACAACTTATGCTAAAGAATAAAGGGTTGTATAGGGTAACTATGGGTATTGAAAAAGAACCTAATGCTACTAAAAATTTAAATGAAAATGGTTTAAAAAATGTGATCAAGCCTTTGGGTTTTTGTGTCTAAACCTATCTCTTGAACTACTATTTCATGTAGAAGCCTTGAAAACACCCAGTCAAATTTGGAAAGCCTTAGAAAATCTTTTTAGGAAGGTTGATGAACTAAAAAGTCATGAATTCAAAAATGATCTAATAAAGACTTTGACACCTTAGAGGATTATTTCACTAGATTCAAATCATTAATATTACACTTGAAAGAATGTGGGATAGAGAAAAAAGAGGATCAAATTATCCTTTCTATACTTTCCAAACTAGGGCATGATTACTCTATGTTTGTATCTACATTTTATTCCACCAAAAGGGATTTTGGAGCCACATGGAAAATGCCTTCTTTAGATGACTTCATTGTCGACTTGACTAGGGAGAAGGATAAGTTGATACAAATGGGCACCGTGAAGTCTTCTAAACCTCATGCCCTTATTGTTGGAAATGGGAAACAACTGGCTTCAAAGAACAAAGGAAAGAAACAAAAGGATAAGGAAATCAAGAAAGATAAGAAATCTAAATCTTCAAGATCAAACACTGAAATCTTTTCAAATCAAGGGAAACCTATGAAAGAAAAAGCTAGGTGTGCATTTTACAAGAAAGCTAGGCACGATGAGCACAAATGTTTGAAGAAAAAGATTAACCACCTCACAAATCTTCATGAGAAGAACTTGATATAAGGGATTCTGAATCCATACAAGAGCCCTCATCAACACCAGATACATCTAAGGCAAAAGAAAAATCTAAGGTCAATGCTCTTGTTGCATTTGTAGTCTTTGAGTCTGGAACACGGATTCTTGATTCCAGAGCTTCCCATCACATGGATTCTTCACTGACTTCGTTCTCTATATTACAACCTACAGATACATCTAAAATCCTAATGGCTAACAACACTTACATAAGTGTTTGTGGAAAAGGAACTATTGACTTAGGTGAAGGATGTTTCACTGATGTCCTTTTTGTTCCTGAATTGTCCAATAATCTCCTTTCCATATATCAGATTAAAAATAGTGGGATAGGGAAGACAACAAAGTTCACATCAGATTCTTTGATTATTCAATATTTGCAGAGCATAGAGGTTGTTGCAGTTGGCAAGGTTGATAATTTCTCTCATCTTTACACCTCAAATTTTGCTCCTGATGATTCCTTCTCTATGACTCACACTCCTACATCTAGTGTGGATAGTTCATTGGAGGCTCAATTTGGTCATTTGAACCTTCATGTTCTTAGGATAAGCTTGACATCACCTCCACCATCACCTATTGCTACTTCAGAGTTTCAAGTTGCTTCACAGTGGGCTTCCAAAGATTCCTTACAGAAGGGTATTGATATCAATCTTCCAGATCATCGGGATATATTTCTACCTGACATCACTAGCTTGTTTGTAGAGTCTCACATTTTAGATCTTGATGATAGTATTGAAGACATTTGTCTTCTCGTTGATGACAGTTCTTTTACTACTATAGAGTTTAGAAAGGCTTCACCGAGGGCTTCTAGAGATTCTTTATTGCAGGACTTCACTTGGGATTTGGATTGTAGCCACATGACATGCATTGACATTACACACATCACTTCTTTGGATCTTTCTCTTCATCAATTTTCACATGAGTTTGAGAGTTCACATGTTTTAGTTAGACCTAATTTGGTTGTGACACATTTCAGCATCAACATTAGGAAACATGGGCAGATTCCAGAACCATGCATCTTGATTCCTTCATACATTTCACTTGAGTGGGAATTCAACAGTTTGACAACTCAGGGTTTCTATCTTTTGAAAGGAAGAAGCATCATGTGTTATAGAGGGACCAACTACAACATTCACCATGTGACATTACTTGTTGACATTTTTTCTCTTCTTTGTGGAGGCACACATGTGCCCTATCTTGCAGGGATTTTATAACTATCACCTTCAAGTGTTTTGTATAGCGTCCAGTACACTTTCTCATTTTTTCTCTCTTTTGGAGGGAAGTTTTTTCCCACTGGGTTTTCTTCTTTTCTCCACTTTATGAGAGATTGCATTGTACATGGGTACCTCATCAAGCATAATTGTTGGGACCCATCCTTCTTTGTGCCCACCTAAGCTATGCTTAAGGGGGGTATTAGTGTAAGAGATTATTTTTATTACTTATTGTTTAATAAGTAATTATACATGTACTTCAACACTTGGCATTAAGCCATCTTAGGTGGCTATGTGGCAACTTTAAGAGTTGGTCAAACTCATCCAAGGCATGTGGCGTAACCTCTTGCTATGTGGCAGAGGAAACTCACCACCACTATTGGTGTGTATAAGTTGACTTTTTATTCGACTCAACCACCTCTCACTATATGTACAAACCTTGTTCATAATATTATTTAGTTCAAACCATCCATTTCTGAGTAAATATTTCACTTGCATTATTCTGTATTTTCTCCTGACTTTGTAGGGTGTGTGACTATTTATTTGTTGTGGACTTCTAGTGCCAATATTTTGTCTATTTGATCCTCAACTCCAACATTATTCACACCTACCTCTTTAAAGATTTTTATTTGACGCCTCCTCATTCTCAAGCTCATTCTAATAGAATTACTCAATGCCAGGTGCATTTTCTTGTTTATTTATTCTTAATGGACCATCACTTGCTGTAGAATCTCATTGTTGTTGATTAAAATATGAATTTACGGTGGCCTTCCTTCTCTTTGATGGGGCTCCTCTTAGTCTTCAATTTTCCACATTTGAGGATGACATCTTCCTATGATAGTGTTAGAAAAGTGTTAACTAGTGTTCTTGAAGTTACAAATTCCAAAAACTTAAGTTATGCATATGTGAATCACTACTCAATGAAATGAAGAAAATTGAACTAGTTATAGTGAAATAGAAGAAGACGACACATGTATGAGATAATACATAAAATTAGGGAGGTCATGAAAGACAAATAATATTTTAATATTTTAATCATTATGTGAGGATTCAAATTAATAATTTAATCATCCTATTTTTGGCCAATGGTGTGGCCTCCTGCTCTAACCATCCTCATTTTATGCTTGGAGCCTCGTGATCCATTGATGCAATTTGATCACATAGTACGAAATAAATAAAACATGCGGCTCTATTTTAATACTATTGGCTCCTAATAAAATTATGCATGACCGGAATAAATAAATCATTTCAAGTGTTGGAAACAAGGCAGATAACTGAGAGGAGGGGGGGTGAATCAGTTATCTTAAATATTCAACTTTCTTTTCTTCTTTAACAATTAGTGTAGCTTCAAAACATATAACCATTCATAATCATGAAAGCAGAAAAGAAATCCATACACATAACATAAGGATTTTTACGTGGAAAACCTGGTTAAAGGAAAAACCATGGGGTGACTAACCCAAGATTGTATTCTCTGTTAAAAGAATAAGAAGTACAATATGGCACTTGCCAATTAGGGCTCACTACCCGAGCACACTGCTCACAAGAGGCTCACTACCTACAAGAGACTCATTGTCTACAAGGTATATAGAAAGTAACCAGATATTTGAACTAATCAGGGGCATCCACATATGTTGAGGTTCAGTTCTGGTTAGGCTCAATATACTGATCTGCTGCACTTCATTCTTCCTCTGCTTAGTGCTACTGTTCTATCACATACCAGATTTATATAGCTGCTTCCACACTGCTCTCGGCTTTTCTTCACACTGCACAACACACCACACACACCTTCATACTGAAATCAATCTGGTATATATATCCGCATCAAGGATTTCAACATCTTTCTAGTCGACATCCAGAAAACTCAAGATATTTCCAAATTCTGGTTTGTCGGCTGAATCCATGCTTACTAAGTGATGCGTATCAAAAGGTAGTTATAGAAGTCATCAATCATGTCAGCCAACCATGAATGATCCCTCAAGAAACTTGATCACCATCAATTTCTCATCCGGATTAAGGTTTGATGCTTTGTCGGTCAGTTCTTCCTTAGTCTACTCTGCCAAATAGGAACTCAACACTTAGGTACTCATATATTTTCACTCTTTCATCACCGGAGGCTCAATCTCTGGAATGTATCAGTCATGGTACTCCTCTTGACTTCCCCAAGTCTGCACTTTGCTAAGAGACTTCCTCTGAGAGATCCGAACCTGATTGTCAGACCTTGCTGCATGCTCTATTCTTGCTTACCAAACCAAAATACTCTTCAGTCTGACTTCCGGTATAGTCATAACATGTCCTGCGGATGTGTGGGATGGACTTTGCTGCCATCAATGACAACACTCATGAAGCCACACAGTGTCTCTTGCCAACAATCTCCCCCTTTGGCATTGATGTCAACACTTAGTGAAAAATGACTAAGTGTCATAGCACACTCCCCCTTGGCTGATGCTCTGTTCTTATGTACACTTTTTCGGAGCTCCCCCTTAGCTAAATTTCACATTTTTCACTATTTCTTACTCCCCCTTTGACATCAATGGAAAAGGGTAGAATCCGCACACCAAAATTTCTAAAAATCAACCTATACTTAGCCGCACAAGTATATATATGTTATACTTACATATACTGAAGTATATCTGCAAAGGTGGTCTTCAACTGTACCACTTCTGTCACCCAACTCTTCTTCATCCTGTCCAAAATTGAAATGTGACCACTTAGCAAAAATGAAAAAGCTTCTGCCCTTTTTAAGTCTACCGGATCACTGGTCCGGGCTGTGGTTTGGGCATCAGTTAGGGCCTCATGCATTTCCTCTAACTTAGGGATAATTATCCCTCTTAGTTCACTTAGCGTGCTTATTCTATTTTTATTCTCCTTCTCAAGCTTCTTTATTTCATTTATAGCTGCAATAGTCTGACATTCTTGATTTATTATGGAAGAGGTGAGATGATCAAAATTTTGAGATAAACTTGATAGTTTGCTCTCTTGTTCTTCCACCTTCTTGGTAATATCTGTTGTCACAGAAGACCAAGATAGACAAAATTTGTATAGTTCTCCGCCATCTTTAAGAGCATTTTCTAAGCTCTTTATCCCAATATCCAAATTTCTCCTATCATTTGTTGTAAGTCCTTGTACCTCAGAGAATCTCTTACCCAAAAACTCTTTCCAGACTTTCTCTTCTGCTATTTTCTCCAAAGAATCAAAGTGTGTGCTAACAGAATTAACAAGAGATTTCAGATTACTGAATGAAGAGGCCGAAAGATCCTTCTAGAAGGATGGCATGATCTTCTCCAACACACCGGATGCAATCTCTATCAGTTCACAATCTTCCATGTGAGACTTCAGAAGCTTTTCTTTTGCTTTGGCTTGAGCAAAAGATGCTACCTTCATTGTCTGGACCGAAGAGAGGGAGTCAAAATTGAGTGGTCCTTGGAATAGCTCCAATTCATCTAATTCCATCATTTCTTTTGTCAGGAAGTCTTTGACTACTTCTACAGTGTCTCTTGCCAGAGACAAAGTTTTCTTTCCTTTTGTGGCCTCAGAACTGTCATCTGGGGTTTTCTCTGTTCGATCTTTTTCTTTTCCCTTGACCTCTTCTTCTTGACTAATTTTCTCATCTTTTATTTCTTCTCCTTCAATTCCAGAGTCAGCAGGGGGATTCGAAAGAGAGATGTTTACTTCTTCAGGCACTTCCTCTTCTGGAGCAGAGGAATCCAAGTTCTTAGTCTTTTCTTCACCTATCTCCTTTGATTCTTCTACAATTTTCTCAGTAGAATCTTCCTTTGAAACACTTAATCCTTCGACATCCATGTCAGAAGGTTCATCACCTAAGTCCTCTATAACAGGAAGATTGAATCTTTTAAATGCATTCCGGAGGATATCTTCTATTTATTTTGCCACTTGGTCAGTTTCTCCAAGCATAATCTGGTTCATTCTTTCTTTTCTCTGGAACTCATCCTTGCAGTCCTTGAAGATCATGTTCATTTGTTGAGGGGTAATGGAAGGATAGAGTTGGATAACAATATGCTCCCGGATCTCCAAATCCTTTTCTCTGGCATGGTATTTTCTGAGTTCAAGTACTTTCTCTAAGCTCTTGGGGATTAGAGAGATTATTTCAATGAATGCTTTATTGTATAAGTTTAAGTACTTAACTGTAGCTTCTTCCAAGATCCTTTTGTCTGTGTCACTATACTCATCATAGAAATCTGTCAATGGTTGCAGATTTCCATCCACTGTGACTGCCTTGACAACATTATCAACAGAAGGAGTGGACCTTTCAACAAATTCTTCTGCTTCTTCTTCCTTGTTTTCACTGGCAGAGGATTCCATAGAAGTTTTCCTTTTCTTCTTCATTTTCTTAACCTCCTCATCTATTTCTGTCTCTTCATCATCTTTTTGACTTGTATATGACCTTGTGGCCTTTTTCTTTTTTCTCTTCTCATCCTTTCCAGATGTCTTGGCTTCCGGTTTAGAGGCTTTTTGGCTCTTAGAGGTGGCAGGGGCAGAGCTCTTGGAGGATCTGGTCCAGGAGGGGGCTTGCACCGGATCACTTTCTCTTTTTGCTTCTTGTTTCTCTTTCTCTGCTCTTTCTAATTTCTCTCTATTTGCATCGACTACTTCTTTAGAAATGCCAAATCTTTTGGCAACTTCCTCTACTTCTCTTCTTACTTTTCTTTTCATCTCCGATTGTCTTAGCTCAACATGAATCTTCACACTTAACTCTTGAAAGGTTCCAAACCTTTCTGCCTCATGGTCCTTGGGCTGACTCAGTAGGTGTTGGATATGCAGCTCTAGGATTTTCTCATCAACCTCATACCCCATTGGCATAATCCATACTATCCTTGACTCCACTGCCTCCATTAGGCATTGATCAGTGTCTACCATAAAGCACACTGTATCCTTGTATTTCTCAACCAAAGATTGGGGGATTCTTTCTCTGGCCTGCATCATACTTTGAAAGTTCTTGAAGTATCCCCAAAGTGCTGTACTTTGAGCTTTGGCATCACCAAGCCCATACATGTAATCTCTGATTTGTATGGCAACCGGTCTGTCATTTTGCCATACCCAACCACTAGATCTGGGTAGCTCATTCATAAAGTAAAAGAATAAACATAGAATCAGGCCACCATACTTAAATGAATTCTTCTTATCCTTCTTTATTTTCTGTAAGTTCTCTAACAGTTGGTTCAGGAGAAGCTCACAAAGATCATAGTTAGCATTTTTCCTTAGCATTTCATATGTAGTATATATGGTAGTTCCAGATATTGAGTTTTCCCTACTGGAGTGATAGATTTTGTAACCAATTATCATAGAGGCAAATTTGATATCTGGATTTATGATGTCTTCTATTGTCATTGCTCTCTTGTCAAATTTTGATCCGGTAGCCTCACTTACAGTTTGGTTTTTAACTGATTTGAGAGCAGGCAACCCACCAGATGAGTACAATCCAGTTACGCCATAATGGCATCTTTTGTGCTCTTAAACAACCTCATCAACCACATGAAGTTGTCATGCATTCTGCTCAGAACATACTGGACCCATTCATCTTCTGCAAAATAGGGGAAATGGATGCAATGTCCAAAATGCTTATCCTGGATGGCCTTGTACTGAGGTTTGAGTTCAAATGATTCATCTATTAACTTCTTGTGATAGACATCCATCAGCTTGGATTCCCTAAATTCCTCAATATTCACATGAATGTATGCCCTAACATCTTCTACATGTAAAACCCCATGTAGAATGCTAGAGAAGGCGCCTAAAGGATCAACTTCTAGAGATTTGTAAGGGTGTTTCTTGAACTTAGGGTGCGGTCTATAAGTGATTTTGACAACATTCGGAGTAGCCATCTTTCAAAAGATTCAGAGAGAGATATTCAAGAGCGAAAATACCTTTCTAAGCCTCTAGGGTTCACGATATGAGCCGGAAGAGATTGCTGGATGAATCGACTTTTGCAGTTGATCTTCGAGAGGTTTGAGGCAATTTTGTTGCAGAGCTCCTTCTTTCTTCTTCTTGAATGCAAATGTGCAAATGATGTACAAGAGAACCCTTATATTTTTGTGCAAACCCTAATTCCATATTGTAATAAATGCACAACTTAAGTCATTCTGATTCCCTTATTCTGAGAGAGATCCTTCTGAGTCGCTAAGATGCACTTAGAATTATTCTTGGTGATGACTGACAATGTATCTCCATTTATCCAATCATTCCATCTATTCGTAGATCCAAATATTTCAATTTTGAATCATACCGGATCTAACCGTGAAAGTCCTGCTTTTACCGGATGACTGTCAAACCAGATCAATTTTGGATGATTGACCTTTTCAAACTTCTTGCGGATCTTTCATATTTTCACCAAGGGTTAATTAGATATTTCTCTAAGAACCCTTTAATCCGCAACTTTCCATGTGCCAATTTCAGGCACCAATTGACTGGCTGGGGGAATTTGTTTTTCTTTTTGACTCCCCCTGAGCTAGAGCTCATCTATTTAGTTTCCGGAAGGAATATCAGCACTAGATTCTGGTGCGGATCTATCCCTAACATTTTATGTACTTCTCTTCACCCAAATCTTGTACATCTCCTCTTGAACTTCATCCGCATTCATTTTTCTTTTTCCTTTGTCTTGACTTTGATTATCATCCACCGGACCCTTTTTGTCTTGATTCTTACTTTTGCAGAATTTGACAATATGACCGGATCTATTGCAATTGTAGCAAACAACATTTCTTTGCATATTTGACTGATACCCTCTTGATCTACATTGATTAGCCATATGTCCCATTCTATTGCATGCGAAGCATCTACCATTGAATGATTTGTTTATTTGCATATTTCTACATTCATGAGATTTGTGACCATACCTTTTGCAGTTGAAACACTGTCCAGAGAAGGATGAATTAGTCTGATTCATTCTTCTTCTGCACTGATTTGCTTTATGATCAAAATTATTGTAATTCTAGCAATATCCATTGAAGGATGGATATCTTTGAGTATTTTGTTGCCTTACCAGAGGTCTTCTAGGCCTATTCCTTGGATATCCTGATCCAGAGTTCTTCTGACTAGATCTAAAGCTTTCGCCCTTTTCATGTCCCAAGCCATGTTTGTCATCTACCCTCTTTTGGCTTTCAAGAAGAACTTCAAGTTGAGCAGAGCTTATCTTGAATTTCTCTTTGTATTCATTTGCTGTTTGAAGGTCCCTTTTAAGAGTGTCTATCTAATTTTCAAGTTGTTCTTCATTATCTCTAGCTTCTTCAAGATCAGATTCCAGATGCTTGATTATTCTATCCATTTTGTGTCAGTCTTCTGACTTCTCCTTGAGAGATTGTTTTAGATTATCTTTAATTTTTCTTTTCTCTTCAATTCCTTGGGTAAATTTCATAACCCCTGATTCCATTTCATGTCTTACCATAATAACCTCTTTTGATAGCTTTTCACATAACTTGTTTTTCTCATTTAGATCTTCATTAGTATCATTGGCTTCACTTTGACTTGCTAATTGTTGAAGAAGTTCATTTCTTTTCTTTATTGAGATACTTAGTTTTTCTTTGAGTTCATTTATGAAATCATCAGCTTGTTTGAGTCTTTCCCTCAAGTTATTGACTTCAGAGTGAGATTTCCCAAGATCATCTAGGGCAGACTGAAGTTGTTCCCTCATACCATACATATCCATTCAGATCTTCCTCAAGTTGTTAGGCTTTGTTTGGAGGAACTTAGCTCTGATACCAATTATTGGAAACAAGGTAGATAACTAAGAAGGGGGGGTGAATCAGTTATCTTAAATATTCAACTTTCTTTTCTTCTTTAACAATTAGTGTAGCTTCAAAACATATAACCATTCATAATCATGAAAGCAGAAAAGAAATCAATACACATAACACAAGGATTTTTACGTGGAAAACCTGGTTAAGGGAAAAACCACAGGGTGACTAACCCAAGATTGTATTCTTTGTTAAAAGAATAAGAAGTACGAAATGGCACTTGCCAATTAGGGCTCACTGCCCGAGCACACTGCTCACAAAAGGCTCACTGCCTACAAGAGACTCACTGTCTATAAGGTATATAGAAAGTAACCAGGTATTTGAATTGATCAGGGGCATCCACATATGTTGAGGTTCAGTTCCGGATAGGCTCAATATACTGATCTGCTGCACTTCATTCTTCCTCTGCTTAGTGTTGTTGTTCTGTCACATACCGGATTTGTATAGCTACTTCCACACTGCTCTCTGCTTTTCTTCACACTGCACAACACACCACACACACCTTCATACCAAAATTAATTTGGTATATATATCTGCATCAAGGATTTCAACATCTTTCTAGTTGGCATCCGGAAAACTCAAGATATTTCCAAATTCTGGTATGTCGGCTGAATCCATGCTTACTAAGTGATGCATATCAAATGGTAGTTATAGAAGTCATCAATCATGTTGGCCAACCATGAATGATCCCTCAAGAAACTTGATCACCATTAATTTCTCATCCAGATTAAGGTCTGATGCTCTGTCGGTCAGTTCTTCCTCAGTCTACTCTGCCAAACAAGAACCCAACACTTAGGTGCTCATATCTTTTCACTCTTTCATCACTAGAGGCTCAATATCTGCAATGTATCAGTCATGGTACTCCTCTTGACTTCCCCAAGTCTGTACTTTGCTGAGATACTTCCTCTGAGAGATCCGGACCTAATTGTCAGACCTTGCTGCATGCTCTATTCTTGCTTACCGGACCAAAATACTCTTCAGTCTGACTTCTGGTATAGTCATACCATGTCCTGCGGATGTGTGGGATGGACTTTGTTGCCATCAATGACAACACTCATGAAGCCACACAGTGTCTCCTGCCAACATCAAGTGGGTCCAAACAATGCATTCAATTGTTGGAATATCCCAAATAATCAAAATTTAGGGGAATTGTAATGAAAAATAATACAATAAAGAACATATGCTTAGCTAAAATAATAATGTGAGAAACACACATTGACTATATGTGTAGCTACAACCTAATACACCTTTAGCAAATTTTGAAATATATCTTCACTTGGTTTTAACCATGTAGATACAAAAATGCATAGGCAACTAATTTACATTTGCAGACCATTAAATTACTAATTATTAATTAAATCTAATCATTTAGTTTAATATAAAATTACTTCAGGACCCAATAATTGACACACCACTTTTGCACTACCTCCTACTTTGACCATATTTATTTTATCCTTGGAGCCTCACGAGCCGTTCATATAGTTTGATTCCTATTGCCCCAAAATTTGAACTTGAAAAATTTCAAATTTTAGTGGATTCCTCCTGTATACCCCTGAACTTACAGAATCACCAAAACAATTAAAATTGAAAATCCATAAGAGCTGGTATGTAATCCTTTGTTGGGCTTGTTCCTAACCTCGTCTTGCTCAATCTTACCAGTTTTCGTGCTCATATACCTTACCATTTACAAAATTTTAAACCTTACATTTTTCGACGAATGATTCACAAATGCAGCTAAATTCGGATTCCCTAGTTGTTGGAGTTTAAAAGGTTTCTGCATTTTTCTCAAGAGGATGCATTCACCTTGTTGTCCAAATTTCATGCAAAACTGAGTCATTTTGTGAAAGATATGGATTTTTCTATCTTCGGCTTACGACACATTTTCAAAAGTTTTGTGTTTGCCCTTGAAATTAATTTGTGCTGAGCATAAAATAATTTTCTTCAAGGTTAGGAAAATGAATGAGGTGTTGTTATGAGGGGTAATTTTTATTTATTCCCACGACAAAAGTTATAAAGGCCCCTCCATTTAAAATGGGAGATGACTTTAGTAAAGACAAATGTTTATATGCACCCCTAAAGTCATTACGTGAAGGTTTCAACTTTATAAATCGTGGACTCTTTATAATTAGAGGTATTTGTGGTTTCAGAACTTCATAAATCCCTGACCTCCCAGTTCAAAAGTTGTAGATTTAACCGACTTCACCACTCCATTCATTGTTGGGGGTTTTGGAAATTCCTGAACTCCCAACTCCAAGGTTCTAAAGTTCTTTAAAAGGGTGACTCCTCGACTCCTTTATTGTCAGGGACTTCATGAATTTTTGAACCTTCATCTTCAGTGACACTTCCATCAACACTCTTCTCTGCCCACGCCGTAGAAATTGGGGGTCTTTGCAGTATAAAATGCTCAGATAGATGTATATACATGACGTAGAAACATAGATGTGACTCTGGGACTTTCCGGGCAGGCATACTCAAAGATGGATCACCATAATTGCAATGTATGCACAAAATGGTTCGTTGAAAAAGGCATTAGAAACTTTTAAGTAAAATGCAAGTGGTAAATGTAAAGCTAAAACTCCACAATCGTTGCTTGTATACTCTCAACCAACGCCAAGACACAATGATCTCTTTGTTAATACTAATATATGGTATACCTGATTTTCATCAAATGATTTCTACCAATGCATCTGGAGGCGTAGTGATATCTTCCATTGAGATGATGATCCTCAGCCAAGAATGTTGCTATATCAGTTAAGCTAATACATTATTTTGATCAAAAGGAAATGCCTAATCAAAATGTTTTGGTGTTGGCAAGAGGTTATGGCGGTGGGGAGGCGATGGCCAATGCAAGGTACAGGCTATATATATAATGGTGGTTGAACGCAATTTCACTAGATGTCTGTGAACAAAGCAAGCTGCTGTGGATTTCATCTGATTGTATTATTCAAAATGCTCTGATAGACAAGTATACATGATGGATTCGATGCCTGAACCATTTAGCAAAGTGCCTCAAAGAAACGTAGTTCCATTAAGCTCAATGGTAGCCTGGTTGGCTAAGGCTCCAAGAAGGGGCTCCTAGAAGTTCACCATAATGGATCAAAGAGCACAAACATCAGAAGTTTGATTGCCCAAAGAGCTTGGGCAGATGGATATCCCTCGAAGCATAATGGTTTGGTAGAAACAATCCACATGAGTTGTTTTAAAAAGGAATGTGTTGTAACGGTCGCAAAATATACACAATATGGATTTATTGAAAAGGCTTTGCAATCTTTAAAAAAAAAAAGTAAATTTGCAGGACATGTACAAAATAGATTTCTTGAAAAGCTTTATAAACTTTTGCTAACGCCTCCTCCCAGCCAACACTCAAAGTGTATGCGAAATGTATATGTTGATAGGCACATGAAACTGTTTGATAGAATGCTTCAAAGATAAGTGTGAAGGTGTGTAATAATATTGACTTTTTCCCCTTGTCATATACCTGGCATGCCAAAGATATCAGTCAGGCAGAAATTACAAGATTTGGGAAGTTCATGAAAGGACTGCTGTGGTGAATTAGATGGAACATGAGCAATTCGAGATCTGTGTATTGCACCTGTTGATACAGGTGAACCTGGTAGATTGGCTTTAGTTGCTTCTACAGGGAAGATTGATAACGAATATGAATTGCCAACGAAAAGTATTATGAGGCTGGGGAGTTATCAGCGGCCTTTAAACGAAATTGCTAATGATGATATTGTGCACGGCACAAAGAAATCTGAATATGTTAGAAGAGAAAAGAAACCTTATGCCAAAAAGACTTTGACTTTAGTAACTTTGTTGACGGATCGGGCCTTGGAAAAGAAACCTAGTGACTTTTCACTCAAACACATGGCCATCAACAGGGAATGCATCATATGATTCGAAATCAGGTGATGATGACATAGATAATTCAACAATGGAGGGAGAACCCCAACCTTTTCAAAGATCTACTAAGTTAATAGATTTAGATTCCAAATGACTCAGATTTGTTTTGCTGTGGTGCAGTAATCCTCTCTTGATGGATTTAGAACCAGAGAATGGAAAGTAAGCAATTGAGAGGAAAATGCAAAATACAAAGGCCAAATCTAGTTGAGATGGAGGATGCTTCTTTTTCCAATTAAATGATTTTATGTTGGTGGAACTCTAGATATTTTATGAGATGTGAATGGTGGAATTCAAAATGATGCCAACCATGTATCTTAGAATTTTAGGCTTTAGCTATATGAGTTATGTGGATCTCCAGATGAGAATTACTGGCCAGGTATTTTTAAACTTAAATTTTGGGGTACTTTAGAGCCACAAAGGCAACAAAATATAAAAAATTGGCAAAGAAGCAAGGTAAAATAAAAAAGGTGCAAAGTGGTCTATTGCAATGATCATATGTATTGGAAAACACTTAATAAAGTTAAAGAGTCACTCTTAAAAGGGAGTTAATAAAGGAATCTAAAAATATGTTTCCAAGGGGGCAGTTACATCACGAGAAGTAGAAAGACCTTTTGCCTTTCATTGTAATTATTCCAAGAATCGGTTACGAGGGGAGAGGAAAATATAAATTTCATTCCACCCATTGTAGAGGGATCTTTTTCCAGCTCAGGAACAGGGGAAGAGAGGAGAGCAGTTTTATTTCTTTTTCAACACAGTTTGCTGTAACAAAAGATTGAGTCTCTGAACTCATATTTTGTACTAGGGAAATAAGGGAAATTCTTTCTAAATCTTTTAATTTATTAATGTTTTCTCTAATTGCAATGATCTGTGTGTCTTTGTAATTCTTCTTCAATTCATATTGTCTGTTATATCGGATTGTGCAGATGCTTATCTTTGAATCTGTGAATTCAAGTTAATTCATCCATTGAAAGGGAATTTACTATCCAGTCTTTTATTTGTTCTCATTTATGGGTGTGAAATAGGTGAACTTTGTGTCATTCATTTTGCATTCATCTCATTCTAAATCAAACTTTCGCATCTATTTCCATGGTTATGGGTAGGTGTTAGTCTACCTTTTCTGCTTTCTGGTTAAAAGCATACCCTGTGTTTCCATTCATTGTATATCATAAGAGGGAGTTGTACCTCTAAAATTTAGAGGAAAGTTGTCAATTCAATGGCAACTTCTCCAACTGTTAGTGTTGTTAGTCCTTCTTACTGGGCATTTTGAGTCATTTTCCATAGCTATCTTCGAAGGACAAATCTGTTCACTAACAATTCCATTGTATGGATTAAATGAAACACATGATTTTTGGTTTAATACTATAGGCTCCTAATAAAATTATGCACGACCAGGATAAATAAATCATTTCAAGTTGGCCCAATAGTGCTTTCAACTGTGAGAGTACACAATCTTTGATCCCAAATAATTTAGTAGAATAGTAATTAAAATACACCTGTAGCTATGACCTATACACATGTAGCTATGACCTATAGACCTATTATTGTGAGGCTCGATAATTGACACCTACTTTTTCACCTTTTCTAGCCAATGGCATTATCTCCTACTTAGATAATCTCCATTTCCACCTTTGAGTCCTGCCAGGCATTGATGTAGTTTGGTTCGATGGTTCAAGATAAATAAAACATGTGCCTTTAGTAGTACAGGCTCTTAATAAATTTATACAAGTGGACCCTAACAATACATTCAAGTTTGCAGACCTATACCATGGACATATTAAAATAAAATGATTGTGTGCCCCAACTAACACATAATCTTTTCTAACCAATGGTGCTACCTCCTTATCTTTACATCTTCATTTTCTCCTTGGAGCCTCACAAGCCATTGATTTCATTTGATTTGATGATGTGGGCTAACTAAAATATGTGCCTTTTATAGTCTACAGAAAGGAGGCAATGGACACCGAGGTAAAACCATCAACATAAATTTATTTGGAATTAAATACATCGTGGACATTACTCAACCAATATCCCATGACCATTGATATCGCCTACATAAAAAGAAATATCAAACTACTGTTATAGAGATTAATCATATAATATATAATTAGAAGTATTGTAAAAAAATTAAAATCAATATCGACACATGACAAATATGTAGGTCCACATGAGAACTACTGTTATAGAGATCAATCATACAATATACAATATAGAATATGATGCAAATTGATAATTATTGTTAGAAATGAAGGTGAACAACTACAGAATGGAAATCTGATTTAAATTGTTATAAATCTAGTACAAAACCAAATGGAGATTATCGAAAATCAAATCAGTGATATGTGAATAAACAAAGGAATAGAAAAATTGAACACATAACATAGTGTTTATGTGGAGAAACCATTTCGGGAAAAAACTCTAGACAAGAAGAAATGCACCAATCTGTATTAACTTCAATAGAATTTACAATACATCACTAACAACCTCCACTTGAGTATTCAATCTAGCAATACCTATTTTTCCAATCTCAACTCTCTACCACACCCCAACCATAATACAATGTCCTCATTAAAAGAGTGTTTCCTTCTAGGGAAAAAAACCCTAACATAACTTCTACCGTTAGATCTACAACCTAATGATGAATGGTCTAGATTGACTATGAAATTATAATATTTTACAAGGCAATTTTCTAAAAAAAAAATCTTTTGGGGGCAGCCCATGAACCCCCCATTAGGTATTGGGATCCAAATGCAGCTAAAACAAGACCATTGCTTGGTGAATACATTTTCCCTCATGGAAAATTATAAACAACATTAGGAGTAATTAATTACATAGGATTTACAAGGTTTATGACACCTTAATCCTAACATTCTCCCACTTGAAATCATACATTGTAAATTCATCTATAGGAAAACATAAAATAATTAAGCACTAGGAACAAGACCCATGGTCTCCCTGCACCACGTAAACTTGTATGTTCTCATAGTTTTAGTAAGTAAATCTGCAACATTCTTTTGAGTGTTAATCTTCTTCAGCTCAATCTTTCCATTAATAATCAATTCATGAACAAAGTGGTACTAAACATCGACATGCTTCATCCCTACATGATACACAGGATTCTTGGCTAAATATATCGCAATCTGGCTATCCCAACTAATTTGATTAGTCCTACAATCAAAACCAATAACTACACACAATCTCTATAACCAAACTGCCTCCTTAGAGACATGGGTAGCTGCCATGTACTCTGCTTCAATGGTTGGCAATGCAACTATATGTTGCCTCTTACTCATCCAACTCACTGCTCCTCCAAACAGAGTAAATACATACCCACTTGTGGACCTTCGACTATCTAATTCACCTGCCCAATTTGCATCAACATAACCATGTATGTCCAATGTCTTTTACATACTGCTAGTACTAGAATAAACCAAATAGTAATCACAAGTACCAGCCAAATATCTAAACAACCTCTTTGCATAATTCCAATGCTATCTACCAGGGTTAGAGATAAACATACTCAAACTCCCATTGCTTGGGTAATATCTTGTCTAGTGCAAACTATTGCATACATAAAATTTCCTACATCACTAGCAAATGACACCTTAGACATATCTTCTAAATCATCTTCATTCTTAGGACACATATCTAATGAAAGATTAGTACCAACCGACAAAGGAATTCTAACTGGATTGCAATCTCGCATACTAAATCTGTTCAGAATAGTATCAACATACTTACTCTACCATAACCAAATCTTTCTATTTACCGAATCTCTTTTGATCTCCATCCCCAGAATATACCTAGCTGCTCCTAGATTCTTCATCTCAATTGCATCTGAAAGTTGGACTTTCATCTCACTGATCATACCCTTAGTGTTACTAAAAATAACATACCATCCACATACAAGGCAATAATTAATATATGATCATCCATACATTCAATGCAAATACAGTGATCCTCTTCCCTTCTAAAAAAACTCAATTTCAAAACAAAAGAGTCAAACTTTTCATACCACATTTGTGGAGATTGTTTTAAACCATAAAGAGACCACTTTAATCTACATACATAGTGTTCTTTCCCTTTTACCTCAAACCCTATAGGTTGTTGCATGTAAATTTCCTCTTCCAAGTCTCCATGCAAAAAAGTTGTTTTAACATCCATTTGCTCAATCTCAGTCATTAGCAACAACAATAGATAACAAAAATCTAATCAAGGATAATTTAGCAACATGAGAGAATATTTCACCAAAATCAACTCCCTCTCTCTGGGAGTAGCCCTTGGCCACCAGTTTGGCATTGTACTTCTCCAATGAACCATCTACTCCAAACCTTTTCTTGAATAACCACTTACATCTGATGGCATTTCTACCTTTGGGAAAATGCACAAGATCCTAGGTGTCACACAAGTCTAATGCCATCATCTCCTCCAACATGGCATGTTGCCATGACTCACTATCAAATGAATCTATAACATCCCTATAAGATCTAGGTTCATCATTAGTACTTAACAAAGAAAATATATAATGGAAATCAGGTGCGTTATACCAACTGGATTTCGTTGTCTTGTGGATCTTCTGGGAATAGGAGTAAGGGGCACTTCGTGTTCTTGAGATTGCTCAAATTCTTCTTGGTTATCTTCTCCAACCTCTTCAGTTTTCTTAGTAACCTCACTTGAATCCTCTTCTTCTTCATCTTCATCCTCCTTATCCTCAAATCCATATCTATGTTCTTCCGGAGGTGAATCTTCCTACTTAATCTCAAAGTGCACTCTCCTTTCCTTATCTTTTTCTCTTGGTTGTTTGGATATGAAATAACTCTAAGTTACCTAAAAATGACATCTCTAGAATAGATAATCTTATGGGCTGGTGGATTCCAAAGCTTATAACCTTTAACATTATCACCATATCCAATGAAAATTCACTTTTCAGCTTTTGGGTTGAACTTAGATCATTTTTCTTTAGGCACATGAACATAAGCCTCATAGCCAAATACCCTTGAATGTGAAACAAAAGGTTTCTTACCTGTCCACACTTCATAAGGAGTTGTTTCAAGAGCCTTGCAAGGAGATCTATTCAACAAGTAACAAGCAGTACTCACAGCTTATGTCCAAAAGCATCTATTCAATTGTGAACCACTTAGCATACTTTTGGCTCTTTCCATGATTGTCTGATTCATCCTTTCTTCCAGTCCATTCTGCCATGGAGTATATGGAGTAGTCTTTTGTCTAACAATTCCTTCATGCTTGTAGAATTCATCAGCCCCCAAAGCAATATTCCCCTCCATTGTCATATCTCAAAACCTTTATTTTACTATCTTATTACTTTTCAACTAAGGCTTTAAATTCCTTAAACTTACTGATACTTCAGATTTATGTCACATAAAATAAATCTAGGTAAATCTTGAGACATCATCAATGAAGGAAACAAAATATCTAGATTTTCCAATTGATTCAACATCCACAAGACCAAATACATCCAATGAATAAGTTCCAATTTATTCTTAGATTTATAACTACCTGAAGGAAATGAATTTCTATTCTATTTGCCAAACACATAATGTTCACAGAAATTAAAACTCTCATTAGAATAAGATAAACCGTCTAACAATGTTTAATTCAAAATGGTTTTTAAACTAGTTTCACTTATGTGGCCCAATCTGCGGTGCCACAACATACAAGTATTTTTAGATTTTTTAGTTACATTGGTAGAGTTATAAATAGTAGTGGCTTCTAGCTTAAACAGAGTCCCCTTCCTTGTGCCTCTCACTATCACCAAACTCCCTCTTACCAATCTGTAACCATGCTTATCAAATGTTACATGCATTCTAGCATCATTCAACTTAGAAACCGAAATCAAATTCCTAGCTAAACCTGGAATATGCAAAACACTAGGGAGGGTTTTCATCCTCCCATCATTGAAACACAATTGTACCTTGCCCCAACCAATGATAGGATATGAACTATTTCACCAAAGTATACTTCACCTCCATCATACTTCTCGTATGTGTAAAACCATTCTCTATGAGTTATATGATGGGAGCAACATGAGTCAAGCAACCACTTTTTGTTAGACATAAAACTACAAGAATGAATCAAAACATCATCACCTAAATTTGAGGACTTCTCTGTGGAGGAATCAAATTGCTTCTTTTTATTCCGACATTCCTTTTTCACATTTCCCCTCTTTCTGCAGATCCAACACTTCACTTTGTTCTTTTTGCCAAGAGTCTTAGATCTACCCTTAGAACTGTCCTTGGGTCCCTTTTGATCTCCTTTTTGTCCTCTTTCCTTGACCTTCCCCTGACATGGAGTGTATCCTTTGAACTATCCATAACCTTCTTTCTCATTTCCTGTGCCAACAGAGTTGCAACAAGAGCATCCGATTTCAGAACTTTGAGATTAGCACTAATAGCAAGGATAACATTTTCCCACATGACTCAAGCAAAGAAGAAAGTAACATGATACATTTATCTTCTTCATCTTTCTTAACATCAACAGAAGCCAAATGACTCAAAATCAAATTAAATGCATTCAAATGATCTGCTATCGAATCACCCTCCTTCATTTTAAGTGAAAATAACTTTCTTTTTAGATAAAGTTTGTTTACCAGACTTTTGGCTTGGTAGACCTCACTCAATCGTTTCCATAATTCAAATGCAATTTTTCTTTAGAGACATTCAGTAGGACAAAATCTACAAGACACAACCAGATTGTACCCCGTACCTTTTTGCCCATCTTGTCCCACTCATCTTGACTGGTTGCATTGGGTTTCTTTTCTTTTGTTGCAACCAACTATTGATCTCTTTCTTCAAGTAGATCCTCTATTTTCAACTTCCACAACTCATAACTCATTCCATTGAATTTTTCAATATCCAATCGAGATGAGGATGCAGCCATGGCTTCTACACAAAATCTGGAATACAAATTCAACCAGAACTCCCACTACAACTCAAAAAACTTTCACACTTCCACCCAAGACACAAAACTAGCCAAGCTTTGATACCAAAAGCTAGAAATGAAGGCAAACAACTATAGAATGGAAATGTGATTTAAACTGTTATAAATCTAGTGCATAATCAAATGGAGATTATAAGAAATCAAATCAATGATACAAAGAAATAAAGGAACAGAAAAATTGAACACATAACACAGTGTTTACATGGAGAAACTCTTTCAGGTGGAAAACTCCACACAAGAAGAGATGCACCAGTCTGTATTAACTTCAATAGAGTTTAAAATACATCACTAACAACCTCCTCTTTAGTCTTTAATCTAGGAACACCTATTTTTTCAGTCTCAACTCTCTACCACACCCCAGTCATAATACAACATGCCCTCATTAAAAGAGTGTTTCCATCTAGGGAAAAAACCCTAACATAAATTCTATTGTTAGATTTGCAACCTAATGCTGAATGGTCTAGATTGACTATAAAAATTAAAATATTTTACAAGGCAATTTTCTTTAAAAAAATTCCTTTGGGGTCAGCCCCTGGACCCCCGAAGGAAAATTATAGCCCTTGGATCCCCGTCCAGTACTGGGATCCAAATGAGGCTAAAACAAGACCATTGCTTGGTGAAGACATCTTCCCTTATGGAAATTTACAAACAACATTAGGAGTAATTAATTACATAAGATTTATAAGGTTGATGGCACCTTAATCCTAACAATTATGTTTATGATAGTCACTAGGAAGGGAAGATTGAAGTAGAGTTGCAACCTCTATCTATTCTCTAACTTTTGAGAATGTACCCTCCCGTCTCACAGTTGGCAACTCATAGCGGATTGATCAAATGCCACTCCAAAGGACCAAAAATTGTAAATTCATAATGTAGGAAATGGGTGAATCTAAAATCTAATGCCTAAAGAGTGAATGGAGTGTTTTTTTTTCTTAAATACGAATCCATACTGTAGACACCAAAAATTGACTAACACTATTTCCATGTCATTGTGCTTCATCGACATCATTTCCCTAATTTATTAATTATTCTTCATCAACCTTCATTATTCTTCAATTCATATTAATTAAATAATTTTTAATTATTTAATTAATATACTAACGCTTCCTCTATGTGACTAATTAAATAAATTTATTTTATTTAATTAAATCACTCTAACTCTTATTTATCCTCCCACAAATTCCTCATTTTTCATCCTCACATGAATTAATAAATTTATTTATTTAATTTCCTTAGTCAATCTCCTAAAATCTCTCCACTAATCACTCCTAAATTCTTTCCATAAATCACTCATCTTAACTATGCAAACAAAAAGAGCAACTATGATGCAACTCTTCCATCAAAAAGTTAACTCTTAATCAAACTTCAATCAATTTAGCAACTATGATGCAAATCTATTAAATCAAATTAGTTAACTATCAATCAAATTGGAATCAAATGTAGTTAGCAAATCACTTAATTTGTTAACTTTTCTCATTAATTCTTCTCAACTAATTACAACCATTGATCTTCTAATCTATCCTCCACCGTTGATTCTTGATTTCAAAAATCTATAAATTCTCCTCATTCAAATCATTTGGATAATAACACACACATTTGCACACTTATGCTACCAAATTACTTTCGCGAATTCAATCATCTTCACATCAATCTCATATTTTATTTTGGTTATTGCTATAGTGTAGAGCAATCCACAATACAAAAAGACACCAAGGAATGCATATCATGATGACAGTATTAGTTTAATGTTTGCATTTAGTTTAGTTTTGCATTGTGATAATTCCTTGAAGGTATTGAAGAATTTGGGATAGGAGCTCATTCTGTGATTTCCTTTGCATTCCATTTTCTATCATACACACATACTACATAGTCATACTACATTTTGTATGGGCAATTAAACACATTAACCCTAAAAGACCTATAATTTTGAGGTGATGGGCCACACTTTCTCTAAACCGCTTACTATTCAATGGCTATAATAAATGTTTTCCCATATATACTTATCATTGCATGGGGATATTACATGTTTCCCTAAGTTCACTACAATTTCATTTATTATTGCACCATCATTTGCCCTTAATTGATTATAATTTCATTGGTGCTTGCACCCCTTTACCCCTAATTGTCTATAATTTCATTGGTGATCACACCCATTTTCCCCTATTTACCTATAATTTCACTGGGAATCACACCATATGCCCTTAATTAATGTAAAAAGGCATGTGATTGAAACCTAAATTTGAAAAAATAAAATTCACATGACAAATGATTGGACCTAATTAAAAGTTACCTCTAAAATATCGACAGGACCAAACTACAATAAATAGTATGGCGACCTAATGCTATTCTAAGATATTAAATATTAATTTGTTGGTGATCTAAAGCTACATGCTTGAAAATACAATCAAATTTGGGTGAAAGCATATGCTGCCAAAACTGGTAATATTCACCATTTTCAACCCCTAAAAGTAAAAAAATTGCCAATTGGTAATAAACTGCCACTAAATTTTTTCTTGCTTTTCTTTAGCCAAACATCTCAACAAATTGCCCAAGATCCTATTTACCACTTATTTTGCCCATTAGTGTATGGTTGATATGTTGAACTAAATTAACTACATGGACTACATCATTATTTTTATTACATGGGATGAATGTGCCATCTTAGAGAATCTATCCACAACTACAAATATTGAATCATACCCTCTATGTGTTCTTGGCAATTCTAATACAAAATCCATACTTATATCCTCCCAATGTCTCTCAAGAACTGGGAGTGGTTGATACAAACCAACATTTTGACTGCCTCCTTTTGCAACTTGATAAGTCCTGCAACCTTGAACAAATTTCCTCACATCCTTATATATTTGTAGCCAAAAATAATTTTCATTTAGTAATGCTACTATCTTGTCTACTCCAAAATGTTTTGCTAAATCACCACTATGTTTTTCCTTAATCAATTTTTCTCTCATAAAACTTCTTAAAATGCACACATGATTACCCTTAAGCAAAATCACATTTTGAATCAAGTAATCCAACTATTAGTTCTACCCATGCTTACTAGTTCATTACATGTTTTCCATGTTTTCACAAAATTTGGATCAACCTCATACAAATGCTTCAATTCTTCTTGAATCCAAGTACCTCTAATCTCATCTCCATTAGCAAATTCCATCTCCTACTCAACGCATCTACAACCTTATTTGATTTTCCACTCCTATGATTCAACACAAAAGAGCAACTTTGCATAAAATCAACCCATATAATGTACCTTTGGTTTAATTTAGCTTGACTATTCATATATTTTTAATGATGATTAGTATATAATACAAACTCCTTTGGAAACAAGTAGTGTCTCCACTTCTTCAATGCTTGAATTATGACATAAAATTCTTGATCATAAACTAGATATATCCTTCTTGTATCATTCAACTTTTCACTTAAATAAGCTATTGCTCTACCTTCTTAGCTCAACATTTCTCCTATTACACTTCCACTTGCATCATAGTCCACCTGAAATACCTTGTTAAAATTTGATAATGCTAGCATTGGTTGTTTTATTATCTTTTTTATTAGCAACTCAAAACTCCTATTTTATTTTGATGTCCACTTGGAACTCCTTCTTATCTCCCCTCATAGTCTCAGTTTGATGTAGGAGCATCCCTGGTTCAAGAGCAATCTTGCATCAACCAAAAACATTTGCATTTTAGTTTGTTTGTAGTTCAGTTTGTTTCATTTCATTTTCCAGTTCAATTTAGGCAGTTCAGTCAGTAGCAATTTCTGTATTTTGGTCTACATTCTGCCGCAGTTGCATTTCACATCTTGCGGAGCTAGACTTAGCATCTAGATTCATTCATCTACATCATATCTAGAATTTAAAGCATTTGTATTAAGTATTGGAAAGTTATCGCTATCAGAAGATCAGTTGTTTTCTCATAACATAGCATCCTGACAGTCTCTGATAATTAGCTACAAGAGAAGACTTGCGGAGCATTCCTAGACTTGTGGAACTTAACGACACATCATTCAATGATCTTTGGTTCGTAGTTGACCTTCCCTAAGATCCGCACATCATTCCATTCATTTGTGGAGGTGTTCTACATGATTAGGTCCGACCTATCCATGTACACACGTTACAACTCTTCATTGGAGTTTGTGACCTTCCTTGGCTGACGCAGAGGAATCTATTATTCCAGAGATGATATATATACAATTAATCTTTCTAAATCTAATGCCTTGGCTACAAATTAGGGCACTAAATATGGAAAAGGGTCTGGTAAGTAGAATACGAAATAATGGAACCAAGGAGAAAAGAAGTAACATTAGAAATTGGCTACTCCTAAAAAAACTAATGAAGCCTCTTCATTCAAAGGTGAAAATCCTAAGAAGGAGAAGGCAAAGTGTTCCTATTGTAAAAAACCTAGTCATAATGAACACAAGTGTCTTAAGAATTAGATTGATCACCTTACACATATTATTGAAAAGATCAATATTACAATACTTGATTTTGTCAATGCGCAAAGGAGCTTCAATGCTATATCTTGTGCATATTTTGATATTCTGTAATCCGGCCTTTGAGCCCCAGTTGTAAGCCCGCATGATGCCGGCCAAATTGTATTTGAATTCTATTATATATTGAATGACTGGATCTATGTTTGTTTCATATATTTGAGTTGTTTCCGTTGTGTTTACTCTTGCTGCACGGGCTGGACAGTTCACTCTGTGAATCCTCCTACCGTACGACCCATAAGTTAATGGGGTGACAGAGTCATTTAGTGAGATTTTGGGGAAAGCACTAACAAAAGTTTGTAATTAAGACACATCAAATTGGGACATAAAGATACCAGTAGTGCTTTGGGTATAACACACAATGTATTTAAGTGGTTAACAAAGTACTACCCATTCCAATTAATCTGATTAGATGCAAATTTACTAGTTCAACACATAGTGCACAATTTACAAACTATAATTACTACAAGACCGAATGAGGGAGAGTTTCTTAAGCACCAATTAGTGGACTTGAAAAAATTGAGTGAAAATTGACTACTTGCAACCTACAACCAAACATAAGAAAAATGTAAACAACGGGCATGGCATGACCGAAGCTTAAGAAGCAAACAATTCCAACTATAAGATTTAGTATTGCTATATGATAGCAAATTTAAGAAAATGGGTAAGTTAAAGATAAGGTGGCAAGGACCCTACCATATAAATAGTATACAACCAACCAATGCAGTTCAACTTAAAACACTAAATCATGAAATTCTTGAATGATACGTCAATGATGCACAGTTAAAACATTATTACGAATTGCACTAAACCAAAGAACCAAAATATAATGTATACTATGTATTATAAATATACTATAAAACACACTTAGAAAAGGAAATAAGTTCCCACATAAAAACACAACTCACATGATCAACAATCAAACATGTCAGAACAATGACATTAACATCAAGGGAAGAAAACTCTATAAAAGTAGGTTAGGGGTGAGATCAAACACACAATGCAAATTCATAAGTCCTCATGTAAAGAGTAAGCAGCAAGCTAGTAAGTGAAGAAGAAGAAAAAGGAAGAGTGAAGAAAGGGAGAACAATGGCAAGTGTATCCACCCCAAAATTCATTGAGGCAAAGGACAAATACGATTACACAAATGAAAGAATTGGGATTGGAGATTAATATATACTTATCACTTTTGTCAAATCTTCTCCAAGATGTAAAGAAAGGAGGCACTAAATTTGTAGAACCAGCTACTTCAGTGGCTATAGAGAGAGGGTATATGGACTTGGGCGATAAATTAAATAATTCATGACATGGTCCAAACATGGGAGAACACATATGAATAGATGAAAGCAAAATACTATTGCATACTACTTTAAAACAAATAAAGTATAGTAATAACAATTTTGATAGTCGTTGATGTCTTGAGGACAAGGCAATGCTTTAAGTCGCATGAGGATGTTAGCATGGAAAACATCATCGCTACTTGCACAACATAAATAGAGCAAAACCAATACAATACCTTCAACCAACTTACAACACATCCAACAAACATCTCAAGGGAGAAAGACACGTCTCCATGCATTTATGTACATATATATCAGATAGAAATAGATAAGGAAAAGAAGTATGATAGAGAAGGTATAAGGAGATACAATAAACTACCCAAGCATATGTGATGTATATAACTATGCTTGCGATAAAGGATGTACGTTGTATAAGGAATCTGTGATATGGATATATGAATAGACCTATCTTATGGTGTCAATGAATGTTTAATATTGTTTGAATCTTTATGTTATACATATATTACTTACCACACTCTTCTGATTTCCTTTTGTCTATATCACCCTAAGATTAACTTATCTGACATAAGTAGTACAGAACTTAGACCTACATTTTATTGTCAACAATGCTATTCCTTAGTCTTACTGAAAATTAAATTAACATCCAAGTAGACAATCACAAACTTACCCAAAAATTGCTTTAGGACCTCATTCGCTATCAACATAGATGTACTTGGTGTGTTGGTTAACCCAAAGGGTATGACCAACCATTCGCACAACCCTTCATTTGTCTTGGATGTAATTTCCCACTCATCCCCTTCTCTGATTTTTCTTTGATGATAACTACTCTTCAAGTCAATCTTAGTGAAATACCTTATTCAACTCAAATAGTCCATTATGTCATCCATTCTTGGCAATGGGAACCTATATTTTATATTGTTCTTATTTACTACTCTAGAATATATACACATCCTCCACTCACCATCCTTCTTGGGTTCTAGTATCATAGGTACTGCACATGGGATTAAATTCTCTTTGATCAACTCTTTTCTTAACAATTCTTGCACTTGCTAGTTTAACTCATTTTTATTGGTGTCATCCTATGCGTCGCCTTATTTGGCAAACTTGCCCTTGGAATTAGACCCATATGGTGACTGATAATCCTTATCAGTGGTAATCCATGCCACACATTATTTGATATGATGCTTGTGTATTCTTTCAACAATTATGAAACTTCTTCCCGCGGTATCTCTTCTACATTTGCAGTGGTGCCTGTTGTGCTTGTGTTGTTGTATACCTTAGAATTAATACAAAACACATATTTTCATGCCTCAAGCCACCTAAGAACTTCCTTCCATCCACCAAACAAATTTTGGTTCTCATGCAAATATGTCATTTTTTTTCTTTTAGTGGAATCAACTGGTGTCTCTTACCATTCATTATTAGACTATAAGTATTTGGTCTTCCATCATGTATAACACTTCTATCGAATTGTCATGGTCTTCCCAATAGTAAATGACACATCCATTGACATTATATCACACAAAACTTCATCATGGTATGCATCTATCTTGAATTTAACTAAACATTATTCCTTCACTAACACTCTATGTCCTTTTACAACCAAGCAATCCTATATGGTTTGGGGTTGTCTGCCCTTTCTAACTTTACCTTTTCAACCATCTCTTCATACACCAAATTATCTATACTACCACCATCTCTAACAACCTTGCAGGACTTACCTCCTAATTTGCATATTATTCTAAACAACCTTTTCCTTTGTATTGGTTCTTCCTCATAATCATGTTTTAATAGAGCTCTTCTTATAGCAAGTGACTCACCTCTCTTTGGTTCATCCTTAAAGCTACTTGATCTCTCAGACTCCTCATCTACATGTGCAACTCTTGCTTTCCTTTCTAGTCTCCTATTAGGGTTTCCTTGAAATTGATGGCATTCAAATGCTTGATGTCCTTCTCCACATCTAAAATATGTTCCCCTAAGGGTCCTCCCATCACCTCCACCATATCTTCCCCTACCTCTTTGATATCCATAAGCTCTGTCATTGCAATAATAATTTCGGTCATCTTTGTCCTTTCAATCTAGATTACTTCCTTCCCTATTGTTGTGGTGGGAGTTACCACCTCCTCCTTCCCTATAGTATGGGCCACTACTTTTAGGATCCTCCGTATATGACCTCCTATTGTCGTAATGAGACCCATCTTCTTGAAACCCCCTTTCTCTACCTCTCTAGACTGATTTTGCCTATCTCCAAATCTTTTGCTCTAATATTTTCATGATTAATGCCATCTAATGTGCCTCCTTTATTGTCTGGATATTCAACATACTCAATTCTTCCTATATTGATTCTCTCAAACCATTAATGTATCTAGCCAATTTCTCTGCTCCCTCATCATGGTGTCCTGAATGGATTGTTAGTCTATACTAGTATTCTTCAGTATAATCCTTGATGGTCGCCTTGCTAGTCACATAATCAAACTAATCAATCTCACAGCAATTTCAAAGAGAATTAGAAACAATGACAGGAATAAAAATGTCTCTTTCATAGTCTTAACAACAAAATACCAAAATGACAAGAAGTATGAAAATGCAGACAATATAACAGAGAATCACAGAGACAACATGTAAAAACTCAAATCCTCAGTGTTTTATTCTCTTATCAAAGCATTACAAAACTCTATCTATCGGCTTGCAGCAATCAGCCTTTTCTAAGTGCATAAAAAAAATAATCTATCTCCTAAACTCTAATCTATCTTATGCCTTATGTTGTTTTACTTCACCTCTTCTGCATTCACTTCCATCCCCTCTCTGCATTCTCTCTAAAATGACCTTGATGTCGGCCTTTTTACCCAAAACTCTATTGTTTTTTGTTGTTTTCTCATTGGCCTGCCTTTTTCTGCTATGTAACCGCTCCAGATTCTTTGTTGCCCATTCTAACTATCGATGCAATCAACCACCAAATTATTCTGCCTAATCTGGAAGAGTAACCATTGACTGAGTGCAGAAAGGCCCCTTTTTAACCAAGTTCCTGCCATGCAGAAGACAGAAGCTTCCTTGCCATTCGTGGGTGATAGGAAATTCCCTATAACTCCCAATTTGCACAGCGACAAGAGCTACAGAAGAACAAATGATAGAAGGCAAGCACCAGCTAAAAGAAAACAAAACAAAAAGGAACTAAAAACCAAAAGGATAGGAGCATGATGCCCCTGCATTAGACTCACCAAACAGAAAGAAATCATGAGCTTCTGCTCATGAGGTTTGCTACAGAATGACCCTGCTTAATGATCTCCTCCTCAGTGAGCCAAGAAGAATCTTTAACCGAATGATTGCTCCATTTGACAAGATACTTGTAGTACTCATGCTTACGAGTCTTCTTTAGCAATTGCTTATCTAGAATGCATTCAATCTGTGGTGGAGCAATGACTGTCCTAGATTGCTTTCCATGAGATGAATTAGCTGCTTCAGCTTCATCTTCCTCTTTATCCCCCTTGTATGGATATAAATCTGCCACGTTAAAGATGGGAGATATAATCAAATCTGCAAGTAGTGATATTTCATATGCATTGGCAAAAAATTTCTGAAGGATTTGGCATGGACCGATCTTCTTCATCTGAAGTTTATTGTATGTTCCTATAGGAAATCTCTCCTTTCAAAGATGTGCCAATACAAGGTCTCCAACCTGAAACTGTAACTCTCTTTTCTTTTGATCAGCATGCTTTTTGTACTGCAAATTGCTGTCCTCAATGTTATGCTTCAACTTTTCTTGAATGTAATGAATGACTTGAGCAAATTCTTCCCCATCTGCACTCCTCTTCTCCATTCCAGCAAGATCACGAAGTTCAAATACACCTCTCAGATGCATACCATACACCACATAGAAAGGACTGAAGCCTGTGCTTTTATTTGGGGAATCATTATATGCAAATTCAACTTGTGCTAACATGAGATCCCAACTTCTAGGTGAACTACCAACAAGGCATCTTAACAAATTGCCAAGGCTTGTATTAATAACCTCTATCTGTCCATCCATTTGTGGATGATAAGAACTAAAATTCAGATTTGTACCCAAATTCCTCCAAAAATGACCCACAAACTTAGTATCCCTGTCAGAAATTATGCTTCTTGGAATACCATGTAGCCTTACAACTTCTTTAAAGAACAAATTGGCAATGTTAGTGGCATCATTAGTCTTTTTGCAGGGTATGAAATGCACCATTTTAAAAATCGATCTACCACAACAAAGATTGAATCATTACCCCTTTGTGTACGAGGCAAACCCAAAACAAAATCCATATTCACCAAATCCCAAGGCTTGGTTGGAACTGGTAATGGTTGATAGAGCCCCACATTTTGACTTCTTCCTTTATCATGTTGACAAATTCTGCACCTTTCCACATACCTTTTCACATCTGCCTTCATCTTTGGCCAATAATAATGAGTGCTCAGCTGTAGAAAAGTTCTATCCTGTCCAAAGTGACCAAAAAGACTACCACTATGTTTTTCTTTCAACAAATTATCTCTCATGGAGCTTCTAGGGATACACAACTTGTTTTCCTTAAAAAACAAACCTTCTTGAATCATGTAATCAATCCATGGCTCTTTATTCCGACAAACAGGATCATTACAAGCTACAAATGCTTCTCCAAAATATGCATCCTCTGCATACAACTCTTCCAAACTTTCAAACCCCACACTGTTAGTTTGTATTTCACTCAAAAATAAATTCTTCCTACTTAGGGCATCATCAACTCTATTCATTTGACCACTTTTATGCTTCAAAACAAAGTTAAAACTCTAAATATACTCAACCCATTTAGCATGCCTTTCATTCAATTTGTGTTGGTTGTTAATACACTGCAAAGCATGGTTATCTGTATACACAATGAACTCCTTAGGCAATAGCTAATGTCTCCATTTCTTGAGGGACTAAACCAAAGCATAAAACTCCAAATCATAAGAAGAATACTTCCTTTTTGCCAAATTTAATTTCTCACTAAAATATGCAACCGATTTTCCCTCTTGACTTAAGACTGCCCCAATAGCTAACCCACTAGCATCACACTCTACTTGAAACACTTTATCAAATCAGGCAAAGCAAGTATGGGATGTTCACTCACCTTCTTGAGAAATATGAAATTTTCTTCAACCTCTTTAGTCCAAAAAAATGGTCTTTTATTCCCCTTAATAGTCTCCAATATAGGTGCTACTACATGCTTGAAATTTCTTATAAACTTTCTATAAAAACTGGAAAGACCATGAAAACTCCTTACCTCCATGACACTTCTAGGAGATGGCCAATCAAGTATGGCCTGAACCTTCTTCTTATCCATCTTCAGCCCTTCTTTTGACACCACAAAGCCCAAGTAAACCAGTTCGGTCTGCATAAACACACACTTCTTCAAATTGATCTCCAACTTTTCTTCATGTAGCCTCTTCATAACCTGCCTCAAATGTTCTATATGCTTCTCTTTGGACCTGCTAAACACCAAAATGTCATCTAAATATACAACCATAAATTTACCAATAAATGGTTTCAGAACCTCATTCATTAACCACATAAAAGTACTAGGGGCATTAGACAATCCAAAAGGCATAACCAGCCACTCATACAACCCATCACTAGTCTTAAAGGTTGTTTTCCATTAATCCCCTGGCCTAATTCTTATTTGGTGATAACCACTTTTCAAATCTATCTTAGAAAAATACATGGAACCACTCAAACAATCAATTACATCTTCAATTCTATGTATGGGAAACCTATATCTTATTGTGATTTTATTTATTGCCCTTGAATCAGTACACATGCGCCATTCCCCTCCTTTCTTTGGAACCAATACTGCAGGAACAACACAAGGGCTTAGACTTTCCCTTATCAATCCCTTCTTCAAAAGGTCCTCCACTTGCTTCCTTATCTCCTCATTTTCCATAGGTGTTAACTTATATGCAGCCTTATTTGGAAGGCTAGCACCCAGAATTAAATCCATATGATGGCTAATGCTTCTATTAGGAGGCAATTCATTAGGCAAATTAGTTGCAACAATGTCCATATTCTCATTCAACATGTCTTGTATTTCAATAGGCAAATCATCCAATTTTGTAGAAGTCATTACACATCTAAGTTTAGGAACCAAAGCATAACCAATTTCTTCATTCTTCAAATCTTTCAAAAACTCTTTACCACTTACCATCATTACCTTACTACTGCTGCTGTTGTTGTCCTCTTCTTTCTCCTTTATGGACAGCAAGGTATGCTTCTCTCCATCCTTCTCAATGGTATAAGTATTCTCCTTCCCATCATGCACTGATTTCCTATCAAATTGCCACGGTCTTTCAAGCAAAACATGGCACACATCCATGGGCATTATATCACACAAAACACAATCCTTATAACTACTAATCTAAAAATCAACATAGGCCTGCTCACCAACCAATATTTGATGGCCTTTTTCTAACCAAGTCACTTTATATAGAGTAGGGTGTTTAATCCTTTTAAGATTCAACTTTTCTACCATCTCAGTTGCAACAATATTATCAGTGCTACCACTATCTATAATGAACTTACAACATTTGCCTTGTGACTTACACTTGGTTTTGAACAATGCTCTCCTTGTATTAGCTCTTGACTCTCTTTTTGTGGCTTCAATAACACCATCTTAAGCATTAAAGACTCACCTGATTCAGCTTCATCCTTGTGGTGTACTTGTGATCCCACACTCTCTTGATCAGCATGAACAACTTGATTGCTTCTCTCAAATTTTGAATGTCCTCCTTGTGATGATTCAAAGCATTCCCAACTCTTGTGCCCATATTGATTGCACTTGAAACATTTTCTGGCAAATCATTTTCCTCTACCTTTTGAACCACCTCTTCCATAAGACCTTCCTCCTCTATTTTGATAACCACCTCTATCATTGTTGCTAGTCCCACTGGAACTTCCAGCCTCTTCTCCTTGATGATGTTGTTTCCCCTACTTGTTTGTTGTCCCCTTCCTCTAAAACCTCTTCCTGTCTTCTTCTCTTGCTGACTTTGCTTCCTTTGTAGCTTTTCCTCTGCCTTTAAGGCAAGTTGGTAAGCCTTTTCTAGGTTCCTCAGGGACAAGAGACTCATTTCGTCTTGCAAACTATACTTGAGACCATTCACATATCGGGCTATCTTCTCTACATCTTCTTCAGCATGCCCAGACCGAATTACTAACTTGTAGAATTCCTCTGTATAGTCTTTCACAGACATATCTTTCTACTTCAAATTCTGCAATTTCTTAAAGAGATTAGCTTGGTAATCACTTGGCAGAAATTTGGCCTTCAACTTGGCCACCATTCGATTCTAACAATTAATCTTCTCCTTATTTCTCCTTCTCCTCTTAGTTTGGACAAAGTCCTACCACATGGCAACATGGCCCTTCACTCTGGTGTAGGCAAACTTTACCCTTTTCTCCTTTTCTACACCCTCATATTCGAAATACTTATCTAAGTCATTGATCCAGTCTATTAAATCTTCACCATTAAAGCTTCCGGCATAAGTTGGCAACTCTATCTTGGGTTTAGAACCCAAACTCATGACTGACTTCAGCAGTTTTTCACCAAATTCTTCTTCTTGATCTACTTGTCCTTCCTCATTCTCTTCTCTCTGTTCTTCTTCTTCCTCATCACTCACTTCCACAACATCAAGGTTTCCTCCCCTCTGTGCCCTCTCAAGAGCTTCCATCCTTGCAACCAAATTCTGCAACAACTCAGGATCACCATGGTCTCTTCGGCCTCTGCCTCGGCCTCCTCCTTTGCCCATTCTTCTTGGAGGCATATTGACCACTTACCAATACCCATTCTCAACCTATCTTTGATACCAATCTGATGGCCACCTTGCTAGTCACATAATCGAACCAATCAACTTCACAGCAATTTCAAAGAGAATTAGAAACAATGACAGGAATAAAAATGCCTCCTTCACAGTCTTAACAACAGACTACCAAAATGACAGGAAGTATGAAAATGCAGACAATATAATAGAGAATCACAGAGACAACATGTAAAAACTCAAATCCTCATTGTTCTATTCTCTTATCAAAGCATTACAAAACTCTATCTATCGGCCTGCAGAAATTGGCCTTTTCTAAGTGCATCTAAAAAACAATCTATCTCCTAAACTCTAATCTATCTTCTGCCTTCTGTTGTTTTACTTCACCTCCTCTGCATTCACTTCTGTCCCCGCTCTGCATTCTCTCTAAAACAACCCTGATGTCGGCCTCTTTACCCAAAACTCTGTCATTTTTGTTGTTTTCTCATTTGGCCTGCCTCTTTCTGCTATGCAACTATTGGCCTATATCTTCTTTCGTTGTAGTTGATTCATCTTCCCTGTTGTTCACTAGGAATGGAGGCACGTTGTTATGCTTTTACAACTACCGCTCCAGATTCTTCGTTGCCCATTCTAATTGTCTATGCAATCAACCACCAAATTATTCCGCCTAATCTGGAAGAGTAACGGTCAACTGAGTGCAGAAAGGCCCCTTTTTAACCAAGTTCCTGCCACGCAGAAGACAAAAGCTTCCTTGCCATTCGCAAGCGACAGGAAGTTCCTTATAACTCCCGATTTGCACAGCAACAGGAGCTACAGAAGAACAAAAACCAGAAGGCAAGCACCAGCTAAAAGAAAACTAAAGCAAACAAAACAAAAAGGAACTAAAAACCAAAAAGATAGGAGCACGATGCCCTTGCATCAATCATTCACAATCATATCCCTTTGCTTTAGGTTGTGCAGCGCCTTTAATAATTCTAATTGATAATTTATAGGAATGAACTTAGATTTGATTTTCTTCACCATTTTGTCTTATTTCCCAATACTAGGCTTACCTTTCTTATTTCTTTCTAGTTGGAACTCCTTCCACCAAATGGTGGCATGACCCTTCAACTTAGTCTTAGCAAATTTTACTTTGTCTGGGTCATCAATATCTTCATGCTCAAAATGTTCTTCTAAATCAGTTATCCAATCTATCAATTCTTTAAGATTTAGACTACCAAAATAATCTGAAATATCTACTCTAGTTTTCTTACCATTACATTATATAGCTTTCAACATTATTTCTTCCTTGTCTTTCTCTTCGCTTTCACTTTGCTAAATAGGGTTGACTTCTTGTTCTTGATCACTTTCATCATCTCTAGGGTTAGGGTTTCTTTTGCGGTCTTCTTCAAAGGTATCCATCTAGATCTTCATAGCCTTCACCATCTCAAGCAACTCTTCCATTCTTCCAACAACATTAACAATACCATGTCCTCTTTGTGAGGGCGTCTTGAATTTGGTGTAAATTGCCTTAAATTAGCAATCTGTCCACAATCACCGCTACAAACTACCTCACAATTGACACTTTATTTATAAGCTTCTTGTGGATTGCCTCAGTTCGATTGTCTATTTACAACCAGTAAGTTCACATGGATCTTTTATCCAAGACTTTTCCTGCTAGAAGATACCCTTATTTAATTCATACAAAGTATAAAAAAACACAACTTTTATTGAGATAAGAGTTGCATTACAAATTCCAAGTGCACAACCAATTAAACATGAAATTCTACAATGCACTTCCTCTTCTTAGTATACCTTAACTTACCAAACTCATATCATGACTCATGAACTCGTCACTAGGTCAACACTCCACCTGCTAATCTTCTCCCTCTTTTATCAAACTCATTTAACAAACCGCATTGACCAGGCTCTGATACCATCTAATGTAGTCATGGCCAGAGGGTCCAATGAAGGATCCAACCATGTAGCCAGTTAAACAAACACACAACAACACTTAATAGAGCAACAAAACAACAACTAGTTCTATATTCATTCGCAGTCTACTGCAACGGGCTTTCGGCATGTGAGGCCTTAGCCATTTAATTACAAATGGGCAAATTTCAACACTCAAAAAGATATTGCAATACAACACCAAGCCAAGTTATCTTCTACTTTCTTCCCACCTTCTAATGATCTTTAAATATTCTTTTATATTAGCTCTTAGCCTTAGGAATGATCCCAGTCGGTCACCTAATGAAACATGTGGTCGACAAAACACATAAGTGAATCTTCTGGAGTGAATTTGATGATGGGTCAATGGATCTTGATGTGGTTTATACCATAAGGTCTTTTGGATCCAATGTACCTTGATATGGAAGTTGTTGTAAGCTATGAACAATAAATTGTTTGCTTTTCTGTTATGCTTAGTAATGGATCAGAAATTGATATATGCCTTTGTGGTGACTAAAAACTTTAGGAAATTGAATGCAACATTGTAGGATCAATGTAGAACATGTTCTACCAACAAGAAGGTGAGATATTCTAATGTGGTAAAATGTGGTAGGATCTTCGGTGGTTAAAGATTGAAATGCAAAAGAAAACTTGTAAACAAAACAAACAAGTGAAAGAAAATATTTTTGGGTGATGCAAGATTGCTTACACCTTGGGATGCTCCTACCAATTATGGTGAAGATGACCAATTTCTTAACGTACATGCTTTTCTTTCATATGATTCACCTTGTCAAATGAGGGAGTTGTGGGCTCATGTATATGTTGTCTATAAATTCTTGAACCTTGTATTTGAATGTAATGTCTATATCCTTAGAATATCGATGTGTATGATGGTAAGGATAAAAATATTTAGCCTTATGTGGTTTGATAAGAGGTGAGGTCATGGGAGTGTGCTTCAAAAATTATTCTAACATCATAGGCTTTGGAGGTACAGTAGGTTGTTGCAATGGAACATCATGGCCTCCAGCTAGTTTAGGATAGAATAGCATGGGATTAAAGGTAGCTTTAAGCAATATATAAGCCATGTGGATCACATAATAAGGATCAAAAGATAAATAATGAGAAGGCATCACTATGTCCATACTATCATCATGGGCACTAAGTTTAGAAAAATAAGCAATGAAAGAATGTGTTGACTTCATGAAAGAAGTGTAAAGCAAACAAGATGAATCAAACCATTGAAAAGATTTACCACTCAAATAAAGTCTCAACTCGCTAATCAATAAGAATGATTTAACATGAGATGAAGCATTTGTAGTAGCATCATAATCATCATGTAATAACTCCTCACTAAGGCTCATAGTATCATCATGTAATGTAGGAAAGGGCAATGAAGCATCAACAATGCCTACATAAGAGGCTAATGAAATACCATCAATATGTATGCCATCATCATGGGAGGTACCACTGCGTGAAAAGCTATCATGAATATCCATAGGCTTCACATGAGGTGTAGAAGAATGATCATCATGAAACACATCATCATGTATAAAAGAAGGTAGCATATCAAAAGAACATGGCTCTATGGACATAGCACCATAATGACATGTAGGAGTAACATCATAAGGTGCAACAATGTCATGAGTAGGTGAAACTAGTCTATCCTCATCAATGGCCCTCACACTAGGTATATCACTAACATATGGTGAGTCCTTACTAGGCACATGCTTATCACTATCACAAGCCATAGGATAAATAGGATCAACATGAGACTTATGGACAACTAAAGTAGGTATTTCTCAAATAGAAGGATAAGCAATACCAAACTCTATGAAGGAGGAAAGTTCACAAATATGATGAAACAACACCTTCATAGAAGATACATCCCCATCCATGGAATAGAAAGTCATAAGAGCTTATGAGTCTAGTTTATGACTCAATTTTGTTAGAATTTACTATCCATTTGTTGTAGTTATCATGGACTTTGGTACTTAGATCTTGATCTTTTCATGACATTTCCTCAAAACGATAAGATATTGGGCATAGGTTATTTCCTATAATATTTAATGACATTGACATGCTATATGAACTATCTATGTTAATTTTACATGTGGTTAATGAATGTTACTATAAGATAATTACATATATGTAATTATTGTGTGTATTAATATTGTTATGCAAATATAATTAGCAACCTATAAAGTCGAGGAAGATTATGTCAGTTGGTTACTCACCATCAAAGTCAAACAAGGTGGTTGTTCAAATGTCAAATGGAGGGAAGATAACGACCTTGTAACTGGTCTTAATTACTTGTTGAGCGAATATAGGAGTTATTGTTGTGCTAGATCTGTGTTAAAGCAAGCATGCTTGACCAGATTCCATGCATGCATAACCTCCTCTCCACTTTGTATGCTTTCCCTAACATGGCGTCCTCCTATTCTAGTGGAGTTGACTGCCTTGCTAGGTAGTTGGTTTGTAGTTTTCTTTCTATAAATAAAACTCACATGCTCCTTCTGAGGGGTTGATTAATCTGAGGTTGTACTTGCATTATTAAGTTTTTCAGTAATACAGTTATGCTGCTCATTTGTACTCATGTTTTCTAATGAATAAAATGAAATTATAAATTCGCATCTCTGAGTTTACATTTCTCTTAAGGGATACTCATCCAAGGGGGGCCACTTGGTGAGCATTCCATCCTTTAGTTTAGTTGTTATTTTCTGTTAGGCAGTTAGTTAAATCTGGCATTGAATGTTCCTACAGCCACTAGAATTCCATTCTGTGTCTATTCTTGCAGCCAAAGTAGACAGAGTAGTTTCTTGTTTGTTTGCCCATATTTTCATTTTTCATCATGCACTTCAGCTTAGTATAGTTTTTGGTTGGTGTTCAACATTCATGTTATTTCTTTCCAAGTAGTTTACTTTCAGCATTATGTCTTTCTTAGCTGTAGAATGAATATGGCTACTTTGGAGTTCCTAGTGCACATACTGTGCTGACCCATTTCAAGTTCACGTCCCTGTGTTGACTAGTTAAATGCATCTTCATAGTGATTAAGACAACTATTCATGTTAGATGTCCAATCTCTAAGTCACAACTTTATGGGATTAGTTGTTAAATCATTGTAGGAGACCAACATTTTTGGCGTCGTTGTCGGGCATGGTGTCAAACTAGAAAGATCTTTGGAGTCATCTTTAGTATTATTTCTTGCAGAAGTTTTTTTAAGTGTGCTCTTAGTATATCCTTTATTTAGGAAGTAGCGACCCACAATCTGTTCACAACATTCTTTGTGTGAGTTGGCTGATACTGAGTATATATTGCATGCATAGAGGTAGAAGAAGAGATGCTTTAGGGAGATTCCTTCCTAATGATCCAAATTATCTAGCAGAAAAAGCAGAAGTGAATCCTTTTCTTGATGCATTCCCTGATTTGAATAGTTCTGAAACATCATCTGAAGAACAAGCTGCCCAAAACGGACCCAATCAACTTACCTTTCCATTTCTTATTGCTCATCAAAATGAAGTGGATAACCTCAAAAACATCCTTGCTTCAGCTCTCCGCAAGTTCTATAGACTTGCAACAGAGGACCTAGACACCTTCTTGTTTGAATTTGATATCCTCTGCAGAAGCTATGACTACACCATTGATGTTCATAGGCTTAAATTGTTTCCTACTACCATGAAAGATGTTGCATTGAGGTGGTTTATGGGTCTAGGTAGTGATATTGTCAATACTTGGGATGAGATGAAAGAGAAATTTCGTGAGAAGTATAAAGACTACTGTAGGGGTGGAGATATGAGAGGAAATGATATTTTCAGAATGCAGCAGAAAGAGGATGAAAGTTTGGAGGATTACATCTCAAGGTTCCTGTTTTGTTTACAAAAATCTCCCCATCATACACTCAATGAGGAGTCTCAGAAACTATTCTTCCTCAGAGGAATAAGGGAGCATTGCACGGATGCCTTGGATTTAATGGGAGGAGGAGATATTACCCAAGTGGCTTGGGAGGATATTAAGAAGTTGTGCCAGAATTATTCCAGAGCAGCCGTGAAGAAAGGAAGAGGATACCATTCCCTTATGGGCAAAACCCCTACCAATGGAGTTTCAAGGATGGAGATAAGTCACTTGTTGTCTGATTTTAAGCAAGATATCATAAATAATATGGCCACCCAGCTGGACACACTTCAAGCAAAGAAGAAGCAAGACAAGGCAGAGGCAATGTTGGCTGAATATTGCCCTCATTGCAGACAAAAGAAGAGGGACTGCAGATGCAAGATGGTAGCTAATATTGACAGTAAGCAGATTCCACCTAAGTTCAAGCCAATCCAGGTTGAAGAAGATCAAGTCTACTATGTTGCACAAAGGAGCCCATGGGCTCCAAGACAAGGTATGCTACCAGATCCATTATCATTTGTTGGACCATATTTTAATACTTATGCATCTGGTAACTAATGGCAACAACCATCTCCATCTAACTATGGAGGATATTCACCTCAGGCTTGGAACAACCCTCCAAACACTTGGCAAAATTACCAAAACCCTGCACCCCAGTGGCAACAACCTCAGGGGAATTGGCAGTCACCTCCAAGAAACTGGCAACAAACACCTCAATGGAGGGGAGGACAACAATGGCCAAACCAGACAACTAATTACATGCAGCCACCTTCTCAGCCCCAGCAGCCTGCTATAATGCCTTCTCCTGCTATTACAAATTCAAATACACCTAAACCTACTCAGTTACCAGCACATTCGTCACTTAACCCAAATAATAGACCACAACAGCAGCCAGTATACTCTACTGATCTAAATCAATTCCCTGCATATGCTGTGAGTGTAAGTGACATCCACCTGCGTTCAAGAACTACCTTGACAACTCCTTCCAGACCCATCATTACTGAGCTTCCTGGGGACGAAGAGGAGCCTTTAAATGCCCCCATTCAGCCAAATGCACCTAAAAATCCTGAACCAGTCCCAGTCAAGCAGCTTGCACAAGAACCGCCATTTCCACAGAGATTAAAAATTGTGAAACAAAAGGAAGAGAAAGAGGAACCCACCTTTGACATTCTAGAGCAATTGAAACATGTATGTGTCAAGATCCCTCTATTTCAGGCCATAAAAGATGTTCCTATATATGGCAAAGCAATCAAGGAAGCATGCCTTAAGAAGCCAAGCAGAAAGAGGAAAGACCCCACTATGGTTCATGTGGTGGGACAGTTGGCTGACATCATGCTTGGGAAAGTGATTGTTCCCAAATATAAAGATCCAGGGAATCCTGTGGTAAGAGTTGTTATAAATGGGATCCAAATCAGAAATGCTCTGATTGATTTGGGAGCAACCATAAATGTAATGACCAAGGATATCCTGCAGCAACTAAATGTTGCAAACATGAGACCTACTCCTACTGTCCTATAGCTTGCTGATAGTTCTATTGTTAAACTTGATGGGATCGTAGAGGACCTTGTGGTATCCCTAGAATCATGGGAATATCATGTTGATTTCATGATACTTTCTCCTAAAGCTACATTAGGAGGGTACCCCATCATTCTAGGAAGGTCATGGTTAGCCACAGCTGATGCTTATAGTGGATGCCAATCAAGAGACATGACCATCTCTGATGGGAGAAGCACTAAAAAGCTTGTTCTTTACCCACTTGCACAGCCATCTCATGATATGGATAATCCTGTTTGGCCACATGTTGGTGAAGAAGCCGAAGAAGCTAATTCTGTGGAACAACAGGTACAAGCTCTTTCATGCAGCTTCAAGAGGATGATGAGGTATTGTCTAACATAATTCAGAATCATTGTGAAGTAGAGGAAGCATCATCCTCTCATTCCGCTAATCCAGTGAAGACACTTATTCCTACTTTTCTTGCAGCAACAGGTATGTCTCATACATTGCTTCCACAAGAAATTAAGGTACCAAGCATTAGTGAGGCAACTATGGTAGAATTAACAACTCAAGTAGAGATTTCAAAAGAAAGCTATCTGAATATTAACAACTTGACTCAAGAACAGCAGTTGTCTTTGACAAACTTGTTAAAGAAACACAAGAATGCCTTTGCATGGGATTAACATGACATGAAAGGACTAGATCCCACATTATGCACCCATAGGATTTACATAAAGGAAGATTGTATACCAGTAAGACTGCCACAAAGGAGAATCAACCCTGCATTAAGAGAGATTGTCAAAGAAGAATTATAGAAGCTATTAGATGCAGGATTTATCTACCCAATCTCAGATAGCCAATGGGTGTCTCCTCTGGTTCTCATGTCCAAAATGGGAGGGAAATGGAGAGTCTGTATTGATTACAAAGAATTAAACTCTGCGACCAAAAAGGATCATTTTCCCCTTCCTTTCATAGACCAGGTATTGGACTCACTTGCAAGAAAGCAGTACTTTTCCTTTTTGGATGGGTTCAACGGTTACAATCAAATCCAAATTGCACCAGAGGACCAAGAGAAAACAACCTTTACATGTCCTTGGGGGACATATGCCTACTCAGTGCTTCCATTTGGCTTATGCAATGCACCTACAACTTTCCAAAGGGTAGTCATTAGCATATTTTCAGATATCTCACATGATTGCATGGAAATCTATATGGATGATTTCACTACTTATGGTGCTATTTTGAAGAGGCATTGGAAAACTTAGGGAAGGTGTTGGAGAGATGTGAAGACCACAATATGTCCCTGAACAGTGCAAAGTGCTTCATGATGATACAGGAAGGAGTAGTGCTTGGCCACTATGTCTCTCCAAAAGGAATTTAGGTAGACCCAGCAAAGATTGAAGTCATCATCAATCTACCCATTCCTGCAAAACAAAAAGATGTCAGAAGCTTCTTGGATCATGCAGGGTACTATAGACGTTTCATCAAGGATTTTAGCAAAATGGCAGCCCCATTGTATACTCTTCTCACTAAGGATGCTGAATTTCAGTGGAATGAAGAAAGTGACAAGCCATTTTTTTATTTAAAGGCAGCATTAACTCATGCTCCTGTACTCAAAGGGCCCAATTGGGAGCTCCCTTTCCACATTCATATTGATGCATCAGATTATGTAATAGGAGCAGTCTTAGGGCAGAAAGAAGGAGCCATTGAACATGCTATTTATTTTGTCAGCAAAAACTTGCAGGGAGCTGAGTTCAATTATACAGTGACAGAGAAGGAAATGCTGGCAGTAATCTATGCCCTCAACAAATTCAAGCACTACATAACAGGATATCAAATATTTGTGCACACAGATCATGCAACCATTAGGTATCTTATGAACAAACCCTTAATATCAGGTAAATTAGCAAGATGGGTGTTGCTAATGCAAGAATTTGACATTACTATTGTGGATAAGCCGGGGAAGGCCAATGTTGTTGTAGACTTTCTTTCAAGGCTGACTACATCAGAGGACAACCAAGTCATTGATGACTTTTTCCCTAATGAACATTTGTCTTCAATCACTGTCCAAACACCCTGGTATGCTGACACAGCCAATTATCTGGTCACAGGGAGAGTCCCTCCTCATTTCTCTCCAAAGGAAAGAAGGGTGCTCATTGAAAAGTCTTTTCCTTTTTCATGGATTGCTAGATGTTTGTTCTACACTAGACCAGATCATGTCATGAGGAGATGTGTGAGAGAAGATGAAACATATGACATTTTGCATGCATGCCACAATGACCCATGTGGAGGGCATTTTGCAGCAAAAAGGACAACAATGAAGATTTTGAATACAGGCTATTACTGGCCCACACTCCACAAGGATGCAGGAAAATATACAAGGAAATGTGACAGATGCCATAGGATGGGACGACCAACCAAATCTGATGAGATGCCCCTTTACCCTCAGCTTGTGATCACTCCATTTGATAAGTGGGGATTAGATTTTGTATGACCCATTGATCCTCCATCCAATGGTAAATCCTATATCTTAATATGCACTGATTATGTAACCAAATGGGTAGAAGTTAAGGCCATGAAGCATGCAAGAGATAACAAGGTTGCAGAATTTCTTTATGAGGAAATTTTCACACGATATGGGTTTCCTAGAGAGATAGTGACTGATCAAGGAGCTCAATTCACCTCAACCCTAGTTGCAGCACTCATCAATGAGTACAACATAGGGCACAAGAAATTTACTCCTTATCACCCTCAGGCCAATGGCCAAGTTGAGGTGACTAACAGGGAAATTGGAGCCATTCTGACCAAAACTGTGGTTGTCCATAGGAAGGATTGGGCAAACAGGCTGCCAGAAGTTGTCTGGGCTTATAGGACAACCTGGAAAACAACCACAAGCTTCACCCCTTTTGAGTTACTGTATGGAAAAACAACTATGATGCCTATTGAATTTGAACATAAGACTCTTCGGATTGCAATAGACTTGGGGATGGATATCTCTGAGGCAAAAAAGGACAGAATCATGCAGCTCAATGCTTTGGATGAGATGAGGAAAGCAGCCTTGCATCACACAGAGGTAGTGCAAAATCAGAGAATAAAGTGGCATGACAAATTCATCAAAGACAAGAAATTCCAGAGAGGTGACTGGGCATTGCTCTACGACTCAAGATATCAGGATAATGCAGGGAAGTTGCAGACAAGGTGGCTAGGACCATATGAGGTTGCTGAAGTTTTCTCCAATGGTGTTGTTCAACTTACCACCATTGACCCTGTCAGATTTAAGCTGTTAGTCAATGGTCATCGCCTCAGGTTTTATCACAAGCCAACTTCGAAGGAAGAATTCCTGCAACAATTCACTTAGCATGCAACTCCTGAACTTCCTACAGCCGAAGGCAGTGGACTTAGTGTCCCTCCTTCTGGCTAACCAAGGTACGACACTTGTCATAATAAAGACTTCCACTTTTGTGGGGGTCCACTTCTTCATTTATTCACCCATCCGCCCATTCATTTCCATCATTCTGTCTTCCATTACGTTGCCATGATCTCACTTCATTCCACCTCACTTTCTTCCACTCCACTTTCTTCATTACTTAATAAAATTCTTAAAAGGTGACCGGTACTTTCTCCATCATTTTTACAACTAATCTTCCAAACATCAAGGTATGTGCACTTTAATTTGTTATATCTTACTTATCTTTTTATACATTCATTTAATTATTGTAAAATGATGTCGATGTTCTCCATAGCATGTAATTATTCCCTGCCCCGTCCAATCACACATCACCATTCTACATGTGAGGACACATGCTCAAATTTAGGTTGGGGAGGGGGTGTGAATACCATGTCCACGTATCAGTCCATTTGCTTTATGCCAACATGTCAGCAAAGTTCAAAATTAAGTTGATTTGAATTCTGAGTGAGATGACGGCTCGCAAGTGTGAGGTGATAGCCTTCATTGATTAATCCTTACTACTTGTACTACTTTTGTCATAGTCTTGAGTTCCCAAATAAGGAAAATTCATATGACATTGGTGATTGAAAATTTAACAGTGTTGCAGGAAGGTGAAGTTCAGTTTTCAGACAAAAATTGCAGGAAGAAAAACTTTGCAGAGTGATTGTTTTCAGGCAGCTAAACACTGGGAGGTGGATTAATTCGAAATGAACCCACGGTTCATGACGTATTACTGCAGGATGCACCCAGCCAGGCTGAGTTTAGAAATTGCGGGTGGTTAGACTATTTCTTGAAGTTGAATGGTTTTAATGAAGATGTTGCATTGGATTTTTCTCAAACATTGTTTGAAGGTAAGGCCGTGGTAAAAGGGTTAGAGGTATTGGCTACTAAAGAAAGGATTGCAAAAGCTACAAGGCTGCCTGCTGACAATGAAAATTACCCTGTTACCAGAGACGCCAGGTCAGTTAGGGCCGAATTTATAGAACCTGGTGACCCTCCAATAATTGTAGACAAACAGGGAGCCAAGAGAACCTCTCTACCTAAGCCGTGGAAGCAAGTAGTTGTTCACGTTGTGAGGTACATTACTTGTGAAGGTCGTCAGTCGAATCTTCATTCTGTGCATTTCAAACTGTTGAATCATATGAGGCACGGGAGAAGAATGAATGTGCCAAACGTGCTATACCACCTTCTCTTAATCATGGTAGCCGAGACCCAAAAAGGTAGGGCTAATTCTGTTTCCCACCATTTGAAAAGTCTCTGCATGATGTGTCTGATATGACTTGGGAAGAATTTTTAAATATTGATCAAATGGGATCAAGGCATTTGTGACCTACAGTTGTACCTCAACCTTGTAGGATTAAGAGGAGAGTAAGTTTTGTTGAAGCTACTCCGGGAACCTCAACTTCTGGTATAAACCCTCCTGCAGCTGAACAAACTATTGAGATTAGTTCTTCTAAGGCTGAGCATTCAGACAAAGTGAGTTCTTCTTTCGATTCTGATGATGTTCCTCTTAGCAATCTAATTCAAACTAGGGCACAAAAGAAAAAGGCAGAAATAAGGAAGGGTAAAGCTAAAAGGAAAACCGTAGGAAAGAAGGTGCCAAGCTCTAAGAAACGGAAGGCTGACAATGTTCTTCTTGCAGCCGAAGAAAAACATGAGAGCCCTCCTAGAAAATCAAGACCTGTTGGACCAGCCTTTGATGTGCCTCTGCAGAAAAGCCTTAGGGCTGAAGAAACGTCACCAGAAGATACAAAAGCACAAATGGGGCATGTGAATTTTGAAGAAAAGGACATGTTTGAGGAAGCAACAAATGTAACATTGGCAAACCTTGCCACCGCCGCTGAACAAATTGAGAGTTAGGGACATGAAGACAACCGAGAGTTCCTGCAGCAAGAAGCCCTGCAACCCGAATTGGCTGAACATTCAAGAACCATGTAGTTAGTGCTATATGAAGGGCAACCATCAGTGCCAGGGAAACTGTTGGTAGGAATACACAGGTCCTCTGATTTTTCAATGCATATGGTAGCTATGAATTTATGGAATGAAATGCAGAGGAGAGAAGAAGAATGGAAAAAGGAGAAACGCAGGCTAAAGGAAGAAATTCAAAAGAAAGATGAAGAACTTGAAGATAAGAACGCAGAAATTGTGACTTTAAAGGAGAGAGTGGATAATATGGCAGCCTTAGTGCCTCAGGTATTAGAGTGTAGGACTCCTCCAAGGGTCTATGCTCTGTATTTAAAGGAGAAGTATCTTTCTTTTAAAATAGCAAGGATTGTTTCGGGTTTGAATCCTTCCATTGAGTCTTCTCTTGAATTTTTCAATGCTTATCGGATTGCTCCTCCTGAAATGAAGAATTTGTTGTGTGAATTCTATTTACATAATTATGCTATGTCCCAAGATCGTGATTGGAATCCCTTGTTGTATGTTGGGGATGTTCAATTAAGGGCATTTATGTCCTGGATACAAAATGAGATTAGTTGGGGAGAACAGTTCAGGGCTCATAGGCAAACAGAATTCAACACTCCCCTGCCCATCAGAGTTGAATCTAGAAATCCAGGAAGCATTTTCAATGATTGGCACAAAATGCTTTATAAACCAAGCTATGGCAATAGAATCATGCCTAAGAGAAGCAACTTACAGAGAATATGAGAAGGTATCAAACACTATAGGAGAATCTGTAAAGAGACATTTGGCACAAAGGTGGGACGATTTGTCTGATGAATTAAAGCAAGCAGAGCCTCACTCTCTGCAGAACTATGTTGCAACATGTAAAAGAGTGGATAGATATATACAGATTGGGAGGACAAAGGGGCAATTCTAGCTTCCTTTAATTTTCCAACCACCTATCCTATTGTGGCCTGTGCCAAATTACAGGTACTACTAGTATGATATTGCTGAAGAGAGACAGAGATGGAACAGGTTGGATAGACAGCAAGGGTTCTATTGGGTTCATAATTCACGCACTGCAGAAACTGATATAGGACAGCTGGCAGTTGCTAATTTCAGGGCATTGGCCAAACAAAAGAACAACCCTTCCTCTGCGGGAGGACCAACAAAGTCTTAGGTTGGGGAGAGTGATGAGTCTAGTTTATGACTCAATTTTGTTAGAATTTATTATCCATTTGCTGTAGTTATCATGGACTTTGGTACTTAGATCTTGATCTTTTCATGACATTTCCTCAAAACCATAAGATATTGGGCATAGGTTATTTCCTATAATCTTTAATGACATTGACATGCTATATGAACTATCTATGTTATTTTACATGTGGTTAATGAATGTTACTCTAAGATAGTTACAGATATGCAATTATTGTGCGTACTAATATTGTCATGCAGATATAATTAGCAGCCTATAAAGTCAAGAAAGATTATGTCAGTTGGTTACTCACCATCAAAGTCAAACAAGGTGGTCATTCAAATGTCAAATGGAGGGAAGATAACCACCTTGTAACTGGTCTTAATTACTTGTTGAGCAAATATAGGAGTTACTGTTGTGCTAGATCTGCGTTAAAGCAAGCATGCTTGACCAGATTCCATGCATGCATAACCTCCTCTCCACTTTCTATGCTTTCCCTAAAGTGGCATCCTATTTTGTTGGAGTTGACCGCCTTGCTAGTTAGTTGGTTTGTAGTTTTCTTTCTATAAATAAGACTCAGATGCTCCTTCTGAGGGGTTGATTAATCTGAGGTTGTACTTGCATTATTAAGTTTTTCAGTAATACAGTTATGTTGCTCATTTGTACTCATGTTTTCCGATGAATAAAATGAAGTTATAAGTTTGCATCTTTGAGTTTACATTTGTCTTAAGGGATACTCATCCAACGGGGGCCACTTGGTGAGCATTCCATCCTTTAGTTTAGTTGTTATTTTCTGTTAGGCAGTTAGTTAAATCTGGCATTGAATGTTCCTACAACCACTAGAATTCCATTATGTGTATGTTCTTGCAACCAAAGCAGACAGAGTAGTTTCTTGTTTGTTTGCCCAGATTTTCATTTTTTGTCATGCACTTTAGCTTAGTATAGTTGTTGGTTGGTGTTCAGCATTCATGTTATTTTTTTCCAAGCAGTTTACTTTCAACATTGTCTTTCTTAGCTGTAGAATGAATATGGCTACTTTGGAGTTCCTAGTGCACATACTGTGCTGACCCATTTCAAGTTAACGTGCCTAGGTTGACAAGTTAAATGCATCTTCATAGTGATTAAGACAGCTATTCAAATTAGATGGTCACAGCTTTATGGGCTTAGTTGTTAAATCATTGTAGGAGACCAACAAGAGCATCAAGGATGAGGGGATAGAATGAAACAAGTTGTGAGAAGACCTCACAATTTGTAAGGTGTGCATGAATAGAGGCTAGGGACAATGGACTATGAATCCATGATAAAAGATGTAACAATGAAGCACAAATGAGGTTGGGTGGGTAGGCATTAAAGAGTGATCAAGCAATATAAGTTTAAACCCTAATTATATGGATATTTCAATGAAAAGAAAAAAAGGTGTATCCAATCTCTAATAAGATTTGAGATGAAGGATAGAAAATCAGAAAAATCAGATATAAACTAGAGGCGAATCCAAGGGTGCATAAGGTGGGGAAAGATAAGAGCTATCAATAAGCCACAAACCCTAAGTATAACTATAGGTATGGTACACAAATGTGAAAGAGAAATCAAACCATAATTAGATCTAAAAATAAGATGTAGCAATTAGAAAATTATTGATTTGAAAACCCTAAGGAGTGTAAGATTAGATAGGTTCAACAAAAAAGTAAAGGAAAATATACTTTCCCTAAACTAGTCTAGGCTAATGTACACAAAACAACCCTAATTAACCTAAATTAAGTAATTATTACTAGGAATGATAAAAGGTGTAAATTAGTGTTAATTTCAACAATTGAATGTGAAAGATAGGGCACATAGCTTGTGGAACAATGATGAAGATAAAACTTGATGCAACACAAAATTTCACTCACCTCTGTATTGGAAATAGGCACACTCAATTTGATAAACTCCTTGGGATCTGAACAATCTTTGAATTCTCATTGGATCAAATCCATGACATGCAAGATTGATTCCACCCTCTGCAAAAATGGTTTATTGCATGTAAGCAATATGTAAACAATAGAGGTGATCCTAGGCACTATGGACTATAACCCCCTATTTCGCCCTTATCTTTGATGTCTACTTGAGTGTAAGGATTGATGGTATTTAAAAATACCTTGGGAAAATTGTTAGGTCATAGGAACCATGTTCTCCTAGGTCAACCCTCTTGATTGGACGAGCTTTACAATTGTGCAAGAATATGGAAGATAACAATTAGGTCTCAAGTTTCCTAGGTGATGTGATGCAAAATTATGTTCCTTTTAGTGCTCCAAATTGAAAGATTCCTATAATGATTCTTGGGAAAATTGCTAGATCATAGGAACCATGTTCTCCTAGGTCAGCCCTCTTCATTAGACCAACTTTACACTTGTGCAAGAATATGGAAGACAACAATTAAGTATGCAAGTGTCCTAGATGATGTGATGCAAAATTATGTTCCTTTTAGTGCTCCAAATCGAAAAATTCACATAATGATTCTTCTTTGCAATGCATAGGATTTTTGGATATAGATTGGATGATAATGAATGCACATTGAATGCCTTTAAAAACCAAGACATAAAAACAATTGTGCAAATGTGTACCTAGTCAACTCTTAACAACTAGTGGACGAGACAAGAGTTGGCAAAGATTTAAAATTTGAATTTTTAACTTTTGGGTCAATTATGCATGGTGCAGGATTGCTCATGCATGCCATGGGATCAACCCAAGACAAGAAAGTGCTAATATTGAGGTCAGAAGGGAATGTATGGGAATAGGTGCAAGGATAGATATAATAAATGACTAATGTATAGGAATATGTGTAAATACGATAAGATAGGGTCAAATATGTGGAAATGTGTGTAAATGGAAGTAGATGAAAGATAGAAATGAACCCAACTTTACACAAAAATGCACCATTTATCAATACGTAATTGCATTAAGATATCCCATCAAAATGAACCCAAAACTAAATGTGAATCGGCATGGGTATGCTAATTTCATCATTACAGGACTATAAATCTACAAATATATCTACACAAGTTCATATAAAGGGGAACTCTTTTATTTACCAAGATATAGAATGACACTAAGTTTATTACGAGGATGGATGATACCAATCCAAGAATTTATGAGCAAATCATGACAGAACCTAACTATTCCCCGAGCTTCAAAAGATCTTGTTGGTCTCTGAGTGGATGCGCATGCCCATTTTTCACTCTTGCCAACACACCTTACATGATACTGATTATGCAGGAAAAGGAAAGGAACTGGAAGTAAAGGCTCTTTTAATGCCTGGCATGTCTGGAAAATTGGAAACATACATCCATAGATACGCATCCACACACCTGAAGTACAGTTTACAAACAGCTTCAGGTAGAAAGCACAACCAGGTTTACCTAGATAAACTCATCTCTTTAAACAACATATTGCACTCATTTAGCATTTCGCAAATCATCTAAAACTTTCTTTACTGTTAGTGAGACTCTAAACAAATCAAGAGATACGGCCATGTGCATCTTCAAAGGTTCAAATAAATAACTGTATAGATTAAGAAAAGTAATACAATGCCTTTCATCTCTCCCTGCACTAAAAGTCAACAATTTTTAGTACAAGCCATTGTCTCAAATTTGCTTGGACAAACAGATGGTTCCCTAAAAACCCATTTGCACTCGAGTACAAATACTCTTGAGATATCTCTCTTCTACTAAATGAGTAAATCAAAACACACCATCTGAAGGCTGACCCTGAAATACATGAATGACTCACAGTTCTTTTAAAAACAGCAGTTCATCAGAAGCCAAATACATGTTAAGGGCATGTTATTCCAGTGAAAAAACTGTCCTTGATTTGAGAAAATCTTTCCTGTATATCTGTAACTTCTTAAATGATGTAGTAATCCACATCTACTGGTTACAGAGTTAACCTTAGGTCCAAGTCAGCAGGTTTTTTTATATTGTCCTGGCACACGGATTCTGCTATCCCTTTGGTGTTTGATTCATAGCATAAGAACTTGTAAAAAGGTATGTCAAACCTATCATCAATTGCACTGGTTGATCTATGTTTAAGCAACCCCCCAAATTGGTACATGGCTGGGCTGCCTGCCTCTGGACTCAGTTCCTGGATTATCAAAAGAAAATGCATTTCAGTTTCCAGGAAAGAATCATATGACAAAACTGGCTTCTATACTCAACACTATCTCCCGTACTATTCTCTAAAGATTAATATCAGTTACCAGCTTGCCATTTGAATTATCAAATGCAACATTATTCATTTTAGCTCTGTTTCTCTTTATTCAAACAGAGAACACCAGAATGACCAGGACCCAATTGGGGATGTTGTCTGATTCAAACTGTGTAAAAAGTATCTCATGTTAAACATTAGCTTTATTTATAAACAAAAGTCGCATCAGTTTTTACATTCACTGTCAGAGCCTTGCTTGCCTAGATAAGCATGAAAAAGGTTACCTGCTGCAAATGATTTGGATGTCCGCATTCTTTGCATGCATCGGAAGTAGAAGAGTGCTTTCCATCAGAAGTTACTGAGTGTTTCTTGGAATTGCTATCAAGAAAATCATTCACTGAAGTAGACAATCCTAGTGTCAAAAAATCACAGGGCACCTCTTTCTCCTGGGAGGAAATATCATTCTCACATGAACCTTTCCAATTCAATTGAAAGCCTCGTTGCATTAAGCTTGTGTTACTGCTCGAGCAGCTATCCTTTACAATAGCCTGACCAAGAGATGACAATTGTTGTCTGTGTCCTTGTTCACTGTCACAAGAAAAGTTTATTTCAGAAGGATTTTTACAAGCAGGAGATACTGTCTCAGACTTGGATTGCCACTCTGCTGTCGTCTGAATGGGTTCAAAACAAGTTGCCACAGAATCCCTGATATTAAAGAATCTTAAAGTTAGAAGCATGATCTGTGGGCAAATGTGTAAACATTAGAAAAAAGTATTTGAAATGTGCATTGCAACTTTCCCCAGCATGAGAGATGAGGGTAAGAATATTATGATGATAAAGTTGTAGACCAACTGGGCAGATTTATAATCCTTGAGATCATGGTGACTTGTCGCCATTACTGGTAAAATTGATTTATTTATAATTGAACTGGACAAAGCCAGTATTGATTTATTTATAATTGAACTGGACAAAGCCAGGAAGGTATGCCTTGATATGAAGTAACCCACAATAAAAGTTTTTCTTTTATTTATTTTGGTATCTTCTACAATATCTATATGGCTAATGATCACCGTGTGGAGATGGTTTAACTAGGGCAGGCTCTCAAGTTTCAACATCCTATATACCTGATCGATAAGTTTCCAGAATGCAAATTGAGTTGTATAGTTTGAAGTAGCTCATCAGCTACTTTGATAATTTAATCTAACATGTTGTGCTGGGCAATATTGGATATTAATTAATCTGCAGCAGTAAACAGTGCTAAGAGCACCAAAGAGCGCATCGAGGCAGTCATCTGACTCGATATCATTGTGATAGATCATATTGTAAAAATTAAAAAAATCATTTTGAAATGGCTGTTGCAGTTCATATTTTGTTGTGTTAAATTTGGTAGGATAGATTTTAATATGCTTCTCAAAGCTGGCTTTTTAAATTAGGTCTAACCAAAGGCACGTGACTCAAATTCACAACCATTTGGCAAAGACGAACGGTGAGAGCACAACTCATAGTTGAGAAAAAACTTCGGAAAAAACTTCAGCAAATAAAAAGATATTTCTCATTTCATGGGAAATGTGCTAAATAAACATCAAAATGAAGACAAGAAGATGTATTGAATAGGTAGATATTATAATAGAGTTCCTATAATCAACATAAAGACATTTGCCTAACTCATGTCATACTGTTTACTTTGATGTTATGAGGCATTGTCATGTGACTCAAGTTCAAGAACGGCTAAACAAGATGAACCCTAATAGTACAGTTAGCACAAAGTGACTAAACAGAAAATTGGGCAATAACTAATAAAAGTTGACCCTGCTAACCTCTCCAAGAGTCAAGCTCATGAGTATTTGGATACTTGTAAAGAGTTGCATTTACGGGAAAATGCACAAGGTAGCTACACACCATACTCAACAGAACGCAATGCAAAACCACCTCAAATCATGGTGAGATTTATCTTCCTTACCATACTAAGTCTGCAAGAAGCAACTCAATTTCACAAAATTTCAAGTTGGGTACCTGAAAACACCAACAGGATCCTGATTAGGAAGCTCCAATCTGGATGACTTGGTCTCAAGTGTGTTTGCTTTAGAGAAAGGCCAGAGGCGTTTTCTACCTGGAATCTGCTTCAACAGCAAGAAATTGCATTGAACCACTAATAACCAAAATAGATCAATAAGTCTCGAGTATAAGATGTTCTAGTCCACATCCAATTCTAAGAAATTTCATTACAAATATCCAAAATAGGTCAGTATTACAAAGGACAGCGTGTGGAAAAAAAATCTGCAAAGAAAGGGAGTAGCTCATCAACCCAAAAGATTTCACAAGCGTAAATAAGATTGGCTAATACAGCATGATAAAAGGAAAGAGATGGAGAGATAATCACTTGAATCATCTAAGCTGAGAATAATAAATTAACAAGTGTTTTCCTCGGAATAAAAATAAGACATGAATTTCAGATGGGGTAGAGTGTCATTCATTTATTTCTTTACCTTGTTTTCCTCTGGCCAAGTACCAGCGTTGGCAGAGTAAATTTGGTTTGAAGGGGGCTCCGTTTGTACAGCACCGCATGATGAAACATTCATCTGAGAAATTAATATTCAAATTTCAATTTTAATTGGGTGTTCCTAGTGCATCTCCTGTAGAGTGATATAATACTGAAATTGTTTATGGAAAAAAAAACAAAAAGTCTCAAAGTTGCAATTAGCTAAGTCAAATCTCAATGTCAAAAATTAATGAATTGAGAAAAGAAAAATGCAGGTAACATTATGTACCATTGGCAGCTCTGTTGGGGGACCAGATGGCCACAGAGAGGGCTCAAACAACATCAACTCCCTGTGATTGACTGCAGCAGATCCAGAGATTTCAGACCCCAAACCCTGCTGAAAAGGAGCTGACACCACAGAATCTGGGGCTACACAGACATGGGTAACACAGGAGTTTGATTCAGCCAGAGCATAATTATTATTAGTCATATGAACTGGGACACTAACATTAAGCCCTGCAAGGCAGATGATCTGGGACTCCCTTGGGGGTAAATCCAGAGCAAAGGGAGCTCCTGTAGGAGAAGGATGAGGTGGCTGAAAGGCAGCCTGGATCTGCCTATGAAGATGATCGTGAGGGATTAAGCCCATACCCTGTTGTTTTTGTTGCTCTTCCATGCGCAACTTTTCCAACTGGGCAACTCCTAAACCACGCTGTGGGACCTTTTTTTCGCCATTTTTGGCCTTCCTAGACCTGCCGCAGGACTGAGAAACTCTTTCAAGCCTTTCCTCCATTGAAGATTATATGAATAAACTTCACCACTGTTCCCATCTACTACAGTATCAGCGAAAATAACAACAACAATGATGATTATATGAATCTTAGACCAATAATAATATTCTATAACAGGACACCCATATGGAAACAATCTCCTAAACTCGTATATTTTCTCTCAAAAGTCATCTGTCCACCACAAGCAAAACAACAATTGGAGAATTTATTTTCCATCTAAGACACCTAAATAGAACTAATCTTCTAATCAGTAGATTTAGCTTTCAAATTTCTCTAATTTTGGTATTGTAGGTACTGTAGAGGGCGGGGTATCAGTTTCTCAAAATAAAAATTGTATTGTACTTGTAAAAGCAAAAGCAACCACTTGAGAGTTTTGAAATTGTATTGTAGCAGGAACGAGTCAGAAAGTTTCAATAATAACTCTAGATTTAGGCCCAACGCTACCTAATATAGGTAGGCAGTAGGCACTATTTCCCAGTACTCTTGCTTTCTTCATTTACCAGCATATTAGACCTACTTATCTAATTTTTGGGCAGATAAAAGGAGATAAAGATTAATTGTTCTTTTCCATATAAATTTTAAAAAAAAGGTTCTTAATTTTTTTTATACATTTGGATATTATGATTTTTTTTAAATTCATTGTTATTAGAAACATTTTAAAGAGTATTATATATTAATTATATAAACATATAAACTATATTTAATGGTCACTTATCTTCAATGAATCTAATCTACATTTGTATTATAGAGACAATCTCTTCTTGAGACTAGATCCTATGATTTGCTTTATACTAAAAATTTTAGCTTGCCAATGTTGTTTGTTATCTATTATTCACATACAAGAGTTCATTCCAAATTTTATGCTTCACAAGCTAGGGTTTCAACCACCTCGTGCTTGGTGGAACCGTGTTAAAAAATTATACCCTAGGCCTCTTGTAAAGAGTTCTTAGTCCCTTTTCCGCGGCTCTTAGTAAGGATTGGCAATGGAATGTCAACACCGTGTTCAAAAATTACACCCTAGGCATCTTGTACAAAGTTCTTAGTCCCTTTTCCTCAACTCTTAGTAAGCTTAACACAGTGGGGTTTGAATCCCTCCCAATGCACTTGGCTTTCCAGAATAACAAGAGTTTGGTAGGCTAGACTTAGGCCTAAGATCACCTATTTCCTTTAGTATCTGATCTACCAAGTACTCTCATTGGGTGAAAGGCTTATTCATATTAGCTTCACTCATTCTAAGTGCCCAATGTGCCACATATTTAAATTCTTCAAACACCTCTTTTGGACTTGCCCCCATGCCCAAGATGCATGGAAATGGATCCGTAGCGTTTTCTCCCCCTTTTATCTAGGCTTTTTCTCATGGTAGACTAATGATAGATGCCTTAACACTACTTTGCATTTGACTAGAAGCCTTGCCCAAACGAGATGAAGTCTAACTATCCATTGAGGAGAAGGTGAAAAATGATTATGATTGGGGGAGTGATTCCATTGGTAAAGAGTTGGTGGTGACATCCTTTGCACATTACCGTTAAGCGAGACCTTACTTATATTACAACGAGCACTCCCCCAATGGTTGAGGTCCTATAAGTGCTAGAACTCCAACACAACTTTCTCGACTTGAGCATGGATCTACACATAAGAAAAGGTAATCACAATAACTTTCTTAGTAAGAGAAAAACAATCAATAGCATCTACGTTAAGAATAACACCATTTCTAGCTTTTTAGAGCTAAAACAAAATAGGGGCTCTCAAAAAATTCCAAATTCTAGGAATATAGTTAGGCCATTGTGTCATATCCCTAATGGAGTAAGTAGCCTAACATGAGAAAAAACCTAAATGAAAAGGGAGGGAAGGCTATAGATCATTTGTCCATAAGAGCAAGTCCAAAAGATGTGCTTGAAGGATTTAGATCTACATCAAGATGGGAATTTAGGACGAAGGAAGCCAATATGAGTAAGTCTTTCACCCAATGGAAGTCCTAGGTAGACTGGACACCAAAAGAAATAAGCAATCTTGGGCTCAAGTATGGCTTGCCAATCTCTCATTATTTTTCAAAGCCAAGTGTGCAGGTAGGATTTCAAATCCATCACTTGTTAAGCTTGTTGAGAGCTAAATAAGATTGATTACTATACATGTTCTATCAACACTTATAATGTTCAATATTAAATTAAATCCATTTCTTTTCTTTTCTATAGGCTTATTCTCTTATGAATTTCTCCCTTGGCAGATTAGTATATTAACTCTTCAAAACTACATTAGATCTATTTCTCTCTCTTTCAATACATTTAAGTTCTTATAAACTTCCCTCCACTAAAATTATTCTTATTTTTGTGTAGGCCAACCTTTATACTAAAACTATTTATAGACTCCCTTCCTCTAAGATTTATTACTCTTTCTCTTTCAAATTTAAGTGTTAAAAACTATATTAAATTAGTTCCTCTAACTATTGGGAAGCTTGGTTTCCCATCTAAAATTAAATCAGCATCTACTTATCTTTTAGCACAAGATCACCATCAAGATCAAGAACTAAGTATTATCCAAGGCTTCATCTTAACATCTATTTGCTTTTCTTTTTAAAAAGATTACATACTTATATTCAAATACATTAATTTAATTATCTTAATTTATTAAAATCTCAATTTTTAACAAATCTTTTTATGATTGAATTCTTTGTAACTTTAACTTTCAATAAACATATATTTTTGGAAATTAGTAAATTTTAACTTAATTTGTGTCATCATAACTTCTATTTGCTTTTCTTTTTAAAAGTTTACATACCTGTATTTAAATGCATTAATTTAATTCTTTTAATTTACTAAAATCTCAATTTTTAACAGCTCAAGTCTTATTCTACACTCTCCTCTTCCTGATGATGGATCATTGAGCATGATCCGAAACGTTGAATCAAAAACATACACAATTGTATCCATGAACTGTGGAAAACTCATGCCTACTATAAATCTTTTTATTCTAGATGAATTCTTTGTAACTTTAACTTTCAATAAACATATATCTTGGGAAATTAGTAAATTTTAATCTTTTTTTAGCATATGTGAGTGTGTTGTAGCCCTAAGTTATCATAGTTTGAACATTTGAGATGTTTCTTTGGGAGTATCAATGAGGCCTCCCAATTATGACCTCCCTAACTTTGATCAACACCACATAACAAAAACTCTATTTTTCTCAACAGATGTTTGGCCCTCAATATTATGTATCTTAAAATTTCTTCTACTACCATAAAAAACCCTAACATCTTCACATCACCAAGAAAAATCACTTTAAAAATTACTCAATGCACATACATACATACAAAACCCCAACAGATGTCTTCATTCATACTACCAAGAGAGGTCAGCAATCAGATTTAAGAATTACTAAAATTTGGCTTCTACCAAAGGGCCTCCTAATACAAGAGGATAGGCTAACAGTCGAAGATGTTTAACAGCAAACGGCACCGTTGTAGATAACATGGAAGTGATGGTTTGTTAAGTAATGGGAGTAGCTGTGTTTTTTTGTTTTTATGTTTTGGGGAGGGAGAATGATAGCATTGCAAAATTTGCAAGCAAAGAGATTGTGGGCATTAATGATGATTGTGCATTTTGAGGGCAAATGCAGGGTTAAAGTCAACATAGTGTCTAAATATGGAAAAGGGACAACGTAAGATCTTGAAAGGATCGAGGATCGAATCCCCGTGGAGGAGGAGAAGGAGATCTTGTCTGGGTTGTGGGTGGTTCCACTTCCAGGTTGTGGATCTAACACACCGCACACTCCACTTTTAGGTTTCATTTATTTTAACTGTGGGAGAGACAGCAGGAGAGCATTTAGGGGATCACAACATACTTTCAGATTGCGTAAAATCCACCAGCCGTGAATCCTCGACTTTTGTGGATAGATTTGTGAAATTTTCATAGATATGCGTGGGCCCAAACTTCGGGGGTTTTCTTCTCTTGGAATTTCCTCGCGCTTCTAATGCGGTCTTTAATATTATCTTTTATAATTTGTTATCAACAATCTTTCTTGTATTCATTTTGAACTAGGTTTTCTTGTGTTCCCTACTTGTTTAAGATCTACTCCCTCTACCTAGTATGTCATGACTACATGTAAGTAGAGTTCATTCTATGGAACCAAAATCACACGCTTCATACCCATTGAGTCCTCGAGGAACATATATCCTATGTTTGTTAGGTGATATTTATATCCATTGTTTTTTAAAAAATTATAAGTATTATATATTATTTGTATAAAAAGGGTATATTACACATATTCACAAAAAAAGATGGGTGGAAGAAGTCATACCCCAAAGTCTAAGCAAGGTGGAGTCTGAATTGATAAACCAAAAAGATAAAACAAGCTACTAAGTGACGAGCTGTACCATTAGGGGGTGGAGAGTGGTCACAGTCATCCAATTCCTCGTACATCACTGAGGTTCAAGCCATCAAGAATAGAGTCCTAACCAGTAATCACACCCTCTTCATTTTCTTCCTTTGTAGGTGGCTAAGTATAACAAATAGGGGATATGGCCAATGTAAGGCAAGGGAACTTGCTAGAGTCCAACCATTTGGAAGCCCCTCAGTCATGTGGTTGAATATGGGCAGGAGTGTTAAGACTAGCCACGAGCAAATTGATCCTTGGCTCTTCTTAAAGGGGGCTGGGAAGCATGTGATTAAGAGTCATGACCTCCCTGAGCATTTTGACTGCATCCACATCGATGTACATGGGGAGGAGATTGGCCCCTACTAGAAGTTGTAGTTGATGGAACTCTAGCAACCATACACAAGATGTTAACCCATCAATTTAAAAGCACCTATAAATGTGCCACCTCAAGTGCAACTTTCACTACAACAGAACAAGCCATTAGCGCCGAATTTTAGTGCAATTGAGCTCACAAATTGGACACTTTGTCCAACGCAAAACTCGGCGCAATTTTGCATGATTACTTTCGCGTCAGATTTAGCGCCAGATTTTACACCCAATTTGGCTTCCGATTTTGCTTTTGGTTTGGCTTCCAGGTTTGCTTCTTGTTTTGCTTCCATTTTTGCTTCCAGTGTTGCTTCCAGATTTGCTTCCAATTTAACGCCAAATTTGGCACCCAATTTGCTTCCAATTTGGTTGTCGATCTTGCTTCTAGTTTTGCTTCTTGTGTTGCTTCTAGGTTTGCTTCGGGTTTTGCTTCCAAGTTTGCTTCTAGTTTTGCTTCCAATTTTGCTTCCCATTTTGCTTCTAGATTTGCTTCCCAATTAGCACCGGATTTGGCACCCAATTTGGCTTCCAGTTTGGCTTCCGATTTTGCTTCTTGTGTTGCTTCCAAGTTTGCTTCCAATTTTACTTCTGGTTTTGCTTCAGTTTTTTCTTCCAGTTTTGCTTCTGGTTTTGCTTCCAATTTTGCTTCCTATTTTCCTTTCAGATTTGCTTCTAATTTAGTGTCGGATTTGGCTTCCACTTTGGCTTCTGATTTTGCTTCTGGTTTGGCTTCTTGTGTTGCTTCTAGTTTTGCTTCCGGTTCGGCTTCCAGGTTTGCTTCCAATGTTGCTTCCGATTTTGCTTCTAGATTTGCTTCCATTTTTGCTTCCAATTTAGCTTCTAGTTTTGTTTCCATGTCTGCTCTCATTTTTGCTTCTAGTTTTGCTCTTAGTCGTGCTTCGTATTTTGCTTCTTGTATGGCGTCTAAAATAGCTTCTTTTTTGGCTTCCTAATTGACGCCAAGTTTTGTTTCCATTATGACCTCTTTTGTTGCTTTGGGTTTTGCTTCTAATTTAACAAAATAATTATATAAAAAAACAAGATAAATATTATAAAATAACAAGATAATTATTATAACATGATCATCATCTATAATTAAAACAAGTGAGTCAAATATCTATAATTTAATTAAATTTTACAACATCCATCCTGCAGTAAATTAAAATCATCATACATAATAAATATCCATCCAAAAATCATCAACCACTTTCAATATATAAAAATTGACAAGTCAATACTGATAAGATCATCATCGTATATAACTAAAACAAGTGAAAGTCAAATATGCTAGTAGATCAATAATATGTCAAAATGATACATGTCCAACAGTCGACATAAGTCAAAATGATACATGTACAAATGATATAAGTAAAAATGATAAATTATGTAACTCAAAATGATACAAGTCAAGATGATACATGTCCAAATGATATAAGTCAAATTGATACATGTGAAAATGATACAACTCAAAAATATGGTACTGCAGACTGTGAAAATGATACATATGATAGTAACCATGAAAAGAGGCATCATAACGATATATCATCAATGATCCATGATGCAGTCTATATGATCATGAATGTCACTGGCTACTACCAACAACTGCCTCATCATCATCATCATCATCATCATCGTCATCGTCATTGTCATCACCGTCATTGGCCTCGTTGTCTTCTGTATCTACATCATCATCATCCTCTGCCATGTGATTTGTACCAGAACCAATATAATCTAGATCTATATCACCAGGATCATCTTCATCTTCTGGAAGACCCATGTTCCGCAAAAAAAAATATTTAAAATAAAAATTTATTATTTATTTCATGTAATAATTTATTTTTTTGTTATATATCTAATATTCCAACATATGAAACGAAACCATAATCATAGTACATCGTATCAAAGTGCACATACCATAATAAAATTTCAAAAAAGTTATAGTTAATATGTCATTCCAATGATGTAAAACATGCAACAATTCTAATAAACGTTACTAAAGATCATAAAAAAATTTGTTATACAATTTAACTATCAACTGTAAATTCTATAGCATAACCTTAAGTGCCACAAATTACATGGTCAATATATGTTCTTTTTCACTATTAATCTAATAACCTGCATTAGACAGAAATATTAAAGAGTTTTTAAGTAGTAGTTGATTAAATTCTCTTACATGTCATTAATGAATGCACAATTTTTTTTCAATAATTATTTATCTTAAGGTCCATGAGTAACCTTAAGATAAAGGTCTAATAGTTGTTCCATGGGGCATGTTGAACAAACCAAATGCAATTGTCAACTTTTCACCATGGTGGCAGAGAAATAATTCTTTTCCCCATCCTTCCACAACATTAAGTAAATTCTTGAATCTGGAAAATACTTGCCGCCTTCATCTTCCAAGCCAATTTCTCCAACTTTGCATAGGTCTCCTTTGTCTATGGATGTGATATGTCTCCTACACACAAAAAAGCATGTACCATTTTATGCCCTTCAATCCAATTGCATCTGGGGATTTTTTTAATTCCTCTATCTTTCATCAATCTCTTTACCTCACCACACCTGCCCACTTGTGGATAGATGTTTGAGAGAACATATTGTGCAGCATTTTTAGGATCCAAATCAAAAAGCAGTGTTGCTGTAAATACTCCTAAGCCTATTGGTGCAGGGGCATCCCTTCAAAAGGACCAACATGCACAAGAAGAAGAAGAAGACTAACATTAGTTTGACATTTCATGTTATCTATAACACCTTCAAATGTAACATATAATGTTAGCATTTTCTATATGAAGTTTCTGACAGTTTGGATTAAGGGAAAGATAATCAAGGTGTCTTAGCTGTAAGAGTTTTGCTGTCTTATGCAAAATAGATGTCATTTGTAGTAGATTAAGGGTTTCCACCTATAATTTTGAAAAGATAAAAATCCCAGAAACAGAGGAGAATGTCAGTCCCTCGCATTGGGAAAGATAAAAAGGGGAAAACCTTTTGTAGAGGCACGGGGATAGTTTTCTGGGTTTGGGCTCTGAATAGTCTAATGTAAATTTCTGAACATCAAGGAGGAATAGAAGTTCTACAATTTACTTTCTTTCCAGATTCTGAATACTGTGTAAATATCCAGTGTAGATACTCTGTGTAGAAATTCCTTCTGTGTAGGGTTTGTATATAGTTTAGTTTTGTGCTTCTGTGGTCGAAGTAATTGAATAAATCCATTCCACTGGCAGATTTTTGGGGAAATCAATGGAATGGACTTGTAAACTAACCCCCTCCATTTTTTTTTTATTTGTTTGACTGTTAAGTATGGTGGGATAGAATTTGCATAATCCTTTCCTGAGAAGATCATCTTTAAGTATGTGTATTACTGCATTTGCAGAGTGAATATTTTGTGTGTATCATTCAGTTGTGTCTGTATGAGCATCGTTGAACAGTTTAGATGTCAATTCAAGCCTGAAATGTATGTTTTGGAGACATCGGCGTGAGTTTCCAACTGTGCCACCGATGGAGAAACCATCGGCGTAAGAAATGATATTGGCGTGTCAAAACTAGGCTCACCCGATGGTGAAAATCTCACCGAGTGTGCTCTTGGCCATATCCATCGGCGAGAGTCAGGCATCAGCAAGGAGGAATCGTGTTGGTCCGATGGAGGTGAGTCTCACCGACGACGGTTTGCATTCAAGTCATCAGCGTGAGCTGTAGGGAAGTCTGGCTGAAAGGGGTCGGCGTAGGAGTTTCGGCGGGACATGAGATATCGGCAGAAGGGAGAATGGTGGCACCGACGATAGGTGGTCTCGCCGATAGAGTTAAGGTCATCGGTGAGAAAGGAGGCATCGGTGGAAGATCTCAACAGTGGGCCGACAGTAGGAAGTCTCACCGATCGGGGTGACGAACATAGGAGTCTCGCTGACGGAGCAGCTGGTGATAAGTGTTCGACGTGACATTCAGTATCGGTGAACGTTGAAGAATGGTGGGTTGATAGTTATTGTCTTGTCGATAGGCAAGAGAACTACTCCGGAGAGTCAAAAGGAAATGTCTTGCCGACAGTAAGGAAGGGTTGTATTTCTAATCGTCGGTTGAACCTCGGTGTTGAACCTTGGCATTGAACCTCTCCGTTGAACCAATGGTTCAACCCGACAGTTAGAAGTCTTGCCGAAGGGGAGGATTGAACCCAGCCCTTGAACCTTCCGATTGAACCTATCCATTGAACCTTCTGATTGAACCTAACCATTGAACCTTCCGATTTAACCTAGCCGATTGAACCTAACCATTGAACCTCCAGATTGAACCTGTTCATCGGTTCAATGGGTTTGTATATTTCAGTGAGACATTGCTATGGTCCTGCCGATGGAAAGCTCATCGGGGAGAAAGAAGCATCGGTGTAGGAGATTTTAGCTTGACCGACGTTGGACTGTCTTGCTGATACATTCTAAATTTGTTGTTTTGTAAGCTCAAAAGGGTCTTCAATAGGGTTCATACGCTTCAGCTGGGCATATGCTTTGCATCAGGTGGTATCAGAGCTAGAGAAAGCTCTGGGAAAGGTTAGTGTGTAAATTTCATTTCTGAAGGCATTTGTCCCATCTAGTAGTAGAAGGAGAAAGCAAAATGTTGGAAGGAGAAGCATCGGACACTCTTCCAGCAAAAATGACCAATGCTGAATTGACAGCCTTGGTGAAGAAGCAAATAGCAGAAAGTAGAGCTGATAGAGCTCAAAATCAGGAATTGAAGGAAGAACTAGAGAAGTTGAGGGAAAGAGTGGAGAAAGGGGAAGAAAACTCTGGTGAACGAGAAGATGGGGATGAAGAGGAGATCCCAGAGCAGGAAGAGCTAGAGGTTCATGTAGACCAGAGACCCTTACTTAATGCCCTCAAGTCCATGGAAAGAAGGAACATGGATGTGAAAATAGACCTACCTATGTTTGCAGGAAAAATGGAACCTGATTCAGTAATGGAGTGGATAGACTGCTTGAATAATTTCTTTGAGACAGAAGAGATACCAAAACACCAACGAGTGAAGATGGCTCAGTCCAAAATGAAAGAAGTTGCACTGACTTGGTGGAATTTCATCCAAGATGACAGGGTGAAAGAGGGAAAGAACAGAGTTACAACATGGAAGAGAATGATGGTATTGGTGAAAGAGGCCTATGTTCCATTGGATTACAATATCCAATTACATAAGAGAAAACATAATTTGAAGCAGAAGGAGCTAGATGTCAGTTCATACACAGAAGAATTCATGAAGTTGTGTGTAAAAAGAAAGGTAAGGGAAGATGAGGAAGAGAAGGTAGCAAGATACCTCAATGGATTGCGACCTAACATCCAGGAAGACTTAAATCTGCATAATCCAGATACAGTTCAAAAGTGCTATCAGTTAGCACTCAAAGTGGAAGAAAAACTAAAGAGAAGGCATGAGCAGAATCATAGAGGTAGAGGCAGATAGCAGAGAGGAGGAAGAAGTCCTTTTAGAGGCAGAGGATTTGAATACCAGAGTGAATCCAACCAAGAGACCAGCAAAGGAGATAATAGTCAAAACCAAGGAGGAAGCTACAATCAAAAGGGAAACTTCAGCTGTAGAAGACCACCTTATAGAGGAAGATCTCAGGGCAGAGGACCTATCAGATGTTACAATTGCAACCAAGAAGGCCATATAGCCAGCAGATGTCCAGCAAAAGCAACAAATTCAATAGGAGAAAAGAGGATCAATCTGATCCAAGAATCTGATTGTCAGAGTGTAGCAAGCTCAAGCACTATTCCAAGTGTGAATGCTCCTAGCAGTTATGGGTATCCTGAGAATGGAGAATCTTTGATGATTAGGAGAGCAATGACCACCATGAAAGTGCCTGGAAAAGAACCTCCACAAAGGAAGTCTCTCTTCAGAACTACTTGCAAGGCAGGAGGAAAGGTATGCAAAGTTCTGATTGACTCTAGATCTACTGAGAATTTTGTATCCATTGAGATGGTAGAAAAACTTAAGCTTAGGAGACTGCCACATCCTTGCCCTTATAAAATTTCATGGCTTACCCAAGGACAGCAAACAGTTGTAGAAGAACAGGCTTGGGTAGAATTTCAAATTGGCCCATATAAGGATAAGCTATTGTTTGACATTGCCAAGATGGATGCTTGCCATCTCCTGTTTGGAAGACCATGGCAGTATGATTTAAAAGCATACCATGATGGTGTTAGGAACACCTACTCCATTACCAAGAATGGTAAGGTGATAGAATTGATACCATTAATGGAGACAGAGGTGGAGACAAAAGGAAAAGAGGTTAAAGTGATGATGGTAGAAGGAAGACAATTCATGAAAGAGATAAGAGAAGAAGGAGCAGATGCATATGCTCTAATTCCTTGCCTAAAGGTAAACAAGGAACAGCAGAAAGAAGTCAAGGGAGAAAAGAGACAAAAATCCATAGAACCAGCTATCCAAGAGCTGTTGGACAAGTACAAAGGCATTAGTTCTGATGGGATGCCAAGTTCCTTACCACCTATAAGAGAAATCAGCCATTGTATAGATCTGATCCCAGGATCTACACTTCCCAACAAAGCAGCATATAAGCTCACTCCAGATCAGAATATAGAGGTAGCAAGACAAATTGAGGAATTGTTGCAGACAGGCCTAATTGGCAAAAGTTTAAGCCCATGTGCAGTACCGGCTGTACTAGCACCAAAGAAGGAAGGCACTTGGAGACTTTGCACTGATTCAAGGGCTATCAACAAAATAACAATCAGGTACAGATTTCCAATCCCTAGGATAGAAGATTTACTTGATTGTTTAGGAGGAGCTAAATACTTCACCAAAATAGATTTAAAGAGTGGTTATAATCAGATTAGGATTAGACCTGGTGATGAGTGGAAAACAGCATTCAAGACAAATGAGGGGTTATATGAGTGGAAGGTCATGCCTTTTGGTTTATCCAATGCTCCTAGTACCTTTATGAGATTGATGAATGAGGTCTTGAGAGAGTTCATAGGTAAATTTGTCATAGTATATCTAGATGACATCCTGATTTTCAGCAATCTGAGGGAAGAACACCTCATCCATATAGACTTGGTTCTCAAAAGGTTACATGAAGAGTAGCTAATGATAAAATTAGCAAAGTGTCTGTTTCTGCAGGAAGAAATCATCTACTTAGGATTTGTCATCTCACATAACAAACTGAGAATGGATCTAGAAAAGGTCAGTGCCATACTATCTTGGCCAACACCCAAAACTGTGCATGATGTTAGAAGTTTTCATGGATTAGCAACCTTTTATAGGAAGTTTATAAAGGGATTTAGTCATATCTGTGCACCCATGCTTGACACTATAAAGGGAGGACAGAAGTGCAAGTTTACATGGACAAAGGAGGCAAATAATTCTTTTGAAATGTTGAAGAAGAAGATAGCAGAACAGCCAGTTCTTGCATTTCCTGATTTCAGCAAGATTTTTCAAGTAGAATGTGATGCAAGTCATATTGCTATTGGAGCAGTACTCAGCCAAGAAGGTAGACCTATTGCATTCTTCAGTGAAAAATTAAATGATGCCAAGAAGAGATACTCATCCTATGATTTGGAGATGTATGCTCTAGTCCAGTCACTTAAGAAATGGAAGCATCACTTGATGCCCAAAGAATTCATAGTATTCACAGATAATCAGGCCCTCAGTTTCTTAAACAGTTAAGAGAAACTGAACCATAGACACATGAAATGGGTGGAAACTTTGCAAGCTTTCACTTTCACACTCAAGCATAAGAAAGGGGTTAAGAACAAAGTAGCAGATGCTTTGAGCAGGAGAGTACTGACCATAAATCAGATCCAATTGGAGAGTGTTGGGATTGATTCGTTGAAGACAATGTATGCAGATGATGAAGACTTTGGAGAGATCTATAAGGTATGTACTTCTTTTGGAGACAAATATCATGTTGAGTTTTCTGAATTTCTGATCCAAGATGGATTACTTTTCAAAGGTGGACAACTGTGTATTCCCAGATGTTCTATGAGACTGAATATTATTCAGGAAAAACATTGTGGGGCTCTGTCAAGACATTTTGGTCTTGATAAAACTCTTGATCTGGTAAAAAGACATTACTATTGGCCTAAGTTACAGTCAGATGTGAGAAAATTTGTGGAAGCATGTGTAATATGTCAGAAAGCCAAAGGAAGATCCACAAATGCAGGTTTGTATCAGCCATTACCCATTCCTTCTAGGCCATGGGAGAGCATAAGCATGGATTTTGTACTAGGTTTGCCTAGGACAAGGAAAGGATATGATAGTGTTTTTGTGGTAGTAGACAGATTCAGTAAAATGGCACATTTCTTGCCATGTAAAACCACTTATGATGCTTCATATGTAGCTGATTTGTTTTTCAAAGATATAGTGAGAATACATGGTTTACCATTAAACATAGTATCAGACAGAGATGTGAAGTTTATTGGCCACTTCTGGAGAACTCTTTGGAAAAAGCTGGGAACTAATTTATCTTTCTCATCAGCCTACCATCCTCAAACAGATGGGCAGACTGAAGTTGTTAACCGTTCATTGGGTAACCTACTCAGGTGTTTAACCAGGCAGCATGGAGAGAAATGGGATAATATCCTCCCACAAGCAGAATTTTCTTATAATGACACCATCAATAGGAGTACAGGAAAGTCACCTTTTCAGATAGTGTATGGACTTCATCCCAGGGGTATTCTGGAGCTAAGAGATCTACCTGTAGGAGATCCTATTAGTGCAGATGGTGAAGCTTTTGCTTCAGTTATTAAAGAAGTACATGATCAGGTCAAGCATCAACTCCAACAGGCTACAACAAAGTACAAAACATATGCTGACCAGAAGAAAAGAGATTTACAGTTTGAAATTGGAGATTTGGTCTGGGTAAATCTGAAAAAGGAAAGGCTCCCCAAAGGTAAGTATACCAAGCTAATGCAGAGGAAGATTGGACCCTGTCAAATTTTAAAGAAGTGTGGACAGAATGCATATGAGATCCAACTTCCTCCTGATCTTGGATTGTCACCAATTTTCAATGTCTGTGATTTGACTCCATACAAACCAAGTACAGATGTAGAACAGGAACCATTGCAGGCAGCAGCTGATGACATTCCGAAGCATGATCCACCAAAGTTGCACCACATTTTAGACTCACGAGTACTCCAAAAGACCAGAAACAAAGAATACTTGGAGTATTTGGTGGCCTGGCAAGGACAACCCGATTCAGAGGTAGTTTGGATGACTGCTGACCAAATTTCAAATCATGGTACAAACCTACAAACTTTGATCTCAAAGGGGCTTGAGATCTCTTCTCCCGGGGAGTATGGTGCAGGGGCACCCCTTCAAAAGGACCAACATGCACAAGAAGAAGAAGACTAACATTAGTTTGACATTTCATGTTATCTATAACACCTTCAAATGTAACATATAATGTTAGCATTTTCTGTATGAAGTTTCTGACAGTTTGGATTAAGGGAAAGATAATCAAGGTGTCTTAGCTGTAAGAGTTTTGCTGTCTTATGCAAAACAGATGTCATTTGTAGTAGATTAAGGGTTTCCACCTATAATTTTGAAAAGATAAAAATCCCAGAAACAGAGGAGAATGTCAGTCCCTCGCATTGGGAAAGATAAAAAGGGGAAAACCTTTTGTAGAGGCACGGGGATAGTTTTCTGGGTCTGGGCTCTGAATAGTCTAATGTAAATTTCTGAACATCAAGGAGGAATAGAAGTTCTGCAATTTACTTTCTTTCCAGATTCTGAATACTGTGTAAATATCCAGTGTAGATACTCTGTGTAGAAATTCCTTCTGTGTAGGGTTTGTATATAGTTTAGTTTTGTGTTTCAGTGGTCGAAGTAATTGAATAAATCCATTCCACTGGCAGATTTTTGGGGAAATCAGTGGAATGGACTTGTAAACTAACCCCCTCCATTTTTGTTTATTTGTTTGACTGTTAAGTATGGTGGGATAGAATTTGCATAATCCTTTCCTGAGAAGATCGTCTTTAAGTATGTGTATTACTGCATTTGCAGAGTGAATATTTCGTGTGTATCCTTTAGTTGTGTCTGTATGAGCATCGTTGAACAATTTAGATGTCAATTCAAGCCTGAAATGTATGTTTTGGAGACATCAGCGTGAGTTTCCAACTGTGCCACCAACGGAGAAACCATCGGCGTAAGAAATGATATCGGCGTGTCAAAACTAGGCTCACCCGACGGTGAAAATCTCACCGAGTGTGCTCTTGGCCATATCCATTGGCGAGAGTCAGGCATCGGCAAGGAGGAATCGTGCTGGTCCGATGGAGGTGAGTCTCACCGATGACGGTTTGCATTCAAGTCATCAGCGTGAGCTGTAGGGAAGTCTGGCCGAAAGGGGTCGGCGTAGGAGTTTCGGCGGGACATTATCGGCAGAAGGGAGAAAGGTGGTGCCGACAATAGGTGGTCTCGCCGATAGAGTTAAGGTCATCGATGAGAAAGGAGGCATCGGTGGAAGATCTCAACAGTGGGCCGACAGTAGGAAGTCTCACCGATCGGGGTGACAAACATAGGAGTCTCACCGATGGAGCAGCTGGTGATAAGTGTTCGGCGTGACATTCAATATCGGTGAACGTTGAAGAATGGTGGGTTGATAGTTATTGTCTTGCCAATAGGCAAGAGAACTACTTCGGTGAGTCAAAAGGAAATGTCTTAGCGACAGTAAGGAAGGGTTGTATTTCCAATCACTGGTTGAACCTTGGCATTGAACCTCTCCGTTGAACCAATGGTTCAACCCAACGGTTAGAAGTCTCGCCGAAGGGGAGGATTGAACCCAGCCCTTGAACCTTCCGATTGAACCTATCCATTGAACCCAGCCCTTGAACCTTTCGATTGAACCTATCCATTGAACCTTCCGATTGAACCTAACCATTGAACCTTCCGATTTAACCTAGCCGATTGAACCTTCCGATTGAACCTAACCATTGAACCTCTGGATTGAACCTATTCATCGGTTCAATGGGTTTGTATATTTCGGTGAGACATTGTTGTGGTCCTGCCGATGGAAAGCTCATCAGGGAGAAAGAAGCATCAGTGTAGGAGATTTTAGCTTGACTGACGGTGGACTGTCTTGCCGATACATTCTAAATTTGATGTTTTGTAAGCTCAAAAGGGTCTTCAATAGGGTTCATACGCTTCAGCTGGGCATATGCTCTGCATCACCTATATTCATATGTGATCTACAGGCACCAAGAAAACACATGCATACAACCAGCACAGATTTAACAAGTATCTCAATGATAAAGTTTAGGGTGTCTTCAAGATAGCCAGCAACGGCAAGGAGGTCAACCATGCACCTAAACGGAGAGGCCCTAGTTAGCAGGTTGTATGGGGAGAAGGATGCTTCTCATTTTCAAGAATCCTAAGTCTCATTGCTAGATATGTTGCTTAAAGAAGGGCCAATTTTAAACTGGGTAGTTGTTTTGTCACTCACTTTGTGCAATGAAATGACGAGAGTCGAGTCTCCTTATATCACTATAGATTTGCATACAACAACCTCCAATACAATAACACCATACAATGTACACTTAACTTTATGGTACCTTAGCCTAAACATGATGCTACAGAAATCTGAAGGTACCTCCTACTAAAGATGTCATGCCATAGACCAGATACCACTGTACAGTATATATCACATCTACAGTAACAATTTCCTTCCAAATGTAGGGTTACAATCTATGATTAACATGCATAGACCTTTCTAGTGTTTACAAGATAATTCCTTAGTCAACACCATACTAGTGTCCACAAGATGTTTCCACAGTTAAAATAAGAAATTAATGCTACTTTGCAAACAATAAGCAAGCCTTCGGAGAGCTTAAAGTTTCCATTTATATCCATGCACAATAACTTAATCAACCCTTAGGATTTTATAGACAATGAAACAGAAGGTCCTATATTCCATTTATGAGTCCTCTATCCAAATGACGCAGTGATCACAAGTACATAATATCTACTATTCCGTGGGTAGTGCTCAGACATTCAAACACAGGGAACTCCATACTAAGATAAATTTGTTCACAAACAGTCTCCAATTTAATAAATACTAGTTTGAAATCACATTTCTAATTTAGTGCAAGTCATTACAATGAACTCAAAGGTCATTGTCATCAAACGAATGCCTTCACAATAGACTGTTCTAGTTACAAGTATAATACAACTATTGCAATGTTACACAACTGTATGCAATTGACAAAACCCATTCTTTCCAAGAGTCAACTGGTAATCAAATACAATCATGTAGTGTTGGTTCAACATTGTATTCCATTGTGGCTTCAGTAATGCAAACCTCATAACCTTGGAGGGAGTGTTGGGGGGCAAGTTGACCTGAACCAAGGATCCAAAATCATCCCAATAGCCCACTTAGGAGTGGAATTATTAATCCCAAGACCTCACATCCACAATTGAGAGAGTGGACATTTATAGGTGAAATACCAACACCATTAGGGTTTACAACCATGTCAAAAAAGATAACCATGAACCAGGCCAGGTTTCCTCAACACTCATGGTATGTTGCAATAATAGCATTCTAGCAATTTTAGCCAAGGTTTGAAACTCCACCTCAAACTGTGACCAAATTAATGTAGCTTCCTTCATGATAGAAATCCAAAACACAATAACCAACATTTTGCCACACTTCATAAGTCCCATGATCTTAAGTCTAAACTCTCACAGTTAACAATATTTTCCTCATCCAAACCCTTTAGCATAGGCTTTCACAAGACCACATACAGTTACACAAGTTAAAGGAAATGTTTCACCAAAATGGTCAGTGTAATTTTACAAGAATGGATGACAAGGAGCTTTACTTCAAAGAAAGGTTAGCTTAGTTGAAGAAGACCAGTTGGCGATTTGAATCTTAGTCTCCAACCCAAACAACAAGACACTCAGCTAACATGATGAGCACACCCAAAGTCTCCCTTCCTCTAAATCACTTATAGTCCAACCATCAACCTTCCTTCCTCGACCCCAAGCAAAAAGAAGAATTCCCCCCCAAAATGGTTCCCCACTCCTTCCTTTTCTCCCTCACATACCCCAAAACCAAGCACATTAAAGACTAGTACTTCCCAAAGTTGTTATGGCAAAGGAGAGTTAATGCCTACTGCCAATGATGGCTCCTTCTCAACAAAAAAAAGTGCATATTAAAATTTAAATGTCCACTATTATATTTCAAAGGTTTGAAATATAACCAACAATGTAACTGTAATGCATGCCCCCTTTAAGTCTTATAATAAAAAAGGTTAGGAAACAAATACTTGAGATAAACCCTTTGGTCTGTTCACTTAGGAGACCACCTGAAAACTCAATGATAACTACATCCACATGATCAACAAGAATGACAAGCGACCTATGAATAACAATCCACTTGAGTCAAAAAGACAAGAAGACCAATAGAAACCAAACACAACAAACATAGTACAACTATAACTGTTTGTCTCAAGTATCACTCTATAACGTCTTCAAAGATTATTGAAACTCAACACAAGAAATGTAAATTGACATATTAACACAACAATATCCAACTAAGTTATTGAAAATCAACTATTGATACCTCGTTCTCCATCCAGATTACAAAATCGGTCCACTTTTTGCTTTGTAACATTTCCTTTTCAAATTGCGTTGGTTGCCAGCCATATTTCTGTCAAAACATGGCACATGGACTAGTTAAACTAATTAATATGCAATCATTTACTTTTTCCTAGGAAATAAAAAAAATATCATTTAATATATTAAATATACTTACAAATGTACAGATCAAGGCCTGTAAACCTTTCTGGCCACTGTGATGAGTGGCACGAAGTTTGTCAAGCCTAGCCTTGGAGGCCTTGTCTTGAAACATATACTAATTCAATTTAGGTAAAGCACAAATAAAATTTAAAAATCATTTAATATATTTGATATAATCTTATGAGCAAATTCAAATACCTGCATACTCTCCTCACCAGACTTCCTCCATGCATCAAACTTCTCATATGCTTTTACAAGCTGTTTCCATACTTTGAGACTTACATCAATTGGCCTTTTTTTGAGTCTTTTCTCGAGAGGGATTTTTTTTTATCTTTTTTGTTTGGTTGCACAGAAATCTCTTGCAATTTTGAGACATTCGTAGCTTTATTTTCTTTACAGACCAACCTGTGCCAAATTCAGTCTCCATGTCTTGGATAACTGCTTTTTGCAGGTGCATGGGTATCTTTGAGAATGGCAAGTGTAGATGGTCTTTAAACCATTGAAGGCATGATTCCTTTGACCTATTCACAAACATTTTTCTAGCATCTGTCATTCGGACTTCCCCTGAAACCACATCGTATTCTATCTTGGTATCGTAGCTACCAATGCAAGATGCAAAACATGGTGTGGTGGTCGAAGAAGTCTGTGTCCCAGGAGTGACTGGGACATTGGAAGCCTCTACTCCCTGTTCCACATTCTTAGAGGTTACTCTTATTGATTTCCTCCTGGATCTTTTGCCCAATCCATGACTGGTTGGGGAATCAATTGATTCCCTTTGACACTGTTGATTTGGTTACAATGTTTCAGGGGATTTACTAGACTGATTGTGGCCAGAGTTTGCTCCCTTCCCTCTATTGCTTGACATTTTGAGGTGACCTAGGGCAAATTATTTTCATCCAGTCTGTGGAGGCAATCGTAGCCAGGTATGAATTAACAACGTGCTTGACCAATCGTAGCCAAAAACAAATATGTAGCCAAAAAAAAATCTTAACAGCTTGTATTTTGGGTATGATGTACAAAGAGACCTTATTTGATAGGCCTTCTAAATATGGTAAATGCAAGTTATACTGCAAGCAAGGATAATTAACAACATTACTACTCAAATTTACCCTAAAGCGTGATTACAACATCTTAGGAAAACTTTCTTTGAGCTCAAAATTATATCAGAATTGATAAAAACCTAGGTCAAGAGTTAACTTACTTGCTAAAAGACAAACGGACAAACTTGATTGAATAGCTGAGGTAGCTAGAAACCCCAAATTTAGCAGCTAGCTAAAGCAATTTTTTATCTTCTAGATGTCTAGAACCAAAAATAAATAAAATACAAATTAATGGATTCGTTGTAGAAACTTTTCAGTAACTTTCGTTTTCAACATAATAAAGTCGTCGCTTCGCAGGAAACCTAAAATAGAGGCAGAGTACACTGTGCTGTGGGCTTAAATGTATTAATTTATTTGTGTTTTTTTTGTGTGGTATGTTTTAATGCTAGCACAAATTTTAAACTTTTTTTTTGGATTCATTAGTTGACGCTAAAGTCGGCGTCTCTAACACCCACTTTTGCGCCAACTTTTAGCCCTAATGCAATCTCTTTGGGACACCAAAACCAGTGTGAAGTGCACCTAATTTAGTGCCATCATCATCCATCTCCTAAGAAACATCTCCATTGCACCCTACACCACCTCCACATCACAAGCTTTAACATTTATGGGGATGTGTGCAACCATTGGTTATGGTTCCCTTCCATTCTGCAATAAATCTAGCATCATTCATCCACTATCCTACATACCCTCCACATACCATCCCTATGGTCCATGCTTTGGCATAAGTCCAACATAATCCACGTCATAATCGACTATTTTCCCTACATAATCCAAGTCATAATCCACTTTTCTCACCTCTAGAATCCACGTCATAATCCACTATATGCCTAATCCATTTGCCTTCCATGTATCCCTTACCAACATCGATGAGGGCACTCGACATGGTCCATGCACGAGGACATCGTTCTGTAATGGGACTGTAACCTTTCATTGCAGCGTAACGCAACCTTCAACCCTCAACCCTAAAAACTATACCTTAAACCCTAAACCCTAATCCCTCAACTGTAAACGTTATCCCTAAATCTTGAAGCCTCAACCCTTAAACCTTAAACCCTAAACCCTCAACCCTAAACACTATACCTTAAACTCTAATCCCTCAACACTAAACCCTAAACCCTCAACCCTAAACACTATACCTTAAACTCTAATCCCTCAGCACTAAACCTTAATCCCTCAACCCTAAACCCTAATCCCTTATCGCTAAACCTTAAACCCTATCCCTAAAGCCTCAACCCTCAACACTTGAACCTTAAATCCTAAACCCTATCCCTAAACCCTCAACCCTAAACAGTACTATGCCTTAAACCCTAATCCCTCAACTCTAAACTGTAATCCCTAAACCCTCAACCCTCAAAACTATACCTTAAACCCTAATCCCTCAACCCTAATCTTAAAGCTAAACTTAAAGCTTCCACTCATTCCACCATCCTCAAGGGGTCCAGAAATGCAAAATTAGATGCCTCCACTGATAAAGCCAAACATCCTAAGGGTTCTCATGCCTCCGAACATAAAAATAAAGAGTCAAAGAAAAATCAATCCAAAAAGTTATCCAAGCCCATACCTCCACAAGAAAAGTCCAAAACAAAAATGGTATGGGTACCTAAGCAACAAGAAATCAAGTTAAATGAGGCATCTACCTCTAAAAAATCCCAACCATCTACTCCCATCTCGAATTCCCATTGAGCTCAAAAGTGTCAAAACATTCCATCCCACAAGCAAAACAAAAGTAATAAAAATGCCTAAGTCTATGTGGGTTTCTAAAGCCCTTTATCATCCATCTCCTAAGCAAACATCTCCATTGCACCCTACACCACCTCTGCATCACAAGCTTCAACATTTATGGGGATGTGTGCAACCATTGGTTATGGTTCCCTTCCATTCGACAATAAATCTACCATCATTCATCCACTATCCTACATACTCTCCACATGCCATCCCTATGGTCCATGCTTTGGCATAAGTCTGACATAATCCACATCATAATCCACTATTTTCCCTACATAATCCACTATATGCCTAATCCATTTGCCTTCCATGTATCCCTTACCAACATCGATGAGGGCACTCGACATGGTCCATGTGCGAGGACATCATTCTGTAATGGGACTATAACCTTTCATTGCAGCATAACGCAACCTTCAACCCTCAACCCTAAAAACTATACCTTAAACCCTAATCCCTCCACCCTAAACCCTAATCCCTCAACCATAAACGCTATCCCTAAAGCCTGAAGCCTCAACCCTTAAACCTTAAACCCCAAACCCTATCCATAAACCCTCAACCCTAAACACTATACCTTAAACTCTAATCCATCAACACTAAACCCTAAACCCTAAACCCTAAACACTATACCTTAAACTCTAATCCCTCAGCACTAAACTCTAATCCCTCAACCCTAAACCCTAATCCCTTATTTCTAAACCTTAAACCCTATCCCTAAAGCCTCAACCCTCAACACTTGAACCTTAAATCCTAAACCCTCAACCCTAAATAGTATTATGCCTTAAACTCTAATCCCTCAACTCTAAATTGTAATCCCTAAACCCTCAACACTATACCTTAAACCCTAATCCTTCAACCCTAATCTTAGAGCTAAACTTAAAGCTCCTACTCATTCCACCATCCTCAAGGGATCCAGAAATGCAAAATTAGATGCCTCTACTGATAAAGCCAAACATCCTACGGGTCCTCATGCCTCAGGACATAAAAACAAAGAGTCAAAGAAAAATCAATCCAAAAATTTATCCAAGCCCATACCTCCACAAGCAAAGTCCAAAACCAAAATGGTATGGGTACCTAAGCAACAAGAAATCAAGTTAAATGAGCCATCTACCTCTAAAAAATCCCAACCATCTACTCCCATCTCAAATTCCCATTCATCTCAAAAGTGTCAAAACATTCCATCCCACAAACAAAACAAAAGTAATAAAAATGCCTAAGTCTATGTGGGTTCCTAAAGCCCTTCATCATCCATCTCCTAAGCAAAAATCTCCATTGCACCCTACACCACCTCTGCATCACAAGCTTCAACGTTTATGGGGATGTGTGCAACCATTGGTTATGGTTCCCTTCCATTCCGCAATAAATCTACCATCATTCATCCATTATCCTACATACCATCCCTATGGTCCATGCTTTGGCATAAGTCTGACATAATCCACTATTTTCCCTACATAATCCACTTTTCTCCCCTCTAGATTCCACATCATAATCCACTATGTTCTTAATCCATTTGCCTCCCATGTATCCCTTACCAACATTGATGAGGGCACTCGACATGGTCCATGCGCGAGGACATCGTTCTATAATGGGACTATAACCTTTCATTGCAGCGTAACGCAACCTTCAACCCTCAACCCTAAAAACTATACCTTAAACCCTAATCCCCTTTTCAACCAAGATCAAAACATTATACGCTTAATCTCATAATAGTAATCAATTGTGTTACAAAATCCATAATTAACCTAAGTCTTGCATATCCATTCCACGAATTCTACCCTTTGTCTTTCCTAAGAACATATCGGCCCAATGTGACCCCATCGTTGGAACCTTTCACTTCACTATACTGATGTCCCGATAAAGATATAGTATCACTATATCAACAAAACAACGATCTATCAAGGTAAACTTTGAGGTCATCCCACCGATAGACCGACAAAATGGAATAAAATGATCTTATCGGGATAACATGTAGATATCGGTGGAAACCACATCATGGTTCCATCAACAAGCCGATAAAGTTGGTAGAAGAAGGTTATATCGCTGTAACATGTGGATTTCGGTGGAATACATATCACACCCTCACTGATGAGTTGATGAACTCGACAGGAGTTAGCTTATCACCGGAACATGTCAACTTCGGCAAAACTTATATACAAGTTCCCCCGACATGCCGATAAAACCAAGAAAGACAAAAGCATCATTGTGGCATGTAAGGATCGATGGAACTAAGGATGAAGTTCCACCGATAGCTCAAAATAACTATAAAACATTGAGGATATGAAGAACATCACCCAGACTAGGGCACATCGGGGCAACTTCATATGAAACCTCGTCGATTGACTGAGAAAGGGAAATTTATTGATGGAAGGGATGGACTTCGGTGGAATATAAAACAAAGTCTCAGCGATACGGCAATGATTGTTAGACAAGATTGATGTGACATTCCAAGACATCACTCGAATATTTGCAATTAATAAACTGGTAAGATACACATCGATGGTGCATGTATGAGTTGAGATTGAAATAAGTTATTCCACTCCTATAAGATTTGGCTGAAGAAGGTTATATTACTGGAACATGTCAACTTCGGCAAAACTTATATACGAGTTCCCCCGACATGCCGATAAAACCAATAAAGACAAAAGCATTGTTGTAGCATGTAAGGATCAGTGGAACTAAGGATGAAGTTCCACCAATAGCCTGAAATAACTATAAAACATTGAGGATATGAAAAACATCAGCCGGACTAGGGCACATCGGGGCAACTTCATATGGAACCTCACCGATGGACCGAGAAAAGGAAATTTATCGATGGAAGGGATGGACTTCGGTGGAGTATAAAATAAAGTCTCAGTGATACAACGATGATTGTCAAACAAGATTGATGTGACATTCCAAGACATCGGTTGAATATTTGCAATTAATAAACCATCTCGATGGAAAGATACACATCTCAAGGTGCATTTATGAGCTGAGATTGAAATAAGTTATTCCACCCCTATAAGATTTGGCTGAAGAAAGGAGAAAGGAATTTTGACCTCACTGAGAGCAAGGAGTAGAAAAAGGCCAACCAGAAATATATTTCAAGTAAGTATATCGGTCCTGACTATAAATTTATACTGTGTAGAAGCTTTGGAGTCTGCATTATGGAAAATAATCCAAAGAAACATAAATCTAAAAAGTAGAAGATCGAGAAAAGACCACTGAATCAAGATTTAATTGACCAATGCCCATGGTCTGGGCCGAGACCAAAAAGAAGTGCCCAGACTAATCCCTCCATAGATAAATTGATAGATGACTATAAGGAGTTAGGAGATGTTTGGACCCCTCTTCGAGGGTATCAATTGTTTCTATATCATTTCAAGAAACAATATAGGTATGATCATGTCTGCAACCCTTGGAGGTTAAATTTAGCAAGGCTAATAGTGTCTAATGTCTTTATCAATGTGGATTTGATTAAAGCCTTAGCTAGCAAATATGACCCGAAAACAAGAACTATTAGATCACACACTGATGACAATATACTGGTGCTTTCCAAGGATTTCATTGCGAATGTTCTTCAATTGGAATGTGGCTTTGACACGCCCATTACAGTCAGAGACCTATTGCTAGAGTATAGGCATATGGACACCAGTTATAAGAGAGGCAAGTTATCTTTACATAGGCTAAAAGATGACAAGGGTTAGATGAGGAAATTTTCCAATGTTGAGAACCCTCCATTTTCTAAAGAATTATTTGAGGAGTACTTTCGTTACACTTATTATGCTGCTGGTTGAAAGTCTTAGGTCTTGAGGTTCCCCCACAAATGTCAATTGCACCTATGTTGTTAGCTGCAGATATTCAAACAAAGGGAGCAAGGCCTTTTGATTATGCAAGTTACATAGCTAATGCTCTGAACCATGGATTGGAGAAAATCAAACATAATAGTGATAAGATTAATTTCAAACACTACTCTTTGTTAATGCATTTGCTTTTGCATGAAGGGCATAGTAGAGGATGGTGGAGTTCATAGATGAAAATTTGGGACTCCTTTGACAATGGGGACCCAAAACCAGTGCAAATGTGGACTTCACTATGGGATTGTTGTTTTGACAGATCTCATTATTTTTTCTTTGAAGAATATTTTGTGAAGCCTCTAATGCAACTATCGGGACATTCTCATGACTATAGCCTCTCTCCCAGGATACAAAGGTTTCTTAGGCCAAAGGAAAATGATCCAAAGACTAAGGTGGGTCATAACTAGGGAGATTGGTATGCCTTTTCAGACTGCACCATGATACGAGTCTATGGATTTGAGGGTTCCCCTTATCTATTGCCTAGGGTTGTCCCAGATAGAATTGCATACATAGAAATTGTGAGACAATTGGCTAAATCTAATGGTATTCATCTAAAGAGGAACAACAAACAATCATTCATGCCCAGCACTTTCTGCTTTGGGGAATTCACAATAGTCATGAATGAGGGTTATGAAGAAGTCAATGCCAAACTAGCACAATATGGTCTCCCAATAGGAGATGAAAGAAAAGGTTTTGATTTAGAGGGTTTTATTCACAAATCCAAGGTCTCACAAGGTCTGTCTGGTTATGAACATTTTTTTCAGAAGTAGATATAATTAGAAATCAAGACGAAGCCTCTACTAAAGATAGAATGGCTATATTTAATAAAATTCTACTTGCAGAGGATTGGAAATGCAAGAATGTTCCTTCATACTCAAGAGCCTTTTCTGAAATTGAAGACCCACTATCAAGAGTTGAGAAGCTTATTGCTCATGTAGATAAGATAATTGAGGGTGTGCCTTTAATTGCTTTTGATACAGCTTACATACAATACTCTAGGACACAAGCTCAAGAGGTGCAGCCTCTGACTCACATACCTTCACAGCCAACCCCTAAAGTATCATTTTTTGTAGATACAGATATAGATGAAGAAGTGAATGATGATGAGATTGAACAAATGCAACCAATAAGTGCTCATGTTGTTCCACATTATGAGCCTCCTGCATAATTGAACCATGTAAAATTTGAGACTTCTGAGGATCTGTCTGATGACATCAGAGTTATGGCTTCTCAGAAGTTTGTCTCTGATGATGAATTTATTAAGACTGCTGAATTTAAATCTTTTGTATATGAATATCAAGGAAATACAATGAGGCAAAAAATGAAAGATACTACCCCTGAGCAAGAAACTGCCACCTTGGAGGAATTGAAAAAAGAGATTGACAGAGAAATGGAGTCTATTACTCCAGAAAGAGGAAGACAACTACTCCAAGAAGCCAAGGTATTGCTTGTGCCAGGTTGGGATATGAGCTCTACCATTGTATTTGACACGTTCAGGAGGAGGGAAGATAAAACACTAAGTTTAACAGAGGAAGCAAGTGACAAAGTATACTCATGGTCGGTGTATAATGCAGATGAAGCCACTTTCTTGATTTGGTTTTTTTATCCCCAAGATAAGAGACCACTAATAACTAGTGACCCAAATAAAATGTTTGGTCACCTCTTGGTCAAAAGGATAGGAGACATAGATCCCTTGGAAACTGCTGAACTAAATGTTAATGTAGCAAAGTTTAGTAAGGCCCAAATTGAGAAATTAATCAAGGAAAATGACAAGCTAAAGAAAGAATTGATATACCACAAGGAAAGAGCTTCTTCTTCTGCATCTGAGGTACATTCCCCATGGATCCAGAAAGACAAAGAAATGATAGAGGCATTAACAAATGTAATCTATTGGAAAGAATGCCATGCTAAATCCCAAAAAAAATGTGAGAAGCTAGAAAGGGAAGTAAAGACCCTCAAATACACCATGGCCTCTGAAATAATAGAAGAAAGGTTCAAAAAGATGTGGGAATATGCAGATACCTGTTGGAAATCATTCCAACAAGCATATTCAGCCATTATAGAAAACAAAAGATTGTAGGAGAGGATGATGGAAAGGAAAGAGGAACTTTCAGACAAAAAACTTTTAACAAAACAAGGATTGCAGATGTATGATAAGTTGGTCAAGATGCATGAAAAGTATCATAATAAATTAAATAAGGAGTTGAATTCTTTTGATATCACTCCCTCAATTCATGATGATACTGGAGAACTGCAAAAATATGAAGAGTGGAAGGAAGATGTATCCATAGTTCTAAATACTGCTTTACAAGAAATCAATAATGAAGATATGATCATGCAGAATATTCACAAGTATCTTGAGAAAATGATGAACATGGAGCATGACATGAAAGGGATAGCCCTTAATGTTGACACATATGCAAAACAGGAGTGTATTGAACATTTATCTAAAATTAATATGTTCCTGTGCAAAGCAATTGATACGATTGACGCCGCCATTAAATCTTCAGAGGGAGTAAATTAGCTAGCAGACAAATGAAGCACCTTATGGAAAAATAGAAAGCCTTGCTCAGGCCTTGAATGGTCACGGGATTCTATTAGCAGATTAACAAATTGGTGTTTTCTAAAATCATAAATTTGTTTATTTTCTTAATATTGTTAATTACGAAAAGACATGACCCATTGTAACTGGCCTGAAGCTTGTTTGCTTCCCATATATATAAGGGAACCCAAGGCCATTTTATTATCATGAGGAGATCAAATATTAGAATAGGAGATATAAGTAGATAGCAGAAGAAATTTCATTTAAAGACCATGTTGCAAACAATATTTTGAAGAAATCAATTGAAAATATCTAATTCGGTGGTTCTATATTGGTATCAATTGTTTGTTAAGTTAAGCAATTATTTGACTGTCTCCAAGTTGGTGTTCCTTATTATTTGAATTTATTCCAAGCAAAATATTAAATTCATCAAACACATTTGTTGTTCCTGTGTAATTTGCTTATTTGGTTTCTTCAAGTAGGAATTAAAATCCTTTTAAATAGATTACAGTAATTGGGAAATATCAATTGGATAGATAAGAAGAATCTATAATTGAAGGTTGTCATACTATCTCCAGAAAATACTATTAAGTTATTCAAAACTGAATATATCAAGTATATTTTTCATTTTGTTAGTGCACATTTGTTGTCACTGTGTGATCCCTTTTAACTGGTTCCTTTAAGAAAGGATTAAAATCCTCTTAGATAGATCACAGTAATTTAATAGATCTTGATTGGATCAATAAGAAGTGTTTGTCAGCCACATCCCTGCACATTTATACGAGTTATAAACCAGAATATTGTGCCAAACTATTAGAATTATTGCTAGATATACACCACCGATCTTAGGTTCTCACTTGACTCCATTTACCCAAAGAGGCACTGGTCTTACTCATTTCATTAGTTGAACATATTCATTAGTTTTGCCTTGATATTGCTTATACAATTTAGACCAATTAGAACCATAGCATTTTCAATTACTGTTTAGACATTAGAAGTAAAAGTAGGCATCAAGTAATTATCTATTCCACACCATTTGCCACTGTGGGTAGATCCATCACTCAGCCAAGATCACACATCCATTCAATCTGCTTCATTAGTGAGGTGCACCCGCCTAGGTCTAGTAGAACCTAAAGTGCAGGGAGTCATCAACCTTATAGGTTAACTCTGTTGCGTTAGTTCAAAAATGTTGCAAATCTAAGCATAGAGCTTGGCATCCTCTTAGGATTTGCAACCTGCATTTTTGAGACCTAACAAACCCTAAACCCTCAACCCTCAACACTATACCTTAAACCCTAATCCCTCAACCCTCAACCCTAATCTTAAATCTAAACTTAAAGCTTCCACTCATTCCACCATCCTCAAGGGATCCAGAAATGCAAAATTAGATGCATCTACTGATAAAGACAAACATCTTAAAGCTAAACATCGATGAGGGCACTCGACATGGTCCATGTGCAAGGACATCGTTCTCTAATGGGACTATAACCTTTCATTGTAGGGTAATGCAACCTTCAACCCTCAACCCTAAAAACTATACCTTAAACCCTAAACCCTAATCCCTCAATTGTAAACGCTATCCCTAAAGCCTGAAGCCTCAACTCTTAAACCTTAAACCCTTAACCTTATCCCTAAACCCTCAACCCTAAACACTATACCTTAAACTCTAAACCCTAAATTATAATATGGAATCATGAATTATGGTGGAAAGAACTTTGTATCATTTTTTAGATATATAAATATTGTCAAAGTGTTTTAGGAATATAAAACTTATCAATTATGATATCCATGGCATCAAAAACAAAAATTATAATATGGAATCATGAATTATGGTAGAAGGAAGTTTGTATCATTTAGTCCAAAATTGCTATCTCTTTGTGGAGCCATGTGTTTGTATCTCTGTTAGGGCCATAAGAGCATTACTTAGGATAAAGATTAACTTAGCAAACTAGAAGAATAAATATAATTCAAAAATTTGGGATTTAATTGGAAAAAAGTCAAAAATTAAAAAAAAAAATGTTGTTTTCCATCTAGCATGGTTCAAAATGTTTTTTATTTTCTTCTTTTTAAAACCAGAGTGAGGTCTAAGGGCAATGCTCTTGACCAAAGGTGGACCAATAGTTGCTCAGCATGCTTTTTGTTAAGGTGTCTAATAGTTCCCGAAACAAAGGTGGACCAATAGTTGTTCATTAAGTCATGTTTTGTTGGTGTGCTGATGTGGCATCACATAATTGGTTGTTTTTAAATCTAAAGAGCACATTTCATTCAATTATAGGTACTTATAGTCAACACTAACAACCTAAAAGTTACAACTACTAGTGCTAAAGTTTTAAAAATATTGAGCCTTAAGTCCACAAACACTATCATAGCTATTGGAACATGCTCAGCAATTGGGTCCTCTCCCCTATGTTACTTTTAGTGATACTGAGAGCCCCATTGAAGATATCCCAAAAATATTACCAACACTGTTTTCAGATCATAGTAATCTGGGAGTATTAATTGGATTAGTAAGAAGAACCACATAATTAAGGTTGGCATTTTGTTTCCAAGTTGATATTATCTACTGTTCTTGTTTGATTTATTCAATTGTTTCCTTCAAGTAGGGATTAAAGATCCTTTTGATAAATTACAAGTAACCTGGTTGTGTCAGTTGGATTATTAAGAAGAGTCTGTCAATTATTTCCTTGCATGGTTATACAAGTTATTAACCAATATTGGTGTCAAACAGTTAGAATTACTACCAAATATAAGCCACTTATCTCAGATTTTCAGATTTTCATTTGACTCCATTTACCCAATAAGGCACTAGTCTCACCCATTTCATTTTACTTAAAACTCAAGGATTCAAACCATCTTGCTGTGATTTTTTAATTGTGAATGTAAAAACTCAAATCAATTCAATGTACCTGCAAATTGGTTATACAAGGATTCAAATCAGTTCACTATATTTGCCAATAGGAATGCAAGGATACAAATCATTTGCATATAACAACTAGGAGGTCTACACAATTGAGGGTTGATGTAGAAAGGTTAGAGGATAAATGCAAACACATAGGAAATTTATATAATCTGTCAGGACACATTTGTTGTCCATGTGTGGTTATCTTGATTGGTTCCTTTTAACCTCTTGGTGCACAGCTATTATGTGACTATTGTCATTGTTGTGTATTATAGGATCCAGAGGAGGCCATGGAGAGAGGACGTGGATGGCGTAGAACTACTAAGTCACAGAGAGGAAAGTGGGTGGAAATCGATATGACAACGGAATCTACAGATACAATAGAGGTAAGAAGAGAAAGCAACCTCAACCAAAGGAGGAAGGTGTTTATGAATTCACAAATGCTACAACATAGAGGAGATAAAGTCATTTTTTTGTCCATGAGGCCTCTAAGGTCAAACTTATTGGTTGAAAATGCATAGGAATGGTGATTAAATGTGATTCTATGATCAAGGGAAAAGTTTGAAAATTAGGATGGCCAAGACATGATATGAATATGTCACATATATGACTAAAGTGAGGTTTTGTGTTGGATAGAATATTCATTGAAATGATATAATTGGTGTACTAAATATTATTTACTATGTTGTGTATTATAGGGGCCAGACGAGGCCATGGCAACAGATAGTGTCATATCAAATGAGGACACAATAGATGAAGGGGGACATCAGGTACTCAAATTTTGAATTAACTTAGGAAAAAATGATCTGATGGCATTTTGTGATACATCCATCTTTTTTCATAGTATTATTGAAATTTATAATGTATTATCCAATCTTGACATAAATTAATGCATGTTGTTGATTATTTTAGATGGAGATTGGAGCAAAGGCAAAGCCCGAGCGTTCAACTAGCAAAAGAAAAAGACATGTACATGGATGTGGACCTAAAACTGTTAAATCACGTAGTCGACAGTGGGTGGAAGAGGATAAGACAATGGATCCTACAGACACAACAAATGATTGCACTGAACAAGAGGTTGGTTAGGACTATAGTACATGGGATGAATACTTCGAGAAAATTGTCGTTTGTGGATGTTATGTATGTCGTGGAAAGAAACAATTCAAATGAGTGATTGTACAAAGACATTACATATATGATGAGCTTCCATTCGGTAGTATGCCTCCTACAATCAATTCAAATCCAATAGGAATTGTGGTAAGGAATTTTCTAATTTGATATAAATAACATGTATACTTCGTTTAAACATTGTTTTATATTATTTAAATAACTAATTTTTTTCTTAATGGATACTTGCAGGATAAAGTTCTTGGTTTAAAGTTTCCTGGATCACCGACTTCCAGCCTAGAGGGCAATGATCATTCATCAGATGATACATCTAACAAAAATATGTGCCAATATACCAGCTCCGAAGACGAGGAATTGATGAAAACAAGTAACAGAACAAGAACTGGTCTAAAGATGCATAATTTGCTTAAAGACAAGGGGAAGGTGGACTACATACCCTATGAGAATGAATGTGATGGAGATGATGACTTGCCCCTGAGTTTGAGATCAATTTACAAAGAGACATTTGATCGTCGACTATATTGCACTTGGCCTAGTGATCAACAACTACCTAGAGTGTATGAGGTGTTTCAATTTTGGGGATATAGCTACATGATACGACCCCCCAATATTCATGGAGCGAATCTAGGCCTCTTTGTCATCCAAAATGTACATGTGGGATCTAAACATAGAAACAATTCAGAACAAACCACTAGGAGATTAATGCCATATTATGGTCCATCATATTACAGTGGTGAATGGAGAAGGCTAGCAGAATATAAGCCTAGCATGTCAGCATATGGTCTAAATTCAAATATGTATACACATCGTCTCCAATTAGAAAGTGGAAAAGAAATGAATAGAGGTCATCTTATGTATATAGATGGACGTGCATACAGACACAAAAATATTGCAAGATTTATAAATAGTAGTAAGGAAAGGGACCCTAATGTAAGACCGAATTGTCAATTTGTTGAGGTTATAAATGATAAAGATGGAGATATGGAAAGAGAGGTTGATAGATTCATAATGGTTGAGGCTATTATGGACCTTACCATTGGGGATGAGTTATTTATTGATTACCCCTTCTTAAAACACACTCCTGCGTGAAAGAAACGGGAAGAACAAGGTCTCCCTAAGGATGTTCTTAAGGGCAGAAAACCAAAGAATAATAAATGAGTGTGGACTAATGTTTTATAAACTATGTTGTCAAAATTGTGTTTTCTTTAAATTATTGTATAAAAAAGATAGTCTATAAAATAATGTTCCATTATTCAATTGATGTATATATGTTCATACAATTTTTATTTTTATTTTTAAGCCATATTTGATTATATTTCTTTGAAATTGATACATTTTGAATTTAGTGCAATTGTTGCCAAACATTAAATAATGCTTACATTTGTTGATAGGTAGAAAATGTTGATGAAAAACATACTAATACCCAAGATCCAACTCGGTTATTAAGGTTTGGATGAGATGATCCAAACCATCCTTTAAACCATACCAAGCAGAAAAGAGCAACATTTAAGAGAATACTAGCAACTGAGAAATTTGAACTACTGATGAGATCCGCATACACTGATGACATGCCAGCTAGCCTTAATGATGATGATCATGATAGTGAAAATGCAGTGCATGAAGAAGGATTGAATGAAATGCTTATAGGTTTCTTTGGGGATGGAAACAATGATGACAATAATGATCATATGGTTGACAGTAATGATGATAGTAGAGGTAATTACCACCAACATAATGTTGATGATAACAACCTGAAAGACTCCATCAAGCAAGCAACAAATACACCCGTGTTCAAATCGGGTGCAAGTAGAACTTCAAAACTGGCATGTACATTAATATTATTAGAAATCAAGTCACTATTTGGTTGGTCAAACAAAGGCTTCACTACCCTACTAAAGTGAGATGAAATCCATTTCTTACTTTGCATTGTCAATTGGTGTACATAATTCATAAACATTCATCAACTTCATTTGTATTTCTTTAAGGGGAATTTAAAACCATATATTGTATATAAACAGTCATAGTATAGATTGACATATGAAACATGTTCATCACAAGTCAAACATTCAATTGATTTAATCTCTGGCAATCTTACAGGGCACTAAAAACTAAAATATTCCCTGAAGAGAATGTGTTGCCATCAACTTGCAGAGAGGCGCGTCTGTTGCTGGTTGAGTTGGGGATTGAATATAAGCAAATTCATTCATGTAAAACTGATTGCATTTTATACAGAGATGAATATGAAAACAAGGTAGAATGCCCTGTATGCAAAGAGAAGAGATATCATACAGATGTACAAGGTCCTACAATTCCAAAGAAGGTTTTACGTCACATGCCAATTATACCTAGACTTCAACGAATGTTTCGTTGCAAGTCACTTACACAATTGATGGACTGGCATGCAAAAAATAGGAGTAAAGATGGATTCATGCAAATTCCAGCCAACTCCAAAGCAATGAAACACATAGAGGAAAAATGGCCAAGAAAATTCAAAGATGAACCCCGTAGTATCAGGTTTGGTCTTGCAATTGATGGAGTGTGCCCATTCTCTTTCCTAAGCTCAAATTATAGTGTTTGGCTAGTCAGATTGATAGTATACAATATTCCCCCACGGATGAGTGTTAGAAAGGAGCACCTTATGCTGACTCTCATTGTTCCAGGAAAATATCAAGTTAAAAATATGGATGTTTATCTTGCGCCTTTTATTGATGAGATGCAATTGCTATGGAAAGGCATAAGAATGTATGACATATCACGTCCCCCATCAAATAGGTCCCTCATGTTGTATGGTGTGCTATGTTGGACTATTCATGATTTCCTAGGACTTGGTGTTTGTTCTAGTAAGATAAAATATTTACGTATTTACACTCAATTTATTTCCATCCCAACTTTCATACTTAGTTTTATAATATTTTTTTGATGTTATTAACATTACTTATTGAATTACAAGGCTTCAAACAAAGGGGATATTTGCATGTCCAAGATGTGCAGAACAATTTCAAGGGTGATATTCTAAAGATCTACATAAATTTATTTACGCAAACAACAGGGTTTTTCTACCACTAGATCATAAGTTTAGAAATCGCCTGAAGAATCAATTTGATGGAAAAGTTGAAAATAGAGGCCCTCCCATGATTATGGGTCCAGGTGATTGGCTTAAGAAGTATGAAGATGTTGAATTGAAAGCTTGGGAGGATTTTTTTGATTGGGATGATTCAATTGAGGAACCAGAACAAGTTGTAGTTAATATGCCACAAGGAATGAAAAGGAAATCCATATTTTATGAGCTCCCTTACTGGAAGGATCTATTAATGTCTCACCTATTAGATCCTATGCACATCTTCAAAAATGTCCCAGATTCTATATTTCGACATATATCAAGCAAAGAGAAGGACACCTTGTCTTCGAGGAGAGATATTGCTCTTTCGCGTACCAAAATTGATCGAAAACATTTGTGGCCAAACAGGGAAAATGAAACATATGCAAAAGCTCCATGGATTTTGAAAAAAAAAGAGCTAGACCAACTAAAAAATGTCATCTGTTCAATAAGGACACCTACTAGCTATGGGTCGTCATTGGCTAAAGCTTTTACAGTTGATGGACATATCACAAGATTTAAAACACATGATTTTCATAATTTTATGAAGGTATTATATATCATCATTTAACATTTACTGGTAACATTGATTAAGTACTAAATATATTTTGATATTTCGTTGTGTGAGGAAAAATTACTAATAACCTTTTCATAAATGTGTTTGATAGCATATCATGCCATTAGCAATTAGGGGGGATTCCTGTCTTACAGTTGAATTAAGGAATGCCATAAGTCGATTGTCAGCATTTACAAGGTATGTGATTATATGAAATGTTCATGTTTGAAAGACATAGAGATATTATATTGCATTTTAATTTTTGACTAAAGGTTCATACTAATTTACTATTCGTATATTAGGTGGGTGACCTCCAAGGAGATCCACGAATGTGAAGTGCCAAAATGGGAGAAGGAAATTGCAGAAATTGTATGTGTATTTGACAAGGAGCTCCCTACAAGTTGCATGGACCTACAAGTCCATTTACTTATACACCTAGTTGATGACATTGAATTGGCGGGTGTTGTATCAACGAGGTGGATGTTTTTCTTTGAGAGGTATATGAAAACTCTAAAAGATATGTCCGACAAAAGGCACATCCAGAGGGTTGCATTGCTGAAGGGTATGTATTGAATGAAGCATTTTTTTTCCTATGTGAATTCCTTGGTAAGGATTTTGAAGATGGGCCACGCTTCTGGGATGAAGAATGAGCATCAAATATTATTGATGGAGAAAAACCACAAACTAATGGTGTTCAAGTAGAAATTAGTAAGTAAATTCATGATCAGTGTGGTTGTTTTTCTTGCAATCATTAATTTACTCTGTAATTTATTTGTCAAATTAACAGCATGCAAACATTTGGAGTTTGAAATAAACATGTTGACATGTAATAGGTGTAGACAAAAGTGCTATACTCGACAAGTTCATTCTGTACCACATGGACTTTATGAACAAATGGATCGATCTGTATGATAAAAAGAGAGAAGAAGTGTTAGAAGCAAGGAGATAGTTTAAGAGATTGAACCCAAGGAATACTCCACTTCCCACTAATCTGCTTGGGGAATGGGGCAAAGATTGCACACTAGAATGGTTGCTGAACAAATTCAAAATCAAATAGAAGATGTAGGTATAGATTCAAACATAATAGAAGACGAAATCAACATGTCTAGAGGATGTGAAAGAAAGGTACAGTTGGAATTTTACAAAATGTTGTTTCCTTATAGTTTTGACACTATTAACTATTTTAATATTCATTGAATTATATTTGTTTTCACTGAAATAAACGGTCTTTCACATGCGAGGAAATATCCAGCAATGTGGTCATATGGTTGACATTATCGTGTAGAAAGTGTAGATGTAAAGAGATGATTCTTCAATTATGGCATCAAGGTTGACTTCAAGCAATCCACTCGATCAAGCTCAAAAGATAAGAATATAATTGAAGGGAATCTACAATATGTTGGGAAAATACAAGAAATTATTGAGTTGGATTATCGCTCTTTTAAATGTTGTGTTTTTAAGTGTAGATGGTATGGACCATTTGAGAGGACACGAAGACATGATACCCATAGTGGATTGTTTTCTATAGATTCCTCATGTTTCCTACCGGAGGATAAGGAGCCTTATGTTCTACCAATTCATTGTGAGCAGACATTTCTTTAACTCAAACAAAAAGTGGTAGTGATCATTAATCTATTAATTCATAGTTTATTGCAAATATATACATGTGTTTATTAATCCATAAAATTGTTATACCATACGTCTAATATATGTATGTCGTTCATGTGTAGGTATTTTTCTATGAAGATATTTTGGACCCGAAATGGATATTTGTCATACATTATGATCCGAGATTAAGGCATGTATTTGACGATACATTAGTGGATACTGAGCAAAACAATGATGGCTAACAAAATGAGAGAGAGGGATTAGAGAACATTGAAGAAATTGACATCCATGATGATGGTGAAGATGGTTATGTTCCGGCACAAGAAGACAATAATCTAGAGTTAGATGATGTTATGGAAGACAACAATATGGATGGTATAGAAAATGATGATCCAAATACATCTTGTAACAATATAGATGGTCTGTAGTCAAATTTCAATGATGATGAAGATGATGCAGGTCAAGATGAGGATGATGATAATATTAAATGCTTGAAAGAACATATGAACATTGACAATGATACACTTGATGACATTGTAGCAGACAATAATGTTAATGACCAAGACTTCTAAATTTTCAAAATTATTAAATTTTCAGAATTATTTGCAATCCATGTTTAAAAAAGGATGATTCTTATGGCCTAAACTTTGTAATGCTTCAGTAATATTATTTGTGTCGATACAAATTACCTGTTGCAATATCCTTAAATTGTTCAATCTTTGGTATGAATTGTTGGTAGAAAAAATTAGGATTACTTGGATGCAATTTCCTTTTCATTGCTTTATATTTTGCTTTAATGTCAAGGTCTCAAACTAATCCTCATTTTGCACTAAGAAGAAACCTTAGGCTTAACTCTACAATGGCCTCTATTCATTGCGAGGAAGTTATGATTGAGGATTTGATGACTACAACATATTTTAATTCTGTCAAACAGTTCACATTTTTTGTCTATGATTCCATATTTTGTGCATATCTTGCAATCATTGAAGTCCATGAGACCACATTTCTTTGAGGCGTTCTTTCAAACAGTTCACGTGCCTTGTCTATGGTTCCACATTTGCATACATGTCTAATATGGCAGTTGCAACTACAACATCTAACAAAATTCCTCTATCCTTTATGTATTGATGGATGTACATACCCTATTCCAAAGCTCCCATTTGACACAGGCAGGGAGGATGCTGGCAAAGGTTGTGGAATTTGGCTTTACACCAGCTAATTGTATTTGCTTTAAAATTTCTAAAGCTTTTTCAACAAATCCATTTTGTGCATATGCTGCAGTCATTGCAGTCCATGAGACCACATTTCTTTAAGGCATTCTGTCAACAGTTCATGTGCCTTGTCTATGCTTCCACATTTTGCATACATGTCTAACAGGGCAGTTGCAACTACAACATCTGACAAAATTCCTCTATTCTTTATGTTTTGATGGATGTCCATACCCTATTCCAAAGCTCCCATTTTAACACAGGTAGGGAGGATGTTGGCAAAGGTTGTGGAATTTGGCTTTACACCAGCCAATTGCATTTGCTTTAAAATTTCTAAAGCCTTTTCAACAAATCCATTTTGTGCATATCATGTAGTCATTACAGTCCATGAGACCACATTTCTTTGAGGCATTCTGTCAAATAGTTCACATGCCTTGTCTATGCTTCCACATTTTGCATACATGTCTAACAGGGTAGTTGCAACTACAACATCTGACAAAGGAGGACTTAAGCATTCAGAAACCTAAACTATGATGTATCTGTGATCTTATTAAGCATGATCTTATGATAGTGTTTAGACTAAAGCTGTATAGTTTTAGGGCATTCACACATCTCAATTACAGTGTGGTGTGTGAGGAATTATTACTAAATGGTTGCTACCATGCACATAAACTATACACATATCTGAAGACTGTAATATGACATTATTGTGATGGAATCCTAGGTTGGAATGAAAGCTAGGCCTCATACCATTTTAAATTGATTCCTTGCAAAAAAATCTGATATGAGAGCCATTGTGTCCTTGGATACCATTCCACCAGCCTGTGGACCTAGTGCAAGGTGTGCAACAAGTCTAAGAAGCAACAACATCCTTCTTTCTATCATACTGAGAACCACAAAATAATGGATTTAAATCATGGAACATATATAATTGATATATTTAATGCATCTTCCATGTAAGTGAGTTTAAAACTGAAGATTTGAGTGAAGGAAGGGCTTCTAAATAAATGTTCATTACTAAAGAAAGAAAACAAATAGTTTTGAAATGGAAAAACAAAAATCACAAAATCTAAAGGTTTCCATATTCCACTAAGCCCTTCTTTATCCACACATCTACTTGGAGTGCAACTTTGATCTTCCTTCAAATCACCCTGACTAAACATGAATTAAGAGTAGGTCATTGATGCAAACTAAACATGAAACAATCAACTATGCAAGATTATTTTGTGCTTATACAAAATGAGTTATGCAATTTATATGGTAGTTATTCTAGTTCACGATGGGAGGCATATGTCTAAGGTTGTATGTATTAGAACAATAAAATAAAATAAGCATCAGCAAGTCATATGGTAGTTGGCTTAGATGACATTTGTGAATTACTTATAAAGTAGAATGCATACTGTTCCTTGTAACTATATATTGTTTACCATCTTTAGTCTTGAGGCAATAAGGCAACCTTTTACTTCAATTCTAGTTGTCTAGAGATTTGGACAAGATTTAAACTATTTTCAAAAGACTATTTTGAAAAGTTAAGTGTGTAGAGAATTTGTCAAATACAT